>JARYHS010012519.1:20227977-20306261 GCA_031002005.1 Vandiemenella viatica | reverse complement strand
GGCGGGAAAGAAGTGGGGGCAAGGAACGGGAAGAAATTCGGTCCTGATGTTATTTGGTTTCTTTCGGATGAGTAGGCCTGAATGAGCTCTGCTCTGAACACGGATACCATCACAGACACCCACATTTGCAGTAAAACAAACACTGCAACATATCACCGCGACGATCC
Organism: Vandiemenella viatica; assembly: GCA_031002005.1. Lineage (NCBI taxonomy): Eukaryota > Metazoa > Arthropoda > Insecta > Orthoptera > Morabidae > Vandiemenella > Vandiemenella viatica. Next base: position 20,306,094 of record JARYHS010012519.1, on the reverse strand, counting down.
AATGTAGGAGTAAACATCTCCCATGGTAGCCGCCTATCATCAGACACGAGTATAGCACACATTCGCTTTCGATAAAACTTTTCGATCCATCCAATAAAAACGAAGATACTAACGCTTGATGTTTGGGAGGAGAGAACGCAAAGGGGTCAGCTGTGGGAATATTGAAAATCAGTCTCCCTCGCACTCTGACGATAATCCGTTTCGCTTTAGACTGCTGGAGTTGCCCATTACGGTATGTTTTACTATGAGAATAAGTTAGTGAGACGGGCAGCTCTGGTGTTGAACGTCGTGTTTATCTCAACATAGACTGTGTATTGCGTCTTCTCTCTAGTTCTTTTAATCTGCCCTGTTGATTAGGAAGCAACAGGCTCTCGGATAAGCATTCATCCCACTTTTAAATTCTCTAAAAAATCGCCTCCCATTTTGTATACATCGAGTGATTCATTACAAATAAGTTTCATCATAGCCTCAAAAAAAAACACAACAAGTTGAATGCAGCCTGTTGCAGCAATAAAGAAAAAAAAAATTTATAAAGTTATAATTATTTGTGGAATGTGAAACCACCAAAGTTTCATTGTCAAATGTGGTATTTTGGTAATAGCATCGCAAAGGGTCATAGCTAGTATTTTTACGGTGTGCAGATGCACTTCTTGGAGCAATTTGTCCATTTTAATTTAATTTAATTGCAATGGAGCACAGGCTCCGGTGGCAATTTCCCTACACACCCATCTTCCCCCTATCCTGCACCCACCTACATTTGCCCTCTACAAATTTTATCTTTAAATTCTTTCAAAGTTTTCGGTAAATTATTCATCATTTCTCTTGGTAACTCATTCCAATCCCTGACACCCCTACCTAAAAAAGAGAATCTTCCCACACCCTTGTGCCTAAAATCGAGTGCCAGCTTGTGGTCATGGTCATCTTTCCCCTTCCATGCACTACTTTTCATACCTATTGCAATATCTTTCCATACCTCATGGCCAGTATATGCCCTGTACACTCCCATGACCCTCCTCATCCTCCTCCTGTCTTGCAATGAATCCCATTTCAGCTCCTTTATCATATCCGTCACTGATTGCATTCTGCGATAATTCCAGAATTAAATGTGGCAGACCTTCTTTGCACCCTCTCCAACTCCTGTATTTGATACGTAAAATGAGGGTCCCATACTACACTACCATATTCGAGCAATGGTCTTACCAAAGTTTGTAACCAATTCCTCTACTTCTTCCCGCACATCCCCTCATCACTCTCTCCAACAAGTGCAGAACTTTGAAACCTTTTCCTACCACCTGTCCACCATTTCGACTGACAGTATTATTCCATCTTGAGCGGTGTGGCTTCATTACATAATATAAGCCATGTGAGATGCGACCTTGGTGGGAAACAGTGACACACGATACTGGTGTGACCGAACGCATGTTTCTGGTCCTCGGGTCCTGTACACGCATTCCCACACACCAAACTGTAGTCTGCATCACTTGTATCTTTTTTGTCTCGGCGAGTGATTGTTTCTCCTTGCGATTAGAGACTCACTGCCGCCAACTAAACCAGAAATTTCAATGCGCGAGTAGAAGACGAACACTAACAGGAATTCGTAAACAACACCTCGTAGATCGTATCATTTGCACGCCCATTTGCATAAAGTTTTTACGCTAACTGTTCGAGTGCGAAGCCTAAAATTTGCTGATGCTACAATGTTTCTGTTCAAAATTTTAGGTTCTGACGTTATTCCAAATTGTTCTGATCTGTTTCTTTGTAACTTCTGAGTGCGACCTCGTAGTATTATCTCTGCTGTGTTCTTCAAGACATTAAAAAGACGACGTGACATTTCCGTCGATCCCCCTCCCTTTTCTCTATTTCGCCACACGTAATTAACGGACGCCCCTAAGTCAGTGTTTAGTGGTAGTTCCCGCTGTTGCCACGTGTTCGGTTTGTGCTTTGGAGTGGTTAAATCTCGTTAGTAAAGGATAGCACATTTGTTTTATGCACCACTAGATGGTTAAACAAGTGAAACTAAATATACGTAAAAAAAAAAAAAAAAAAAAAAAAGACCCTATAATCTGTAGTAATACGCGGGTGGAGCCGCTTCCTGGTTTTAAGTGATGACGTTTCGGAGGGTCTGTTTCGATCTTCTTCTCCTGCGGAACTGCGCTGAAATGTGTTTCACACGCTCTGTTGAACACCGTCTTGTTGTGTTTAGTCGAGCGATCAAAAAGTAATATCACAGCGCAGACACGGTTCCTTTACACTGTTAGAACTTCAAACTTGATAATAAGAATAGCTCAAACAGATGTACTGTTAATTAAAATCACCCCTGCCCACCACTGTATTCGTTTCTGGTAGTAAGTAAGTGTTTTCGATATGATTAACTTCCAAGTTTAAACGCAATTAATGTTCTGAACTCAAAATGAATGCAAGTTATTTACCTTAACGCTGTAATTAGAAACGAAGGTTCGTGTAGGTTAGCGGCGCATTAAATGAGATGGTTTCTCTGAAGCAGCACCAACTGCTTATCTAACTCACAGTTGAGCTGTTCAGACGGCTCCGCCCCCCCCCCCTCCCCGCCCATAACTGTTTATCTGTCAAGCGGTCGACACTAACAGACCGGTAAGGAGCAGCCGGGAATTACCGGACAACATACCAACTCCATAGCCAGAGATGACAGACGCGAGCTTTCAACTCCTCTCAGTCCCTCCCATTCATGCTGGTGGTAGATTATGATCCGTCAGTTATAGTTAATTGCTTTCATTTCCTGGGCTTGTGACGTACAGATGCTTTACAGTTACCACCTCTGTCTATTTATCTGGAAGGCTAGCGGTATTTGTAACGGAATAGCCGAGTGTGGTGGGCGAGCGGCAACGTTCGAACGAGATATCTGTTGAGTCCCAGACGAGTCATACACATTTTGTTTTCCTACGATTCCAGAAATCACTCCAGCCATGACCCATTTCTTTCTCGTTCCTTCTCAGAATCCTTCCCCGGCACTAAAGATAGTGACGTCGACGGGCCGTCCCAATGAATCAAAGAAAGATCACTCTCAGTTAGAATTTAATCATTCGAATCTTCTGTTTGTGCACCGGACTTACATTTTATTGAAACCACTTTACTCTGAGTGAATACGGTGTAACATGGACGAAATGAAAAATCTTGTACTTTCTCCTCTCCTACTGACCGAGCGTGGTGGTGTAACGGTTAGCGTTCTGGCCTCGCATTCGGGAGGACGGCGGTTCGAATCCCCGTCCGGGCATCCAGATTTGGGGTTTCCATGGTTTCCCAAATCAGTCCAGGCAAATGCCGGGAAGCTTCCTTCAAAAGGCCATGGCCGAATTCCTTCCCATTCCTTGCCCCCCTTCCTTTCCCGTTTCTAAAGACCTCGCTGTTAGAGAGACGTTAAGTAGATTAAAAAAAAAAAAAAACCTCTCCTACTGACATTTACTTGTTTCCCTTATGTGATATAGATTTGTGGCCACCACAAAACATCTTAGAATGGTAAAATCGACAGATTAAATTTTTATTTCAAAACAACAAAATCCAATGAGTTACAAATATTAAAGTCAAAATATTAAATAAACTTTTGGTAAAAATTATCAAACATTGGCACATCTCATTAACACGGAAAAAAAATTCTGCAGGTAATCACTGCCGCACATTTTAATTGCCGACTGTTTCTTTGCGCTCGCTTTTGCCAAGCACTCTACAGCACGTAAGATCACAAGCACGGAACAGTTTTCATCGAAGTCTATCTTTATTACTTTGAAGTTAAGTAAATGTGTTAAGTTCTTCTTAAAAATGAGATTATGGATTCCAAATATGAGTTCCAACTCTGCGTTAAGTCGACAAAATCGACAACCTTATTTTGGTTCGCATCTCTCAGTTAACTACTTAATTCCTTTTCGAGTTTCCAGTTTAAAAAAATATGTTATACATGAAATGTGATGTAGTTAGCTGATTTGTGTTCCCTGCCTATTTATTTTTTTATTCTGGGTTAGTTCAAGAGTTCACGAAAATACGCTGATATCATAGCTACAAAGTGTAAACTTCTTAACAAATTTTGTAAATGTATCATCGAACACAACGTACATCTCAGGAAATAAAACACAGAGCCATATTCTTATTGTTCTCGAGAATTGTTGTTAAGAATAACACGTGATGGAAGAATTACTTATTTTCTTTATACTATTGTTTTTTGATGCAAATAAACAATCTAAAAAATCATTTTTGTGTATATAGTGTTTACTGGCGTATAAACAGTCGATATAATAGTTGGAGGACATATCTTGATGACATTATGTGCTTTCTATCACAGAGATTACTACCACAAAGAAATCATCCTTATTATTATTATTATTTTACTTACGGCTTTACGCCTCGTCGACGTCGAGGTCATTAGAGGCTGTGGACAAGGAACGGAAAGGAATTCGGCCATGGCCTTTTTGAAGGAAGCATCCCTCCATTCGCCTGGAGTGATATGGGGAAACCATGGAAAACCCAAATCTAGATTTCGGATGGGGATTCAAACCGGCGTCCTCCCGAATGCGTGGCGAGAGCGTTAACCGCTCACCCACCATGCTCGGTAAATTATCCTTAAGATGAGTCAGTGATGAACATGGTAACTACTACATTCGGATAGAACTTATACATATAAAGAATAAATTTGCTTGTAGAGTGTAACCATCCGTATAATTTCGTAAAATAATGTACGAAACTAGGGGAACATTTGAGATCGCCCTCGTATATTAGTAGTAACGTTTCAAAAATCGTACTATATATAGGCTAAGATCACGAACACAAACAAAACGGTCATGAGAAAAAATGAAATACGCAGTTTCACTGCCTTGATGTCTATGGTATAACATTTTATACGTCACGTCTTGGTGACGTCAAGGTATTTAGCTATAGGAGAAGATGACGGATAGGGAACGGGAACGTTATTTCTCATTGTCTTTATAAAGGAACCATCCTATACTGGATGTGAAAAACCACGAAAAGAAGAAATGCCCATACTCTATAGCAGACTTGAATTACACAGTGAATCTTATAACAATAGTTAACTCCGTGCTAAGTATCACAGGGAAATCCGTAAGACAGCGTGCACAAACTACGTGGTTCGGTCCAGGGGGGGAAGGGGTTGGCTGGAAGGATACGTAGAGCTACGTGGGGGGAGGGGGAGTTTCGAACCAGGCCACGTGAATATGTGACAATCGCGCACAACCGGGTCGTCTCTTGCTACCTGCCTTATCTACCAATTAGTCACCGCTACAACAGCATGCTGGATTCTGGTCAGAGGAGTATATCACAAGGAAACCAAAAGGAGCCAAATAATCCTGACGAAGTGATCTTGGATGATGAATTGTTAAAGACGGGAGATGGAGGCAGTTTCCTTCTTACGGATCATATGGAAGGTGAAAGAATAATTGTTCTGAGCGGTGAAAGAGGCAAAGTTTAAAATTACACGAACAATTCTTTATGGATGGTACTTTTAAAAGTGCCAGTAAACAGTTCTCCCAAATCTACACGATACATGCGGATTACGGCAGCACTGACGAAGAAACAAACTTTCATCTTGTGGTGTTTACACTCTTACCAGACAAAAAGAAGACTACTTATGTACGTATGTTTCGTGAAATTATCAAGGCTGTACCAGAATGGGCCCTAAGACAGTGATTGTAGGTTTTGAAAGTGATGCAGTATCTTCCCTCGAGGAAGTGTTTTCCTCGACAGAAGTAAAAGGCTGTTTTTTTCACATAAAAAATGTATATGGAGAAAGGTTCAGGAGCTTGGACTAGCGCGTGAGTACAAAGAAAATGAACTTCGCCTCTATATTCGTATGTGTCCAGCTTTGGCTTTCCTTAAACCAGAAGATGTGACAGATGGTGGTTGGAGATCAAATCACAGGCTCCTAATAACTCAAAACTATTGGAGTTTTTCGATTACTTGGCAGACACGTGGCTTGATAATGAAAAAATCCCAATTCACATGTGGAATTGTCACAAATAAATGTAAATAAGTTGTAAATATTTATTATGACGAAGCTTCTTGGCTGATTTTAAACACTTTACTTACTTTTACTTTTCGACGGTGCGGGCCGGTATCGGGCTAGTGAACATGGAGAAGCGATAGGTAGATTGCGGAAATTTCTGTTCTTTTACGACCAAATTTTATTTTGATGTTACTGATTGACTTACAAAAGTGTCTTTCTTTCTTCAACCTCACTTCCAGATTCATCAGATTTTTTTGAAGCAGACAAATCTAAGATTACATTTGTGTTTTACGATAGCAAAAATAAACTGTAGAGAAAAAGAGTACGATTGTTTTATTGTGTTTGAATATTTATTTTCCATTTCCTGTATATTCGGTCTGGTGACTCACAGTGTTACGGCGCACGATTTGGGCACTGAAGGTCCTCGGTCCAAATCCCGGGCTCCGTTGTATGTAATTATTACAGGCCTTAAAATTGACGTTCACCTCTGGCAAAGCTTTAGTGTGATGATGATTTGTCAATACTGCGTTCCGTAAATTATAAAGTACACGGGAGAGTGAGGCCCGACCTGTAAACTGTGCGCGATTGTCGCTGTGCGCGATTGTCGCTGTGCGCGATTGTCACTGTGCGCGATTGTCACGACACCGGCCACGTAGCTTTCCTTGCATAAAATTTTTCACAGTTAAAATGAGGTACAGAACACACAACAGCATGTGAATATTTATTTCCCTCAATAAATTATACCCTTATGTAATTTACAATAGTGTGACAAGAGAAAACAGTACAAAATGTCTTCTGAAATCAAAAGGGAAAAAAGCTACGTGCTACGTGGGGAGGGAGGGGGGGTAGAGGCAAAAGCCACGTAGGGCTATATGGGGGGGAGGGGGGGTTCACAGGAGGCCAAAATGGAGCTACGTGGTTTATGCACGCCCCGTAAGGAAAATAGTAGCTACTGTCGCGCCATAGTCAGTCCTGTCGGTAGTTCCCAGAACTCAGTTCCGTCGCTTTCACCTGTCCTGTCCTGTGTTTAGCGCTCCTCCATATCCTTTCAACACAGAAAACATTTTAAAAATATCAGTTTTCACCACCAGATTGGCCATTAGACGGGTGTGGAATGTAGTTGATTTGACTGAAGCGGGAGTTAACACGAAAAGCATGCAAATCAACATTTTTTCTTTCGCAATTTTAAATGAGGAGCTGATATATTTTCTTTAATGAATATAAGGACGAAAAAACCTGAAATTTTGTTGAATAAAAATTGACAGAAGTATTCAGAGTTTCTGTCTGAGAAACCGTCTTCGTAACACAGAAACAAACACAACTTGTAAGATATTTAAAGCAAGAAATGGCTTCGGAGAAACTGTGCTGATATGTGAGTAGAATGGATGCAATAACAGAACAAAGATAGTGACTGATAACCACGGGATGGTAATAATACCATGATGCCAGCTGTTGGATTATTCTGGAAGAGAACAGGAATTAATAAATGATTATTGTACGAAGTTGGGTACGTCTTTACCCCGAAAATTATTAATAGGACGTGGAATATGTACGGCACTGTTTGCTAAGAAGCACAAACTTTGACAATGTGCTACCTAGTACGAACCCCCGTGTCTCAAGAGGTGGCAGCTCAAAATTCCATATCGTCACACTGTGCAACAAAGGCCTGGAATAAATCCTTAACTCCTTCGCATGTATGGTGATTAATTTTTGAGATAACGGCGACATACTTGGAAATCCTAGACGACTTTTGGTAGAGTAGGCTAGAAGCACCGGAACAGAGTTCCACATTCTCCCTTCTCTTGGCCTCCCGTACGAAACACTTAGCAAACTGTCATCTGCATTCATTCAATGACACAGACACATCAAGGAAAGAAATTGAACAGCCTATCACTCTATCATTTGGTACAGTACGACTCCAAAGAGAGTATTAACTTGCCTTAATGGAGAACACTACCGAATAAGAAGATAAACTTAACTGACTTCTTGTAAGATTTGAAAATTAGGTTGTAGAAGTTGCGGAAATAATCCAAATATAAAGAAACTTTTTGCCGCCACTTGGTTGCGGCAGTTATTCCTTGAAGCTTTTGTATGCGAAACCAAATAAACCGTACTTCATGATATATTCTCAGGTGAATATGATAAATATGACTGCTGAATGTGTTCGTTTTTCTTAAAACCTGAAAACAGTCCTGACCTCTAGCCCTAAGACATCACCCCACAGCATCGTTTCCTCACTCCTCGTCTCCTGCCTCTGACTTGCAATGTTTTTGGAACAGATATTTGTTCCGTTTCACACGTCGAGCCAAGGCTAAAGAAATGGTCGTTACGTAAGTACGCGCTGCAAACATATTATGCCTCGTAAGTCATGGTTGACTGAACTGAAGGCCTTGAGACTTGCAGGCACACCAAGCTGATCCACCCAGAACCAAACCGTGAACTTGGCGGTTAGTTGATTTACTAAAGGAGATAGATTGCAGAACAATATGTGTCTAGGCCATCATGAATATTCGTGTACCTTACTATACCATTAACATCTCCAAGCCCCGAGCGTGGGGGGTGAGCAGTAACGCTCTGCCCTCGCATTCGGGAGGACGCGGGTTCGAATTCCCCGGGAATCCGGACTTGGGTTTTCCATGGTTTTCCCAAATCACTACAGGCGGATGCCGAGATGCTTCCTTCAAAAGGCCATGGCCGAAATTTTTCCCGTTCCTTGCACCCAATAACATCTTGCCTCTAATGACCTCGACGTCGACAAGGTGTATAGTAGCCATTAAGTAAAAAAAAAGAGGTACTATATTGGTACCACCATGATGAATTAATATGAGCCCATATCATCGTCCTGAAAATCGTTTCTAGACTTGTTACCTTAATCTTACACTTAAAGCTAGCACTATTTCAGAACATTAATTTCGCCAACTACTTAACACGAAAAGTACAGATAAAAACTGTTATGGACGCCTGGTAACATCACTGTCACACGGTTGGATCCGATAGGGGCCAGATGTAATTTGCCAACTTCACCGTTGATAAAGGGTATATTCCGTATTTGTTAATATTTATCGGATCAACATTTATAAAGAAAAAAAAACTGTAGATGGCTCGGAATGCTTTCCACCAAAGGTAATATCTATTCTGCTCATTTTTTTTTATCTGCTTAATGTCTCTCTAACAGCGAGGTCTTTAAAGACAGGAAAGGATGGGGGGCAAGGAATGGGAAGGAATTCGGCCATGGCCTTTTTAAGGAAGCATCTCGGCATTTGCCTGGAGTGATTTGGGAAACCATGGAAAACCCAAATCTGGATGCCCGGACGGGGATTCGAATCACCGTCCTGCCGAATGCGAGGCCAGAACGCTAGCCGTTACACCACCACGCTCGGTTATTCTGCTCAACCCAATCCCTAACGGCAGCAGAGAAGAAATACGAGCAGTTTGGAGCCTTATTTCTGTTACCTTATCTATCCTTAAACTGAGACCATAGTAAGAAAAGTATTTCACTGCCTTCATAAGTGACAACAGGTGTCTTTCACGTGGTAATTATTAAGTTCAGTCGGAGACTGCATTACTTGTCTACCAGAAAAACCCAACGCATTCTCCGTATCAATTCTGTGAGACTTCCGCAAGGTATATACCAAGCAGTCACTAATCACGTCTCTCTTCTCTGGGGGCGTCCATTAATTACGTGAAGTGAAGTAAGGGAACAAAAATCTCACGTGAGGTTTTGAAATTATAGAAAGGACAGGAGAGCTAAAAAAAGGTCTACAAAAGACACAGATGTCAACTGTAAGGAGGTAAAAACGACACGAATACCGATTTTAGAGGGCTATAACCACTATCGGAGGCAGGTATTAAAAAACTACCAGGAAGATCAGGAGGATCCCCGTCAAAATCACTTCTTGGGGGAGGGGGGGGAGGGTCCGTCCAGATCTCATCAAATCTCACCAGTGAGAGGGGGGCGGTCCGGTATTCCGGAAAAACACTCCACGTAGTTAATGGACGCCCCTTTGCACATTCTCGATACTGTTAATCAATCCCTTGTGGAATACTCCCCATACAGTACCAAAATATTAAAGATACAGGAGTTTAATGCGCTATTTACTTTACTGATATGTTATAAGTTTCCAAAACTCGAGCTGCGTATCGTAGTAATGATTGATGCTAGGTCAGATACCATTTCTTTTTGCGTTGTACATTTACAACTAATTTAAGGAATCAACCTTCCAATAAATTTAACTCATGTTTTTGCTCTTTAATTTCGTTAAATTTGTAAATATCATACAAATAACTTCATCATCAGTGAACAGTTTCAAACGGTCATTAGTATTGTGTGCGACATAGTTTATGAAAACTAGGTGTAGAAGCGGTCCTACTCATATATTTTCAGCGCTGTATTCCCGACTTCTGACTTTAATTAGGAGACGTTTCTTCCTCTAACATAACATATTGCAACTGACCACTTAAGAAACCGTAATTCATCGCACTTCACTGTCGTTAAGAGACGGTTGTCTGGTACAATGTCGAAAGCTTTCTGAAAAGAAAAAAAAATAATTAACTTGTGATCTTTCGTCAATAATTGTTTGACATCATGCGAAAGTAGAACTTCGCACCATATCTCTTCTGCGAAAATTCAAGTTAGTTTTATAATGTTAGGGCAAACGTCATCCAGCAGAACCCTATTCCATATAAATGTTAGGGAGATCGTTCGGTAGTTAGTAAGTTACATTCGATGTTCTACAAAATGGGAGTAAACTGAGCGATTCTGCAGTCGGTACATTTTCTTATAATAATTTGCAGTGAATGATAGAATGGGTTCGGTATCTGTTATACACTCTTACTGGTGTACCATCGGGACCCACTGCTTTCCTCAACCTCGAACTTGTATCCACTTTACGCGACGTGCAAATACAGGCATGAAACATACGCAGTAATTTATTAATTTAGTATTAATGCTGGTAATTCTCATTGATTTCACATCCGCTACGTATTAACACATTGCAATTGAATTTTGTTACGTGCGAAAAATATTTCTTTCGATTTTCTGAGAGACTTTTGTATAACGAACTGCGAAGGAAATGTTTAAATGACTTTTAATAAGAGTTCTTCATCCCTATTCTTCTTCGTTCTCAACGTGCGTGCACCCTCCTCTGTGAACGACGCCATACAGCTTCCAATGAAAAGGGGACATCCATAAATTACGTGAGTTTTTTCCGGACCCCCCTCCCCCCCCCCCCCCCTCTGGTGTGATTTCGTGATATCTGGCCGGAAATCCCCCCGCTCCCCGTGAGAAACCCCCCCCCCCAGTAATCTCCCTCGAAACTTTTGGAGACCTTTTTTTCAGGTCACAACTCCACTTTTACACGAAATACCCCCTAAAATCGACTATCGCGCAATTTGTAGACTTTTTTTTTTAGCTCTACAGTACAAACAATTTTTTGCAAAACCTCACGTGAGATTTCCGTAGGAACCCCCCCCCCCCCCGCCTTGGTGAGATTGCGCCAGACCCCCCCCCCCCCTATTTCACCTCACGTAATTTATGGATGCCCCCTAAGCAGAACATTGACAGCTAAGTAAAGTTCATGCCGCATCCGACCTGCAGAACTTCGGCAATCATCTTGGAGAAATTGCCAGGGAAAGTTTGTAATTGGAGTGATTTGCCGCTGCTTTTAGAAGTATTAAATGACGATGCAACAAGAGTATTTCTCGGAAAAACAGTAAGGTGGCCAGTAAGTTTAATGTACTTGTTACGGCTTGTGCACTACAAAGAGGATACAAATCTTGAAAATTGTTCACCAAAAATTCTATAACACTTCTTGTCAGGAATAAATAAATAAGCTTTTTTCGGGCTGCGAAGAAATGTCAAAATAGAAAACTAAAGCAGAGATAGACCCTCTCGAAACGTCCCATAATTGTGACATTTATACGCAGCTGGAAGCCCGACAGATGTTTATTTATTCACTACGTCTTGGAAAGCTTCGTTCTTACTTCTTATCAAGAACTATTTGTTGACAACTTCTACTACCAGATATGTCGCGTAGGGTGAAAGTCGGTTACCGCGCCTTGCCGAGGCTAAGAGATAAGGCAATTAATTTGCTTCCATCGAGAAAAGAGTACTCATCACTACAACAAGTGCTGTTTGTCGGTATTGATTCGTCATTACTGGATTCATCGCCGTGACTCAAGCGACTTCACCGAAAGCATTCGTAGGCCGCTATCTGAAGACGGTGCTTCGTCCCTGATGACTCAGAGGGAAGGAAGCTGTCCTTGGCACTCCCTTCTGTCGCTCACGGTGGGGTTCCGGACAAACTCCAGCCGCCGGCTACGACAAACAACCTTCGGAATACGGTCACGAATTCAGAGACTCTGTGGTCATACTGCAAGATAAAGCTCACGGTGCCCAACAGATACTCAATATCAAATGTCATGCAGTTTTTGGATGAAGGTGAGCTTTTAAACCCAAATCAACATGGATTCAGAAAAGGCCGATGCTGCGAAAAACAACTTGCACTTTTAATTCACGATTTGAGCCGTATTATAGATGGGCAATCCCAGGCTGATTTAGTTCTATTAGACTTTAAAAAAGCTTTCGACACTGTGCCTCACACTAGGTTACAAATATGCGACTGGGTTGCAGACTTTTTGAAGCGCAGAACACAGTTTGTAGTTCTCGACGGTGAGCGTTCATCGCTTACCGAAGTGATGTCCGGGGTTCCCTACGGAAGCATGATAAGGCTTCTGTTGTTTCGCATGAATTAGTGCGACATAATAAGGGAGATAAAAGATTATTTGCCAATGATGCTATTATTTATCGTGAAATCACGACCCAGGACGACTGCGCTTTGTTACAAGACGAAGTTATGAAAATAATTGCGTGGTGTAAAGACTGGCTGTTGGAGTTAAACGCTAAAAAATGCCAAGTCATGCGTGTAAGTCAAAAGGTGACACCATTTAGCTCTGAATAAACAATTAATGGTGCTGTCCTCAGAACGATAGAGTCCGCTAAATACCTAGGGGTAACAATTCGTAATAATTGATGGTGGAATGAGCATATCGAGAATGTAATTGGGAAATCAAATGGTATGCTCCTATTTCTAGGTCGTAATTTAAAACAATGCACTCCGGAAGTTAAATCGATTGCATACAAGTCACTAGTGCGTCTTCACTTAGAATGTTGTTTTTCTGTATGGGGTCCCCATCAATAGGGGTTAATGGAGGCATTAGAGAAAGTCCAAAGAAGAGCCGCCCGGTTTGTGACAGCTATATATAGTTGGAGGGAAAGCGTAAGTGCGGTGTTGAAGGAATTGGTTTAGGAAGACCTGAAACACCGAAGGCGTTGCTAATTGAAAAATCCTCGACTGGCGTATTTCGGAATGACAGCAAACTAAAATTGCTACCAGCAACATTCGTTTCTCGGAATGGCCGCGAAAATAAGATAAGAGAAATCAGTACCAGAACCGGTTGATTTTTCCATACTTATTTTTTCCACGAGCGATTAGGGAATGGAAATGAAAGTATTTACCGGGCGAGTAAACTTAAAATCCGACAGAAGGAGCTTTCGATAAAGCTCTCCGGCCATCCTGATCTGGGTTTCCATTGTTTTCCCGGATCACCACTCCAGGCGAATGCTGGGATGGTTCCTCACAATAGCCCATGGGCGCCTCCTGCCATATCCTGCACATCCCTTCCAAACCATTACCCATTCGGATAGGTGCAATGCACGCTCCGCCACATACTTTAAGTGATTCGCGGAGTAATATTAATAATAATACTGAATATCGAAAATGAAACACAATAGCACAACCTGTTACTGTTTTCAAAAGTAGCATACGTAGTGTTATCCTCCTCATGTGTTGTCAGCAACAACTGGACGGCAAAATGCCAGATGCAATCGTTTGAAGAACGAAAACTTTTACAACTGCCTAATCAAACATTTATATATTTTTTTTATTCTTCTCCTAAACGCAGTGGAAGGGTCTTCAATTTCCTTTTCTGCAGCTAGTCTCTGGATTCCATTATTTTATTACCGTCCTTCACGCCATTGATTTACTACATGACAAGGCGGTGGAACAGTCTAAGTGACAGAACAAATTTCCAACCACACGAATTTTTATGCAAATGGAGACTTTCCCGGCGTATTGATTCAATGAAAGTTTCACGGGTGTCCAGCCGGATGGTGTCATAAAACGACGACGTTTCGACAACCTGCTCGGTTGATCAGGTCTATTTAGATGTTTCTTAAGAAACATCTAAATAGACCTGATGAAGACAACCGAGCAGGTTGTCGAAACGTCGTCGTTTTATGACACCATCCGGCTGGACACCCGTGAAACTTTCATTGACATGAATTTTTCTTTTTACATTATTTGTGAAATACACCTACTTCTACAATATAAACTCTTGACAGTCCTTCCATATTCGTCTCTCTCTCTCTCTCTGTCCATAGTATGTTCGCCATTCTAATCCTTCTCGAAGACACCAAACCTCTTCTGTTGCATTGTTGTAGAGGTCTGTGTGACATTTTTTTACACGTAACTCCTCTTTTTCGTTTTTTGGACAAACATCGATACAATGTAACAAGTAGTAGTGTCTATCTGCGAACAGTCTAAGTTTGAGTAAGTGTGTTTAATATTAGTGTGTCTTCAGTTATGATTTCAGTATTATTCGTTTGGTACCATTCCCGATTCCGGGCGCAGGCGAGTGTGGTTTGCCGTACCCTTTATCCAGTGTCTGTTCGTATGATGACTGTCATAGTGTGTGAGTACAGTGTAGAACAGTGTTTCCCAACGTGGGGCCCACGCCCCACAGGGGGGCAATTTGGTTTTTTTAGGGGGGCAATTTAGAAATTGACTTGATACGACTTAACCGCTTTCTTTTCGGGTTATTTAAATGCAATGCTAGATATTGGTGCAATGGCATGGCTTTGTGTAGAAACTAAAATCAGATACCCAAATGGAACAGAATGTGCAAGAAAACTTCTATTACCTTTTCCATCTTCATATTTAGCCGAATCTGGATTTAGTGCAGTAAATGATTTACTGATTAAAAAAAAGAAATCGACTGGATATAACACAACGTGGAGACTTGAGATTAAAGCTTACTAAATTGGAGCCTAATATAAAATCTCTATGAAGCAAGCATCAAGCACAAGGATCACATTAAATTGACATAATAAATCTTTATTAAAAATCTTTTGAATATTTCTAATTCATTAAATGTTTTTTAATTTTACTTACTGTGTTTTATGACAATATGAAAGTGTTTTCTTTCAAAAACCATCCTATATGAGTTTCTTTAATAACAAATAATTTTTTTAATTAAAAATTATGTATGGGGGGCAAAAAAAAATTGTTAAAAGTGGGACATGACCCAAAAAAGGTTGGGAAACACTGGTGTAGAATGTTGTTTGTGTTGTATGAAATAAGGGTGTGGGTGAAATCCGGTGCTGGCTCATTCAGACACCAGGGGACGCTATAATCACCGTATACTCTCACTCCGCACCCACTGCCAAGTGGTATAGTGTTCCACCACTTCTCCTACCCTGCCGGCCAAGTCTTGATTATGAACATTTCTGCCCCTACCAGGACTGGAACCAGCTAACTCCGTGTCAGCGCCGGACACCATCACGGAGCCGCGGCCAACTGAACCTCCGATGTAGATGAAGCTCCTTTATGAAACCGACTGATTATCATTCCATGGCCATTCCGCCCACCAGAAAACAGAGATGAAGAAAAATCCTAAATGCTGTGACATAGTGAGATGGTGCACTGTCTTTCTCGTAGTAAAGAAATACTTCTTTTTCATCTTCACAAGGGCGATTCTAGGATCAGAACTAGAGGGGGGCAAGATCTTAACTGGGGGGGGGGGGTCAACTCGTATTTTTTTCGAGGAAGTGGGGTGGGGGACTGAAACATGGCAATTTCTTACAAAATGAAACTAAAACCAATTGAGGAAACTATTTTTACTATTGATTAATGTACCACTTAATGTAGTTCATTAAGGTCGTAACCCAATTATAGTGTTTTATGTAAACATTAATCGTCTGAGATTCTTAGAAAATTTTTCAAATACTTTATTTGTCAATATCTCACGGTGTACTTTCACGAAATTTCGGTGCACATTCATCAGGCACAATCCAGTCAATCTTTCCTGCTTTTGAGTCAGATCTTCACTCGTCGAAGCTTACTGAAGGCAACTTGACTTTTCTTCTAGGGGAGGGGGGGGGGGCATCAGACTCACTCTGCCCCTCGCTGGATACGCCCATGCATCTTCATCTAATGGCGGAATTAGAAGATTTACAAGCATATCTATGACACACGATACCATTAATGGATTTCTCTGAGATTTTCTAAGAACACTAAAACACATCTATGTGTGATGACTGGCTTCCTGAAACTGGTCCCACGAGTTCTGTAGGTGTGTTGGTTCATCTTGCAGCTGATACCAAATACTGACTGATCGCTGAAGATAACGGCGCTTATAATTGACCCTTCTTCTGACAGAGCCAACACTTCTACACAGAACTCTTGTCTATCTGTTTGCTTAGCACGTTCGAAACAGTCGATTTTGAAGAGCCAGTTTCACCAGACGAACGTATATCTGATTTATTTGGAATTAAAAGCAAAACTTTCCTTAGCCTGTTAAACTTCGGCATATAACGGCCGTTATTTCTCTGAGCAACGTTGTGTAGCCAATAGTAAACTGTACGCCTGCAAGGAGGTGAGGAAATTACTTGTTGTAGCATAGTCAAAATCAAAACACACAGCAAGCAGGTTAATCGCCAGTGAATGTTGCGTTTGCCGAAGCTGCTCGGTATCATGTTAGTTACACTTGAGGTGTGTCGCTACTAAATGACGCTTTTACCAACTTTAAGTTATTCAAATAATGTTATACATGACTTCTTCTTCTCTTCGATATCGGTCATCTAAGGACCACGAAAAGTAATCCCGTGCATTCATTTCAATCCTTTTCTTCTTGACTTCCAATAGTTCTTCACTTCGCTGTTTCCTCCTTTCTTCCGTCCATATGTTACTACATTTCCTCTTCTCCTGCTCCTGGAAACCCTTGAATTTTTGGATCAGTCCCCTAAAAGTTGCTCTATCTTGTATTAAATCTTCCGTTACTCCGATCTGAATCATATCTTTCTTTACTCCTTGGATCCACTGGTTGCTCTTCTTACTCTTGTAAATATGGTTGAAAATTCTTTTTGTAAGTCTGTTGTTATCCATTCTCATTATGTGACCAAAAAAACAGATTCTCCTCTTTCTGATCGTGTCTGACATCCTTTTATTCTTCTTTGTATAGATCTTTATTCCTCCGGTATCTAAACTCGCCATTTTAAATTTTTAATGGTCCCAAAATTTTTATCAAGATTTTCCTTTCCCTTTTTTCTATCTCTTCTATTTCTCCAGTTTTCATAGAGAACAAACATTCTGAGGCGTAAAGACCTTCTGGTTTGATTACTGTGTTGTAGTGTTTGATTTTAGTTTTCGTAGAAAGATTCTTCTTATTGTATGTATCGTTAGTCAGTTGGCATGGTAGTTCTAGTTTTCTTGCTCTTGATATGTTTGCTTCCTTATCAAGCCCATTAATCTGAATTCCTTCACCTAGATATTGAAATTTATTGACCTTGTTAATTTTTCCACACTCTGTGTTTTGTACTATGGGGGAATCCTTAATATTGGTCATGAATTTAGTCTCCTCAAAATAGATCTGAAGTTCAACTTTTCCTGCTATTTCTTTCAGAATGTTTATTCTATACTTCCAGAGAGGACTGCTATGTCATCAGCGAAGGCCAAACAGTTTACCCCAACCCCTTTGTGCTTCGAACCTAATCTTATCTCTTGAGTAATTCTCCCCTCCTTGAGTTTCTGTTCCCATACTCTTATTACCTTCTCCAAAACGCAATTGAAAGGAATTGGGGAAACCTCATCTCCCTGCCAGACACCAGTTTTTATTTTAAATTCCTAAGAGATCTCTCCCATAAATTTCACTTTTGAATTTGTTCCAGTGAGGGTCTGCCTGATTATGTTGACCGATTTTAAGTCAACACCAAATTCCTGTAAAATGTTCAGTATACACATTCAGTATACATGACTACAGTAAGCCCGGATCCGGTTTTTTTTTTTAGTATCATCACGCGTGTACAATAGTTCCAGTTTTTAATCTCAAACACTATGACAGGTTGACCTGATCTGACAAAATACGGACCAGAACTGTGTTTCACCCTTAGGATGAGTAAAATCTTTCGAACTTGAAGAACTCAGAAGTATTAATAGAGGTAGGTATTAAACACGGAGAGGGACGATCACGCTATCGTATAATTGTTTCAAAGGTCGTAGATTTGAGATTGCTGAATTACAAACTTGATTTGTATTTGAGCCTTAAAGTTCATTTTGCAAAATTTGAAGAATTCCTGTTTGTTTCGAAAGCATGACGTTGTTTTTTATTGAGGCTGGGCAAACATTCATAATGTAATTTTTTGTCATAGTGTCTGTAACGGACAAAGAACTTAATACAGATTCCAGATTATTTAACAGTTGAGCAACTCCGAAGAAATGAATTGCCAGAATACTCCATTCAGCAACATATTTGTTCTGATGTCCACTTTAAATAACTCACGTACAGCGAACATGAACAAAGATCATTAACGAAAGTGGTAAGTAAAATACATAAAAAGCAAATAAATAGTAATGTATAAACTTCGGTCAAGCAACAACATTAGCGAAAGTTTTAATTAAATTGAAACGGAATGACAATTGACATTCGTGGTTTCAGCAGAGACCAAGGGCAATTTAAGTTTTTATGTTGCTTTCATTAGCAAATTGTTCCTCAAAAGCAGTTCCCAGATTTTTTATCTGTAAAGTATATCGACAATTTTTTGAACTATGAAATTCTACGAAAATCTAACTTAATGAACGTATTATGGCAATTAATTTGGTAGCAGTTGCTTAGCTATTAAATTGTGGACATAACCTCAAATTTCTTTCTGGCCACTGTTAATTTGCGAGCGGAGGTTGACACTTGACACCGTTCTTCAACCAATAGCTATCTAGGTGAGTGGGTGAGTGAGTGAGCTTAGGAAATTATATAGCTGATTCCAAAGTTTGAATGTTTTTTTTTTTTTTTTAACACACTATTTTGATAACAGTGCTGCATATGAACTCTGCCTTCAAATTATAAAACCCATTTGGCAAACTAGTACTACAGTCCCGAATGCAGCAGAAATGCTCAAGGGAATATTTTCGAAACTGTTTGACCAATGATACCTCTCCGTGTACCCAAAATAGGGAGAACTAAAATTTATGATTTAGCAAATTCGAGAAACGTATTACACTTTAAAAAGTTACCTTTATCAGTATTATAGTACCTAACAGTGGATGACAATCAAACAACTACTTCAGTGTACCAGAAATTATAACACAAATAATGCCTAAAATTAGCTAGGAGATGCCTAGATACTAGTTTAGATCACAATTAATTACTTAAAAGAATAATAAATTATATTTTCGGTTTTTATACATATATATAAAATAATGTTTGATATGAAAATGGACCTAAGCAACTTCATTCCATGTAGCTCCTAATGTTACTGTTAATTAATTAACATCTGATTAGAACATTGGAATCAGCACTCTTAAGCAATTGCAAGAAGAAACTGACATTCCGTGGTTATGAAATAATAATTTAATCATTGCTAAATACATTTATACACTTGTAAATAGACGTCAGTGTGAAGTATATGTATCAGAATGCGATTTACACACACTTTCTGCCTAACACGACATGCTCCATGCTGTCATATGACTGCTTAAAAACTAAAATGCAAAGTAATTGAATACTATTATAAACGGTTAGTTCATATATCATGTTAATTCATTACTGGCATTTATAGTGTGTTTACATGTATTTAATTCTTAACGACTTTCAAATTATTCAGGAAAACTAAAAAACTGTAAAAAAATTATACCTGTTATTGGGACGTAGTAGATTTTTAAATCCTCTGGGCAGTAGTGGCAGTACATTATTCAGTACCTGCCCTCCGACCAATAATCCGTTTAGCCAGCACGTGGGATCATTAATAATTTTGCTGATACATTTTTTAAAGTTTTCGCAGCGAGCCCACATCAAACTAATAACGAGTGTGGTATCGATTTACTGACCAAAAGCGCGTCGACTAATCGGTACGTTGCAGGTGACACATTTTATGTGATCCAGAGGGATCCATAACGAAACCTCCACATGCTTACGGAAGACACTAGGATATTATAATGCTTTAAACAACACCACACAAGGCCGAAAAAGTGATGACAGATTGTGGTATTCGTTTTAGGGGCCATCCATTCATTCCGGACCCTTCCCCCCCTCCCCCCCCTCTCGTGTGTCGTGAGATCTAAGGGCAGTTATACCCCCTCCCCCACGTCGTTTGTAGACCTATTTCCTCCCCCCACCCCTATTTCACCACACGTAATTAATGGAAGCTCTCTTAAGTGATTTCGAGAAACCGGGACAAACTTAAATCTGGTCACACCGGGAATCAAACCGTCGCACAGTGTTTATTTTCTACATCTAGAGGGACAAAAGTCAATTTTAACTCGAGTCTACACAGGCAAAGTATTTAAAGTAGACAAACTATATCATTAGCAACAAAGGTTTATTTTCTACGAATCTCCGCCTAACAATAGAAAAAATTATTTGAACAATGGGCTTCCTGTGACCCACCGTTCAAGTACTCCATTCGGCCGCTTCATTCGACTGAGTTTAGTCGATGATTACGCTGTGTTTCTGTGTGGTATTAATAATTTGTGCGTTGCTATTGCTTTTGGCTAACTTGCGAAGCGGCACTTCGGTTGCCAAAGAAATTTCTTCTTGACTTGCCGTTTCAAGGAGATGCCTGATTCGCCGTCTTTTTGTTGTAATACTTGAACTTTCAAAGTCTTTTTTTGGACTTCCATATGAGCCTGAATTCGTTCCAGGCAGTGCTGTTTTGGTGACAATATCAGGTAATGAAACATTTCCTTCTAACCACTTAGAATACGTGTTTAGGAAGCGGTTTCTATGTCTTCCCGATTCAGACCATCTTTACTCAATTTTTAGAGAAACAATTCTGATAGCAACTTTTAAACTCCTTATAGCCAAACACCTCAAAGCACAACAAATACCTGATTCACACACAAATGAAACCATACAAATTCTAGAATTAGTAACATCACAAAACTACTTTCAGTTCAATAACAACTACTACTCTCAACATGATGGTTTACCAATGGGTTCTCCTATCTCAGGAATACTAGCAAATATATTTATGAACCACATAGAAAATGAAATATTCAAAAAAATAATCCAGAAGAAAGGATACAACATTAGCTATTGGTTTAGATATGTTGATGATGTTATCTGTCTAATTAATGAACCTGAACCTAGAATTAGCCAACTACACACAGATATCAACACTACACACAGCAATATAAAATTCACACTGGAAATGGAAACACAAAGAAAACTCAACTTCCTCGACCTCACCATAACTACTCACAAAACACAACATCAATTCTTAATATACAGAAAACCCACCACAACAGACATGATCATAAACTCAACATCAAACCATCCCCAAACACATAAGGAAGCAGCAATAAGGCACATGCTCAACCGACTAAATAGGACACCCTAAACAAAGAAAATTACAAATCAGAACTCAACACAATCATACAAATAGCTACCAGAAATGGATATAAAGAAAACAGAATACACCAAATAAACAACAACATCAAAAAACAAATACTAAAGACAACACAAAACACCATTCCAACACTGCTACAAGCAAATACAAACTCAGCATCAAAAAACAAACCACCCACACAAGTGAAAAAGAAAAATGGCATGTTATGACATATATTAATAAAAATACACATAAAATAGCAAACATTCTCAAAAAACAAGGACTAAACATCGCCTTCAGAACCAATAACTCCATAGATAAAAACATTAAAAACATCACAAACAAAAACAAATACCATAATTCAGGCATATACAGACTCACATGTCAAAACTGTGAAGCTCAATACATTGGCCAGACATGCAGACAATTCGAAACAAGATACAAAGAACACCTAAGAGCACTGAAATACACTAACCACTCCACATTTGCAGAACACCTTCTAGAACACAATCACCAACCGACAGATATCCACAGAGACATGCAAATACTCACTATAAACAATAACAAACCACAGGCATTAACATTTCAGGAAAATTATTACATCAAAAAAGCACTAGTTGAAGGAAAGCAGCTCATAAATGATTATACAAACTTGACTAACCAAACATTATATGCCATATTAAAAAAGAAATAAATATTCACAAAAAGACAACCAGACAACCATTTCAAATCCCCGCCTACCATCAAAGATAACACAAAGCAGTCAATAAAACCAAGGACCTCTAACCACAATGAAACCAGAAATATAAACAAACACACACTCTATGGACCTGTGAAAAACATGGCGTGGTGTTTACTGTTTCATGTTTTGAAAACTGTAAATAATAGTGTTAATATGAAATGTGATCAGTTCAGTGTAGTGCTTCAAACCTTCAGCAAATTATTGAAAACATACACAGAGAAGCTAACCCTGATCATGAGAAAAAAGTAACATGTAAGTAAATTCAATTTCACCTATACTTTATATATTGTTTTGTAAACCAAATGTAACTAAATAAATGAATAAATACCAAACAGCTGTCGCTGATGATGCTCTTGAAATAGAGCGAAACGCGTACGACACCAAAATAAAACAAAATTCAATTGCATTGGCGTGTTATTCACCTTTATAAAAAATTCCTTATACTATCATCTGAAAACGATGTGTCACTTACTTATTGCTATACAAACTGTAACAAAGCATCTATCCTTGATTGTTTTGCGTTAGCAAACCATACGTTTACATATTCTCTACGCAAAATTTGTGCAGTTATTCTGAAAATGAAGAAAAGTTGTGACGCAAACATGCGCAAACAAATGAAGGTAATTCTTGTAGTTAATAAGCAACTCTATCAATTAAATATAGTAAGAGATTGGTATAATGTGGAATAATGAACCAAAACTCAAAATGAAACTGGCTCAGTAGTTTCTTTTTATCAAAAATAATCTCGCTCTGTTTTAATGATGCTCATGATTAAGTTTTAAAACTTATTACGGAAAAATCATGCACAAACTTACCTTGAAA
Source organism: Vandiemenella viatica (assembly GCA_031002005.1). Classification (NCBI taxonomy): domain Eukaryota; kingdom Metazoa; phylum Arthropoda; class Insecta; order Orthoptera; family Morabidae; genus Vandiemenella; species Vandiemenella viatica. The sequence continues at coordinate 20,282,892 of JARYHS010012519.1, read as the reverse complement.
TTCGCCAAAAGCAATAGCAACGCACAAATTACTAATACCACACAGAATCACAGGGTAATCATCGACCAAACTCAGTCGAATGGCGCGGCCATATGAAGTACTTGATCGGTGGGTCACAGGAAGCCCATTGTTCAAATTATTTTTTCAATTGTTAACTGCAGATTCGTGGAAAATAAACCTTTGTTCCTAATAATATAGTCTGTCTACTTAAAATATAAATAACTATTTTGCCTGTGTAGACTAGTGTCAAAATTGACTTTTGTCCCTCTAGATATTGAAAATAACACACTGTGCGTCGTCCTTCCGAATGCCACTCCCATCAGGCTTGGTTGTAAAATATTAGCATATTTTAACCAATAATTTCACCATTATGTCGCAGTTACTCGGTATGTCAGTTTAGGAAACATAACAGCAACACAAAATATACAGGACTTTTGTGTGTTGTAATTACACCTGTAACTTACCTTCCCTGTATATTTCTATGATGTTCTAGGTTTTTTATTCGTATGACTTCTTTAGCAGGGAGGGAACAGTTCGTGCGCCTAGAGCCACAGTGCCCGCGTGTTCCACCTCTGCCTTGAGCGCTACAGTAGCGGAGGAAGTGAAGTGAAGTGTTGTTTGTGATTTATGAGGCAGAGATTGGGGAGATTGCGGAAAATCACCAAGAAAACTCTATCGGGACGTCAGATTCGTGGGCGCCAAGGCTCCCGCCCGGACACGTTGTATCTCCTGATCGACTGAGAGGTGCCTTAGCGCACTAGGCCACTCTGGCCGTTTATGTTCTAGGCTAGGTAAGTCGTACAGTTCCTGAACGTCCTTAGCCTATGAAATGTTTCAGTCTCCAGAACGATTAAAGCGCAGTCAGTAATTTTGACACTAGGCACATATTTACTAAGAGCCTGTCACAAAAAAGAGAACTAGTCAAATTAATGAACAAATGTTTCTTACATCAAGTGCTCCATTAAATTATAATAGTATTTTACAAGTGTTTCAATTTTATGTTGTAATTTTTACTAAGTCTGGCATTTTTTTAAAGTTCTAATTAACAAAATCACATTATTTCAAATCTAATTTATCACCATGTTTATGTGGGCTTTGTGGGAAGGTGAACACAAGCTGTCTTGTTCCCTTTCCTCACTTGAGATACAGGGAGAGCTGCAAAGGATTGCAGCCACCAATGGGCAGTCCGATTCTTTCGCTGACAGACTTTCGTCGCAACATTCACCACTGAGCTGTTATTTTAGCACTTAACGGGTGTTTACAAAAAGTGTGAGTGCGGGCCGTTATCTTGGAAGCCACGCTTTACTGTAACTCCTTTTTATGGCTACGTACCCAGCGTATTGCTGACACCATGCTGTGCGTGTTCGCTTAAATGGAATAACTAAGGAGACTTCAAATTTGACCCGATCCCGAATATCGTATCATATATATTGTCACGGGCCATTATCGCCTTTCATACTTAACTGAAATCTATGAATGAGGTGTCATTTTAAAGCTTATAGTCTCCACTTTGGTCACATATGAAGAAATCAATTTTTCGGAATTCGACCCTTAAAGGGTAAAAATGTAAATATTTCCAAAAATGCTGTTTTTTGTATCACGAACCATTTATCTCCCCAGATACCTAACTGAAATCGTTATATGAAATACCATTTTAAACATAAAGATCTCCGCTTTGGTAACATCATATATTAACACAAGAATTTTTCGGAATTCGACCCTTAAATGGCAAAACTATCAATATTTCTACAACATGCTATTGTGTCACCAGCCATTTACCTCCCTTAATATCTAACCGAAATAGATAAATGAACTATCATATTAAACATTAAAGTCTCTGTTTTGGTCACATTATACCTTAAGAACGAAATTTTTTGAAATTTGACCATTAATGGGCAAAAGTAATAACGAATTTTATCGATTGTTTATTTCTGCGATGTAGCTAAGACGTTGTTATGTTCCGGAGACGTCTAATGCAAAGCTCTAGTAATTAATACAAGTACTTCTTATAATTTGAGGAGATGTTACAAAGTGGCGACAGCAGTTCCTGGATGAAGAACACTCGTCCAGTATGTTACAGCGTGCTAGCTGGGGGAACGAATTCTCTACTTCAGGTACCTGACCCGGACATAGAGGCCCAGGCACTTAATACAGTCAGATCACCTAGGTGATAATTTAGCTAAAAAATAAAAAAAAGTTTTTTATGAATTTAACGTACTTTGACTGTAGAAAATGGATGAGCAAACTTGAAAAATAATATAAAAATTCATATTTTTAAAAAACTATATTTTTTATTAATCTGTATAATTTTAAGATTATGCTTCGAATTTTCTTCCCTGCAAAGGAACGGACGACGTTACTATAGTCCACAGACTGAATTAATTCAGATTCTATGCACGGCGCAAATATAGATATTTTCTGTTTCGAATTTTTCTGACTACAAACGGATGGTAAACTGAAAATTGACTGGATGTTAAACCTAAAATTTACCAGCCTGCCTCATTTAGAGTGTTATTTCTGTACTATCCCTTGTCATTCCTTCCACTAGTCGGGTCACCCTCCACCATTTTATGTTCGTGTACTTTTTTCAGTATTGTGCTCTGTGTTCGACTGTGGCTTTGTTCTCGAACTATAGATGTCCAGCTACAGTCCCTAAGTTTTCTATATATTCTTGGGGTATCCTTTAACCGTTCAATCCCGCAACATCCAAGTCTACGCATGATTATTTGACTGAGAACTCTCACAACTCGAAGTCAGTCATCTAATAATTCCGCATTCAGTCTCGTTTCTGTCGGTAATAATGCTTCTAACAATCCTCATGTTAAATATTTTGGCTTCTCTATGACTCACAATCATAGGTCAAAACACTTATATAATATATTCTGTAGATGGAATATTTGCTATTCACCGTAATTTTTCATTCGATATAAAATCTCTAATTACTGTAAATATTTCCTGCATTATCAATAACGCTTCATTCAAAATAAGCAAGGGAGAAAGCAGTGATCTACATGCTACCTCATGATGTTGCACCGAGCGGGGCGCTGTAACGGTTAGCGTTCTCGCCTCGCATTCGGGAGGACGGCGGTTCGAATCCCCGTCCGGGCATCCAGATTTGGGTTTTCCATGGTTTCCCAAATCACTCCAGGCAAATGCCGGGATGCTTCCTTCAAAAGGCCATGGCCGAATTCCTTCCCATTCCTTGCCCCCATCCTTTCCCGTCTCTAAAAGACCTCGATGTCAAAAAGAGACGTAAAGCAGTTAAAAAAAAAAAAAGGATGTTGCGTGAGGAATGTGTGTGGGGTAACTTCTGGTTCTCAGACCGTATTGCTGAAAGTCCTCTCGTGTCGTGTCCAAATCAGAAATACAACGAGCAGACTCCGACCCTATGTACAGTTATAATGATTATAGACTATTGTAGCACACTGTTTAGCATCGTCGCGCACGAGCAGCAGTCTCCTCCTGACTACGATTTTTTGGTGATTTTCTGTAGCCGCCAAGGCGAATGCAGGGACGGTCCTCAATCTGTGCCTCATAAACTACAAAAATAAAAAATACACAACATAGTAAAACGTTTCACAGACAGATGGCACCACTTCATTTCCCCCATCAGTACTTAGTACAACCTGGCAGTAGGTGCAAAACGTATGGCGTCAGCAAGGGCATGGGACTGTAAAACCATAGCTGCAAATTTGACCACGCCAACGATCAGTAAAACTCATCCAAAGCAGCCGATCCCAAAAATGTTGGGAAGAGGCGGTGAAGAAGAATAGTTTAGTAATGTCCAGTAATGCTGTGGTAACATTAACTATGGATGTTGTGTTGTCGCCTTCTCTCTCTTTAAATTAATCCTGTTTTGCCACTACCCTGTTCTGTACTCACAGTCTACTGTACCCTCTGTGCGGCGCTTATGGGTTCTGTTAGTTGTTTTCTTGATTACGTAGTTCACCTCGATTCATTAGCGAGAGAAGTTTTTAGCGTTAGATTCTACTCCATTTTGTAACAGTCCTCAAACGTAGACTTTAAGTGGAATTGTATTTTATGAATTATTTGTAGCAAGCTAGGGGTTGAGTAAATATGGGTTTTTATGTTTTTCTTGCAATTGTTTGTTAATTGGTATAAATGTATTTTGATTTATGAAAAGAAATTATGTAAACACTATTTAATATGCTTGAGGACAGTATTATACAAGAAGAATTGATTAAATGTTTGTGATTCCAAGTATTAAGGAGAGCTACGATGTTTAGGGGGCGATTTGTGACAGTTCAAACTGATTTATGTGAATAATTTTGTGTTTAAATATCTTTAATTTTCATTTCTGAGCATTTCGTAATGATTGTAAATGGTTATATATTGATTTTGATTGTTTTAATATGTTTTTAATTGTTTAAGTATTGTTAAAATTCGAGAATCATCTGGCGGAAGCCTTTGTAACTTTTTGGAACTTTCTATGGAACTTATATAAGCGCTCGGCAAAGACGAGTTTTGAAACAGTTTTACGGGAACAGTAAATAATAGTTTTTACGTATGCAAGGAGTCTTGTAGTTCAGTATTGTCTTTGATAGCAGTATTGAGTGTAATCGCTGAAGCTTGTGTTTACATGCGCAACCAGTATCTTTGGAGTCTGATGTCTTCTGGAAATAAACAAAGTTATATCTGAAAGTGTGGTATGCGAGGAAACGAAATGGCAGACAACCTAGCCAAGAAAGCTATCACGGACGGAGTAAGGCGCCCACACAAGATTCCTGCGTCGGACCACCTGAAGAAATTCAAAGAAGCACTGAGATCTAGATGGGAAGATGAGTGGGCACGTACAGCAGAGTACAAAGGAAGTCATTACAGGGAAATCCACCCGCATATACCCAAATCACATTGGTACAAAAAATGGAGGGTAACCAGAAAATTTTATGTAACAATTATGCGTCTGAAAGCCAACCATGGAGCCTTTAAGGAACACTTACACCGCATCGGAGCCCAAGAGACGCCTTACTGTGAGTGTGGAGAGGTGGAGGACACCAACCATTTGTTATTAGGATGCCCGATGAGAAGAGCAGCAACAGAGAAGCTCCTCAAGAAAATACGCGACCTGGGTTACGTGGGCCCAACCAGGGTCACCACACTACTGGCCACTGAGGACGTCAGAACGTATAAAATAATATATGTTTTTTTTTATAACGATGGGAATCACAATATAGATATGTTTCTGAGACTATGTTGTATATTGTTCTTTCTTGTATTAATTTTAATATGGGACAGGGAAATTGGGAAAGCATGTAATTGTATATGCTATACTGTAAATTAAACTCTGTTTAGTATTACTGTAATATACGAAAACATAAAAAATTTTACAATGTAATGTATACGTCATGTTAACTCTGCTTAGTATTAGTATCTGCAAATACATAATGTAAAATTGTATACATAGGATGGCTGTATGGTCAGGAAACCAAAAGCCAATAAACAAAGTTATATCTGAAAGTGTAGTTGGGACTAATTATTTCATCATTTATGAAAACCCGAGATATCATTGTCCTCAATTTGCTCTTCAGGTCCAGTAATTGAAAAGGGAGCGATCTGTTGGCTGGGTGGCTAAGGCGTCTCACTCGAGATCGCAAGATCCCCGCGTCGAATCCCTGTCTCGGTGGGACTTTCATAGGTCCTTAACTCGACCATCACCTCTGAAAAAGCACTCCACCTTGGATCCTGTTTGTAAATACGTAATGTAACATTTTGCTGTTTCTAAGCTGCCGGGATACTTAAATTTATCTTTAAATTTTCTCTTAAATTCGATACTGAAGGATGATATTCTTGTAGCCTTCCGATCCACTTACAGTGTCATGTTGACGAGCATTGCGGCCCTGTCGTGGCTCGGTTTATAGTTTAACGTGCAATCCCAGTTTAACATAAAGAAAGCAAAGTTTTTTTCCATTCGCGGAGATCAGGTTAAATTCCCATAACTATTGTTGTCAGGACCGATATTAGAATCGGTGACCACTGATCTACTAGAGCTCTCGCCTCCAGTTCGACGTATCGTGCGTGACGGTATTGCGTGAGCTGGATTGCGTTCACTCACGCACGGGAAGCGGTTGTACAACGATAACTACGAAGCGTGTCTGATGAAGTATTTTGTTCGACACATTCTGGTCACGACCTCTTTGTCGTCGAATCCACTTCCTGTGCGCCTTCCGAGAAGCTACACACGCCGATCTGCCTCATTCGCACGCAGCAGGGGGCGGAGACCTCGTCCACACTGTCTGCATAGCTAACCCAAGATCAAAGGGAGGGAAGTATCTGCCGCTAATTATGTCACTCTGTTTCTGAACGCAGTGGTCTCGAAAGTCAAAATGCCAAATCAGTAGAGCTGCCCAACAATATCGGTGTATTTGTACCCAAAACAGGTATATGAAAAAAAAAATATAACCCGAATAACCACAAAGTAAGACAAAAGTGATGAAATGTAGCAGAGATGATACCAATACTAGCAGATTAAATATAAAAATAGGATCGGATGCAATAGGAGAAGTGAGTGAATTCTGTTACCTGGGAAGCAAAATTACAACTGATGGCCGATGTTAAAAGCAGAATAGCACTAGCATAAACAGCCTTCATGAAAAAGAGAAACCTTTTAGTTTCAAATATTGATCTAGGAATTAGAAAAAAAACTTTTTAAAACTCTATGTGTGTTTACGGTAGCGAAACATGTACTTTAGGAATACCGGAAAGAAAGAAACTTGAAGCATTTGAAATGTGGTGCTACAGAAGAATGCTGACAATTAAGTGGACAGACAAAGTAAGAAAAGACGAGTTTTGGAAATGATGGGTGAGAAAAGAGATTTATGGAAGAAGCTTACAGAAAGAAGAGACAGGCTGGTAGGTCATATTTTGAGACATGCTGGATTGGTTAATTTGTTAGTGGAGGGAACAGTCGAAGGTAAGAACTGTAGAGGAAGACAGAGATTAGATATATGAAGCAGATAATTGAGGACGTGGGTTGTAAGGGATATGTAGAAATGAAGAGGTTAGCACAGGATAGGAAGGGATGGAGGATTGCATCAAACCAGTCTAAAGACTAACGACAGCAATAATAATTACCGCAATTTGCGAGGCATTTCGGCACAAGCATATGACGCACAAAGATGAAACGAATGGCATGTGCAGTTAAGTACAAAAATATTGGGAATTTTGTTTTGCAGCAGTGTTACAACAGAATTATTACGCCACATTATTATTTTTGCCACAACAGATGCAAAACCCTTTAGATATTTTTATATGGAACTAGCGGAGTTCCCGGCGGTGCCCGGTATAGTTGGCGTAGATTTACCCGTACCCTACTTTTATTCCCGCAAAACATTAGTAAAAAGTTTCATACAGTTCGCGCCAACTTTTTTCGGAATTAAAGCAAACCTAAATTCACCCGCTCTCTACCAAGAAACGGGTGCGTTGAAGTTTATTTGCACGTACACTATTTTCATTCGTCCGAAAAGATTCATGTATATCTAGCTCCGTTAATTTGGTTAAGAAATTGCATTACTACCATACTGAACAACGCTAGATTATGTTAGAAACTCACATTTGATTCAAATGCGAAGTGAATGGATATACTTTTTGCTCGAAAGCCAGATACTTTAACTTCCCAGATTCAGCCTTTTATACAAATATCAAAAGTGAATCCGGAATAATTTTATCGTAAACAGAAGACTAATGCTAAAGGCCAGATATATTGTCCAGAGAAATCTCTATTGTTTTTATGGCTATCTATGGCGTTTAAAAATTGATATCCGGAATTAAAGGAAAGAATACTTCAAGTTACGGCTATCTATGGCATTTAAAAATTGAATATCCCGACATAAGGAAAAAATACTTCAAGTTTTGCTTAGTGTACAAAATAGTTATTATTGTAACGATATCTTATTACATTCATTAAAGACTACGGTCAGAGACACTGTGTTGTGTGTTTAGTGCGAAGTATGCAACATTTAATCCTTCCATCTTTGGGCTTTGTCATCATACGTTCAGAATTTCATTTAATGCTCCTGCGTTATTTAACGTTGAAACATAAGACATGCCAAACAACTTATCAGGTTCTTCGGTGGTTTAATTACAGTAGTAATTAATTAAATAGTCCACCATAAGACGCAGTTTAAGTTTTTTGTTTATTTTTCAAAACAACAAGTCAGCGATATTTTTCACATGCATAGATACAATCCAGAGATACTACTGACGCAGTTTCAAAGAGAATCTGTATCAACTAACTGTAAACTAAACTCTGTCCTTCTGCTGATTTCTTTATATAGGCTCTATCGAAATTTCTGGAATTCTGCAAAAGCTTCCGCCAGATATTTCTCAAACATTAACAATTACTCAAACAATTAAACATATTAAAAACAATCAGAATTAATACATACTCACTTAACATCATTACAGAATGGTCAGAAATGGAAATTAAAGAAACTTAAACACAAAATTATTTACAAAATTGTCCTGTAGACATCGTAACTTGCATTAATACTTGGAATTACATACATTTAAGCAATTCTCTTGCATTATTCTGTTCTTAAACATATTAAATGGCCTTCAAATAATTTCTTCTCATAAAACAAAGTCTATATACACTGATTTACAAGAAATTGAGAAACAAACGTATTAGATCATATTCAAGCAAACTTTAGTTCACTACAGATACTTCATTAAATAAAATTATATTTAAAGTTCAGGTATGAGGGCTGTTACAAACTGAATTGAGATTCTAAGCTTTAAAACGGTAGAAACGCCATTGAAATCAGCTCCGTAGTTTCCGAGTTGTTATACGACCAATATATCCGGTTTTTGATTTATAGATATAGAAGAAGATATCATTACTTCTAAAAAAAAGTTTACAATGTTTTCAATATGGATACAGGATTAGCAGCTTCTAATGGAATAAGAGTAGTTTTTTTTCCGCATATCTCATGATTACGCACATGTGTTTGTTTGTGTGTTGTTCCAATGGACTCGTCAACAGTAAGCGGATATTTAGTTTGCCGCAGAGCTTCACATAAATCATCAAAACTTTCTTTACCTATAATCTGGTCAATTATGGTGCGAGTTTTCATCGTCCAACCATTTTATTTCTTCTGTAATTTTTGAATGGGAACAAACAGACTGTTGATTACGTTCCGCGACAAACGATGCTAATCTCATTTCACCTGGAAATTATAAAAGAATTAAAATGACGTATATATACTATGGTAGTGGTACAATACAAAATAATAAAATAATGTAAGCACCAGTACTTAGCAAAGAAGTAAAGAAATTTTCTTACCGTGTTTAATTCGAGTATCAGGTTTTTGAGTTTTTGTCACAGTAAATGACGATAACTTTGTGATTTTATATTATTTGATGATACCGAATGTACTTGTGTTCCTTGAGACCGTCTTTCCCTTATGTGATATTAATATCCTTATTACAACTCTTATGATAGCCATAGTTTGCGCCTTTGCGATTTTTTTTTGCAGCCAACTTGAAATTCTTCTTCCCATTCTTTCCTATAAAATTTTAGGTATTGTTTTTCTTTTTTACACTCGCGATTGTACTGGGTCCTTCGTCTGCCTACATTGTGACTTACTAACTCGGAGAAAGTTTCTCATCTAAGTGATGAAAACTAATGAACAAATTAAATCCGAATTCTCCTTCATACAGACAAACGAATTAGCTCGGGAATCCCATTAAAAAAAAGGCTAAAATGTAGGACACAAGCATATTCCCCAAAAGATATCGGGAACATTCTGCAATAGATAAGTACTTATCAAATAATCGATAGAGGAAATCACCCTAAAACAGAAAGGAAAATGGTTACCAACTCAAAAATGTAAAATTGGTAAATAAAAATTGGAAAAATTTTCTTGTATTCTGAGAAATCGAGGAAAAAAGTTACATTTCGGTCGAACAGACCCCATATCGGTAGGTTCGATCGAAGGATACACGACATTAACCCATGCGAATTCCGGGATAGTTCATCCAAAAACCATGAACATTTTTTTTAACTATTTGTCCGCCATCCTCACGCAACTAGAATCATCTAGACAAGCCGTTAGATACTATATAATAACAACAAACCTCCGCAGGCGCAACCACCGCTGGCAGTGACGTGATTTTAAGCTGCAAAATTTTATGTTCAATAAGCACATCGAACTGAGCAACGAAGCTGTCTTGAATCACTCGTAAATCGAGATTTCAGTGTTGCAAACACAGTATCCCTAATCTCTGGATCAGTTTATCGAGTTGCGCCTACAACACTACTGACTGTGATTTTTGCATCTGTTGGGAACTTAAAACGTAGAGATGACTCAGCAACTTTTCCGTGTACGAGACCACCGTGTTTCACACTACCTCCATTTATTTCTCATCCACAACAAAAACCGTACACTATATGCAACACACATACCCAAGTACTTAGCATATAGGACATGGTAGGCAGCTCTTTACTTTACTTGCAAACATAGCAAACTGTTATAGACTAAACAGTTCCTGGAATACTATTTAGCTTCTTAAAATCGTTATCATCGTGTCGCATAAAATGAGAGTTATTTCAATACATGATGGAATTTTAACAAGTAATTAAATGTATCTTGCTTTATATGTGGGGAACACGTTGCTTTTTGCCTTTTAAAGGAACCATCCCGAAACTCGCCTGGAGTGATTTGTGGAAACCAGGAAAACCCATATCTGGATGACTGGACGGGTATTTGAACACACGTCCTCCAGCGTTACCACTCACCCACCAGGGCGGTATCCACGCTGACTCTCTCTAGGCGAATGCCGGGATGGGTCCTTAAAAATTACATGGCTGAATTCCTTCCCGCTCTTTGCCCACAGTCTTGGACGTCGACGAGACGTCAAGACATAAGTAAAAAAAAAGGTAAGCACGCTGCCATTAAATTAGTGTGATATGTAATATACTCAAGTAACAGCGACCAAGAACAACAACAAGAAGTAAATCTTGCTATTTCAAAAGCAGTCAAGTTGTCCATACGAACTATATCATAATCTTGGATTCGTGCAGTTTTTAATCGGATCATGCAGGGAACTGGCAACCGTAAAGCTGCGTATCCACTACGCGCGGCAAACCCTCGAACATTGGCTCGCGCGGCAGCCGCGCATAATGGATACGCTGTCGACACGCGAGCCAGCTCGAACATAGGCGCGGTCGAACATGCCGCGTTGCGAGCCATTCTCTGTCGGTCTTTAGGCGCGCGGCAAAGGGTCCCCACTAATTGGCTCGCGCACAGTTGGTACGGCGGTGTCTTTCTTGGAGTTGGCTCGCGCGGCACAGCGACAGTTTACTGCCATGAACAACGAAAAGTGTCGATTTCTAATACAGCTGTATGGTGCGAAAGAATTTTTGTGGAATAGTAAATGTGCAGATTACCACAACAAAAAACTGAGGGACGATGCATGGAAGGAGATAAATTCAGCAAATAGATTGTTTCGACACTCGAAAAAGGTATTGTAGGCTAGTATATGAGTCTCCAGTTGTTAGAAATCTTAAAGTTATTACTAGTCTTTCGGTAACTGAAATCGCGTCTCGAAACTTAGTGTTCGCTTTATTCACACTCGGCTAAATCAATGAATTTAAGAACTCGAACCCTATAATGGTCATTCTTGTGAATTTTTTTATTGTATCTTCAATGGCTTCATTTCTCATATCTTCCATTAGTCAACGTACAATTTCCTCATCCACCAACGCATTTTTCGTTTAGATTTCTTGTGTATTATGTGATGCATCACAATGAAGGCGGCAGCGGCTCGTGCACGTGAAACTGACTGTGCCTGCATTGCTTGCCGCGCAACTCTGGCTGGGTTGCGTTGCCGCGCGCGGCAGCCGCGCTTGTTAACAGAAACCCACGAACACTGGCTCGCGCGTAGTGGATACGCAGCTTAAGCAGAGGTCGGAAGGCTGCAGTGATTTCAAATTACAGTCGCGGATAGTAAGTGATAATTGTTCTTTCTGATGTAAACGTGGAAGTAATCGACTGCACCGATTAAGAACACCCATATACACTAACAAAAGGAAGTAAATGAAAAATTCTCATGTGGCATAAGTGTTCAAGGACCCAGCCGTGCAGAAAGTCGCCGGTTCGAGTCTGGCCGCGGGAATAGGTGTTTAAGTGTTGTGTCTGTGAATGTCATGTCCATCCTGTGGTGTGTCTAATTAGCTGGAAAAAAATTATTATCGAGCTGGCTGTATGGCAATGATGCTGGAAGTCATTAAAAAAAATGTGTTCAAGGAGAAAAATATCAGTATGCTACGATTTGCTGGTGACATTGTTAGCAGAATAGACGGAGGATATTGAGAAGTTACTGAATGGTATGAACAAAATACTGAAGGAAGATTTTGGACTGAATATAAATCAAAGCAAGAAAATAGTAATGAAATGTAGCAAAGATGATACCAATACTAGTAGATTAAATATAAAATTAGGATCGGATGCAATACTAGAAGAAAGTGAATTCTGCTACTCGTGAAGTAAAATTAAAACCGATGGCCGAAGCAGGAATGATGTTGAAAGCAGAATAGCACTAGCAAAAAGAGCCTTCATGAAAAAGAGAAATCTTTTAGTTTCAAATATTGATCTAGGACCTTTTTAAAACTCTATTTATGCAGTATATCACTTTATGGTAGCGAAGCATGGACTTTAGGAATATCAGAAAGATAGAAAATTGAAGCAATTGAAATGTGGTGCTACAGAAGAATGCTGAAAATTAAGTGGACAGACAAAGTACGAAATGAACGAGTTTTGGAAATGATACGTGAGGAAATAAATTTGTGGAAGTAGCTTACATAAAGAAGAGACAGGCTAGTAGGTCATATTTTGAGACGTGCTGGATTGGTTAATTTGTTAGTGGAGGGAACAGTCGAAGGTAAGAACTGTAGACACCGAGGTGGTGGTGTAACGGCTAGAGTTCTGGCCTCGCATTCGGGAGGACGGCGGTTCGAATCCCCGTCCGGGCATCCAGATTTGGGTTTTCCATGGTTTCCCAAATCACTGCAGGCAAATGCCGGGATGCTTCCTTCAAAAGGCCATGGCCGAATCCCTTCCCATCCCTTGCCCCCCCCCCCCCATCCTCTCCTATCTCTAAACACCTCGCTGTTAAGAGACGTTAAGCAGTTAAAAAAAGGAACTGTAGAGGAATACAGAGATTAGAATATATGAGGTAGATAATTGAGGACGTGGGTTGTAAGTGGTATGTAGAGATGAAGAGGTTAGCAGAAGATATAAAGGGATGGAGGATTGCATTAAACCAGTTGAAAGACTGGTGACAGCAAAAAAAAAAAAACACTAACATCTGCAAAGCAGACTCTAAGGTCAGTTGCAGGAACAGATCTCTGAGCTACATTGATTTCAGCAACTGAGAAATCTCTGTGTAACTTGATTGCTTTGCACCTTTGCAAACAACCCTTTTGTATATGTATTAGCTACGTTGCATCACTGGCAGTAATTAAATACGACTCTCTCAGCTTCCCCATTGCTGGTGGTAAAACCCAAAACATAAAGCTCTGCAACATACACTCAATCCACCATTATTCCACGAACAATTCTCCTGCCACAGCATTTTTTTAAAATCTTACAATGTACATTATTTGATTCATTAGAAATATACACATCTCGAAATTACTATACAAGTTGAAAGTCCCCCTTACAAAAGGGGAGGTGGGTTGATTTTCGTGAGGAATTGAGTTCCAAACTGACAAGCAACGTGTTGTAACAATGGTATTTCTTGTAGATTTTTTCTAATTTCAATTAAAATAAACTCTGTTCTGGTATTAAATGGAAAAAACCGTAGGAAAACCCATTATTAGTAAAGTACCTAAGAATCAACTTATGTGTTTTAAATATGGATATGAACTATCCCTGGAAGTTGGAGGTTTGTACTTTTCATTATTTCACGCCATATTTTCTGTTCCTTGAAAGAGCATACCCATACTTTTTGCTAACGGCGTTTGTCTTACATCTGGGTAAAAATTTAATATTGTTTAAAAATCGCCATAGCACTTCTGGAATTTACACGCAAAAACGTAGATACAATTGTCAGTTGCAGGTTTTCGTGAATTATTTTCGTTCAGGCGTCACCGTTCCGGCAGCGGCATTCGAGACAGGTGAAAGTCAAAGCGCGCACTTTCTCCTCTGCAGGGCAGGCATTCCACCAATCAGGAGGATCGAAATGTCGAGGACTACGACGCGAAGCCTACCTGCCAATATAGGCAGCGCGCGGCACACGGAATGATCAAAGCCAACGGCGCGACGCGCGGGAATGCAGTGAAACACGATGGAGAAAGTGAAGCTGCAGACTCACTTTCCAATACATCCATTCCAACAAGCTGAACACAGTTTGACTTGATTCGTTTCTTACGACGAGAGAATCAAGAAAAGTTTTCGTATCTTTTACATATTTTCTTAGGTGAGATTCTTTCGTAACTTTACTGAAACAGTATATGGAAGGAAAGAGATTATTACCACTAGAAATAGCGTTTGATTTCAGGCATAAGGGTGATTGAAAATTTTCATATTTAGCTTAGGAAGGCAGAAACTGGAATAAATGATTGTGGTATATGCTGAATGTTACGTCAAACACTGAAAAAGTTTCAAAGAAAACATTTGTTTAGTTAAAAATTGTGTAGCGAAATTTTCGTCGTGGAATTAATTTAATTTAATTGCAATGGAGCACACGCTCCGGTGGCAATTTCCCTACACACCCAACTTCCCCCTATCCTTCACTCACCTACATTTGCCCTCTACAAATTTTAACTTTAAATTCTTTTAACGTTTTCGGTAGGTTTTTCATCATTCCCCTTGGTAACTCATTCCAATCCCTGACACCCTTACCTAAAAAAGAAAATCTTCCCACACCCTTGTGCCTGAAATCGAGTGCCAGCTTGTGGTCGTGGTCATCTTTTCCCTTCCATGAACTACTTTTCATACCTACTGCAATATCTTTCCATGCCTCATCGCCAGTATACGCCCTGTACACTCCCATTACCCTCCTCATCCTCCTCCTGTCTTGCAATGAATCCCATTCCAGCTCCTTTATTATATCTGTCACTGATTGCATTCTGCGATAATTTCCAGAAACAAATCTAGCAGCCCTTCTTTGCACCTTCTCCAACTCCTTTATTTGATACTCCAAATGTGGGTCCCATACTACATTACCATATTCGAGCAATGGTCTGACCAAAGTTATGTAACCCAATTCCTTTACTTCTCTCGTGCATCCCCTCATCACTCTCTCCAACAAGTGCAGGATTTTGAAACCTTTTCCTACCACCTGTCCAATGTGTCCTGCCCAGTTAAGCTTGTTATCAAATGTATTGCCAAGATATTTATATTTCAAGTCTTTAGCAAGCAATTCTTCCCCCACCTTATATTCATAATTAACCTTTTGTTTTTTATTTGTGTATCTAATTACGCTTCATCGCAACTGAACGAATAATAATAAAAACATTTCATACTATCTTAACGCTACGTATCGATTATTGTCTGTAATTTGCGGGTAATGTTTCTTTAAATCAGACAGATGCCGTATGAAAAGGAACAGTGTGAAGCAAAGTTGCCTAGCGTGGTACTGACGCAAAACGACAGTGCGTAATTAAGAACAACAGGGATAAACAAAGGAAGAATAAATTCAACGCTGTCAATCCAGAGGTCGAAAAAGTGGATGCGTGTAAATGTAGTTGATTGTCTTCTTCATTGCCCAAAAAAGAATCAGCAACCGCGAATGAAAGTGGGAAATAATAAAACGTTTGAGTAAATGAAACTTACTTTAAGGATAAATATCTTGAACTGTTACGCGATGTTTTACTTACGTGAGAGAATTTTTTTAAACTGCAGCTGGCTATTAAATTCTTTCATCCATTTCCATCGTATGTACGTTCTATTGTAAATATTTATTTATTTATTTCCTGTCAAAAATGCTGTTTTACAATTGTTAGAAACAATATTAACAATAACAGAACAAAACAGAAACATAGAAAGAAATTGATATCTATCAACACCAATGACTTCATATTATGGATGACCAAAAGTCAGCAACTTATATTGCATTGTCCCTGGCGCGAAGGACGTCTTGCAGAGTGCAGGTTGATGGGCACTGCGGGCAATTGTGTAAATGCTTAATGGTCTGTTCTGCCCCACACTCACAAGCAGTATTAGGATCTTCAAGATAATGCCATCTTGCCAGGTTATCCTAGCCAATGGAAGGAGCCTCCCAGGTGAGTAAGCTAAGCTGTACACTCGGGAGTCCTTTGGGCAACGGCATTGCCGGCTGATCTTTCCACCACAAAGGCGTTTCGATGAGTAATTTTGTAAACATTATCTGCGTATATGAATTGCAAAATAATGCTAAGATCAGAGAGCAGAAACAGCAAAGAAATTAACGCCGATACCTTATGATGGACTCGTAATAACGATCCTCTCAGAGTCTTCGGTAATTCAACAAATTCCGTTTTATTCAAGTGCTGCCATTTCTACGGATATATCCATAGATCTACGGATTTTTATAAAAAGTTAGGATTTTCGGATTTTGTTAAAATATCTACGAATTTTGCAATTTTTTACTACTTGTTGTTTTTTCCTTATATTGGTATTTTGTTAAACTTTGAGCGTATAGTGTTAATGTATTACAGTATTGTCAATAATTGTTAATAGTTTCCTTGCAACCGCTCGCGTGAACCAACGATTGAAATTAAGCTCATATTTTGTTTGATTATAGATTTTATAGATCTTAAAAGACCGTAATACAGAACTATCGACACATTGTTTATGCACGGTGACACGCTCGTTGGCACGGCTTACAAAGCAGTGCCTTCCGAGAAGGATTAACCAATATCCGAAAGTGTTCGTAGTATTTAACATTTCCTGTTACCGAAGATATGCTAAATTTAATGTCAACAAAGAAAATTGAAAATGTAAAGTCCCCCTCCCCAGCCCCCCCCCCCCAAAGAAAAAAGAGTAGGCACAGCAGCAGGAGCGCTGAAAGTGATGGTGTATAAAATAGGATCAGAGATATTTCTTACTTTCAATATAGAATATTATTTTATATTTCGAATTTTAAAGACCTGGAAATAAAAAATATTCTTAATTTTGACTCTCTCTTCAATAATTATTGTTTTAGTCTTTTAGTTAGCGAGTCTCCAGATATTCAAAGCCAAGAGGCTGGCAGCGCTGTTTTATTCTGTGATTTAAATATGTTTCTTCGCGACAAACAATTCATTTCTTTGTTTCTTGCTGTTTTTGTGACCTACGTACGTAACTGACAATTATATCTCTATTAATGTCCCTGGCCGCGAGTTTTGCAATAAATTTCCTCGAAAATTAATCCACCAGAATTAAGATTGACCCAACAAGTCAACTTAAACTGCGCAATTATAATGTTATCCTCAGAGCTTCTGATAAGACGGGTAGCAATCCCTTTTTATATTAATACTACTACAATGTTATAGCAACTAAGGAATTAAAATGTACGAAACCTGTCTTCTTTTTGTTTTAGTTTTATTTCCTCAGATCATCTGCTTTTCAGTTTCTCCTTTTAATAAGTTGGTGGTTAAGAATTGAGAACCACAACCTCTCCTAACCTGACGGCTGTTCCACCACCAGGACTGGAACCATCGCCGGCTACACTGCAAGATGGACGAAACTGACGTTATAGAAATTTCAAGTAAGAACTCTCTATTAAGATTTAATATCGTGTTTGCTCATGGAAAAAGTGAATGGGTAAATGACAGTTTTTCAGAGAGAGAGGCTGTGAGAGAATATCATACAATGTTCTCGAATCTATTGGATCAATCAATTAAATCTTTGGAATACTTTAGAATGAAGACTTTTTTTTATATTTCAGGAAATATATTTCTCCAGAAGAAAGGCTTGCTATGTCACTGTGGTATTTTATTTAATGCAGGTGCACTTGATTTGTTCCTTACCCAATTCTCTATTCCGAAACCTAATACATATATATTTCCTCAAAGATTTCCGCAGGGATTCAGTTCATTTGATTTAAAATAAAAAAAATAGTCAGAACTTTAGTAACAGTAGGTAATGTTGAATTTCGTATGGAACAATGGGTACGTATGTATTTTTAATTTAATAACTATGTATTTTTTTAATTTTATCTGTGTATATAAATCATTACTATAATCTGGTTTGCTGTCAACTTAAATCGAAAATTTATAATTTATTTAATTTACTGAAATATTAAAACAAGTCATAATACGCGTTTATAGGGGAAATTAAATTTCTGCTCTTTCATTTCGATGCGGCGATATAGCTAAATACGAATGCACAAATGACGCGAGACAAGCGCGTTCGGCCGAATAAAACAAAATATTTGGTCGGTGAAAAAGTCGGAAGAGTTCGGCCGAATAGGTCGGTCGTGGTGAAGCCGGAATCCATATGATTGCATGCTTTCTTTTGGTTCGCCGATATCGGCCGTATTCGGAAGAGTGAACAATCGGCCCAAGTCGGTTGCGGTGTAGCCGTATTCTTCAAGAGCCGCAGCCAACTGGGCACGAATGGAGAATCGCTGGATTGTTTTTCTAAGTTCTTTCTAAACAATCAGAACAGGTGTATCTATTAGATTCACTAACCTCACAAAGGATGTAATACCGCATTGTAAAGAACTTTAGGAGAAGACAGAACAAAAGAAAATAAATAGTAGTCTAACATCTGATTGGCGCACTTCTCCGGTGGATGACAGTTTTGCCGACCGAGTCATAGCATAGGAATGAAAACGAAAACCTAACAAGCACCACTTGCCATCTTGACAAACAAAGTTGAAATTTTTTTTTTTTTTTTTTTTTTTTTTGTGGGTTCCGACTGCTCCTTCTTTTAAACAATCCATTGTCGACCCCCTTTTGCTATATGTTTCGTATTCTCATATGCTACAATCTTAAAATATGGTCTTCCTGTTAGTGTTTGGATTGCTGGTTGTTTATTAAAAACACTTTTCGGTGTTCTTTCCTATTCCATTTGGGTTACACGAACCATAATAGTTGCTTCCGTTCAACGTTCTATTGTTTTTTATGCCAGTCTGTTACCTGATTTGTTCAACATAACCACTCCAGGTCATCTCGCTTCTATCTTCTCTCGGTTTCTTTTTGTGATGGTACGACAATTCTTCCCCAAAAGTTTATCACTTGTAGGGTGGATCTGCAGGCGAATCGCATATAGGTTTAGGACAGAATTTACTTTCTGTATTGCAAAAATAGTGGTCAACATAAAGAAACGAATTCTTACAACAAATAATATCAGCTGGACAACGAGGAAAATACTTTTTCTGGCGTATTTCCCTGTATGGATTTGAAACCTGGACAGTTGGTACAGAAGAGAAAAGAAGATTAATTTCATTTGAGCAATGGTGCTACAGAAGGATGTTAAAGATTACTAAAGAGGAAATTTTTGAGAAGACAGGAGAGTATAATTCCATATGGAAAGAGTATAAAAACGCGGACGACAATGTTAATTTTGCATATCTTAAGAGATGAGAACATAGTAAAAACAATAATGGAGATGGTAGAAGGAAACAGATATCGAGGAAGACCATTTTTTAAATACATCCAGCAGATAATGGAAGAGGTTTGCTGCAGGAGATATGAAGATATGAAGAGGAGGGCAGTGAGTAGAGCTTAATGGAAGGCGGCCGCAGACCAATCCAGGATTGACTACCGTAGAAGAAGAAGAAGATTGAATTCCAGTCTTCTAGTCGAAATCTTCCTAACATGCCCCTTTATTATTAAAAATTCTCCATAATATGTGCCAAAGCAAATATTTTTCTACCTGAACCTGCTCATCAAGCATGGCAGTAGGATACTTTTTTTTCAATATTTCCACTCAAGCTGTAAGTGTTACAAGGTGTATCTAAAAACAAGGTTACTTAGAATCTTGAAAATTGTCATTGATATCGAAAGTGTCCTCTGTTTTAAAAACGAATACTACTTGTTTTTTATATTTTATAAGTTGCCAGAAAAATAATCAAAACTTCTTTTGTGAGACTTTGCCATACTGTTTTATTTGACGCGCTCTTAATTTAGATTTCATGGCGTCCTAACTGATGGGTTAGAAACTGTGTAATAAAACAGTAAATTTGATTGCACTAAGACGGCGAGCGAATAGGAGGCACGGCGTTGGAGGAATTTAATAACTCTGCCAGCCTAATGCAGTCTACCCTTATCTGATATGGAACCCTGGACTCGGTACTCAGCGGGGAGTGGCGACCTCTTGTGTACTGCATGCCAGCTAATCCCAGCACACTCAGACGCCAGCATTCAGGGCTAGTGCTCTATGTTACAGATAGCTTGCAGGTGTACCACCCAGTACAGACACTGTTTGTTACTCTTTCTCTGCAGTTATGTTCATTTGGCAAATTTCACAACAGCTTGAGAAATAGATACATTAAAATTATATTCTCTCTTGCTACTGGCATTAAATTTTATAACCTGTGAAACCGCTCCTTCAAAGCATGGCGTTTTAACACAGAAAATAATACATGTAAGCGGAAAATTAGTTTCAAGTAGTCGTCGTGGAAGACACAGAATTCGTTGGTGGAAGGAATCATCATTCCAGACTATTCCAGTTGGGTTGGAGAGAGTGGTTACGTAAAATTCCTAAACATAATGTTGATCAGATCCCTGGCTAAATCTCAGATCACTCCGGAGTGTGTATCGAACGAACGTATAACAAATTATAGATGATTATGGAGCGTCTATTAATTACGTGAGATGTTTTTCCGGAATTCCGGACCCCCCCCCTCTGGTCAGACTTCGTGAGATATGGTACGACCCCTCCCCCTCTAAAATGACGTCAGATTCTGACGGAGGACCCCTCACCCCCTACTAATCGACCTCGTAACTTTGTGAGGCCTTTTTTTCCCTTAGGTCTCATGTTTCCTAGAGAGGGGGTGTTACCCCACTTTTCCACGAAATACCGCCCCCCCCCTCCCTAAAGTCGACTTTCGCGTCATTCGTAGACCTTTTTTTTTTTAGGTTTTCAATCCCACAAGAATTTCAAAACCTCACGTGAGATTTCCGTTTACCGCCCGCCCCGCCTCCTCCCCCTTGCTGAGGTTTCGTGAGATTTCGCCGGTCCCCCCCCCCTTAATTCACCTCACGTAATTGATTGACACCCCCTTATTCGTCCTTCTTAGCAGAAAATAGAAATTACCCGACTGACTCTTGTTCTTTGGATGCATAGTCCACAATACGCCAACACCAGGTTTTAAAGTTTCTCTTCTTTTGTTACACAACTCGGAAAATACACTTCAGCAATAGGATTTGAGTCGATGAAGGACCTGACAAGGATAATCAGGTACTCCGACATCTTGACAGCATTCTAAACTTTCCCTTACTCTGCCTCTCCAACACCGACTTCTTTTTGTGGTATGACTAGTGTTGCAAATTGGAAAAAAATATCAGATTTGTGAAGAAAAAACCTAGCAGCCTTGTTTTTTTCTAAATTTGTTTTTTTTTCAGAAAACAATATATTTGATAAATTATAGTTTTATTTACGGAACTTACATTTTACATGTGTGTTTTAAATCTTTCTAAATCATATAATGTCTTACATAATGATTCATAAATGTATCTATATACATAACATAATTTTTTACTCATCCTCTATGTCAGTACCACATTTACTAGTATCAGAACCACCAACACTAGTTCGGTCGGAATCGGAATTTTCTGTCTCTTCTAGATCCATAACTTCAGAAATAGATACTTTTTTTTTTGACTGGTTGTATTGTACGCAAAAGCTTTTGAGATTGCAATTTTAAACTGTGAGCAAAGTACACACTGTGCATGAAGACTGCGCCGATAGTTCTATGACACGGTCTTTTAAGTTTGAATTTAAATCTAGTATCATACAAAATAGGAGCTTCATTTCTTTTCAATCGTAGGTTTATGCCAACGGTTGCAAGGAAATGATTAATAATTGCTGACAATTTAATGACTCAGTATCACTATATGCTGCGAGTTTAACAAGTATACGAATATAAGGAAAGCACAATAAGTAATAAAAAAAGAGGCAAAAAACCGTAGATAAATTTAAAATTCCTAATTTTGTGAAAAGATCCGTTGGTCTACAGATAAATTTGTAGGGCTGGCCGCACTAGTTCAAATAGCGAGTATCAATCCAAACAACGGGGAACGGGGATTCCTTCTCACGCAACTTAGCCTCTTCGGGAAGTCCCCGTTCGTAAAAACTTAAGTCAATGTTGCCAATATTTTCGTAATTTTTTTTTCAACTGAACCAGAAAAATATAGTAGATTTATAAATTAAGATAAGTACTTAGTATAAACTCTAAAACAGTCATATTGAACGATAAATGCCTTAAAATTTTGAAATTTAGTAGTTATGAAAAAAACATGTCTCAGAAAAAAACGTGTTTTTTTTTCATAGTTTTTTTTTCATGTTTTTTTACAACACTAGGTATGACTCCCATGAAACGGTTAATCCTCTTTCAAACATACTAACCACACTGCTGAATTATTAGCTGGTGTAAATCCGTTAGTAGTGACTTTAGCACTAAATAAACATAGCGTGCTGACACAGTTAATTTCCCAGTAGATTGGAAACGGAGGACAACAAACTATTTTATTGCCCTGGATATTATCAAACAAGGACAGTGGAAACTATATCCTACCCATTCTTATATTAAACTTAATAAACCAATCCCTCTTGAGAACTTGTTTGGTCGATTCTGATATGAAGTAATATCGCAAAATAACGTCAGCACAGAAGCTGTTAATAAATTTTTTGAGGTTTTAAGAATTAATAAAAGTTAGTTTAAAACATCGAAAAATATATTCTTCGTAAGTTTGAAATTTTATGCAATATTTAGGCTAAGGAAAGGGAGGCGTGAAAGGGTTTGGGAGAGAATATAGTAAGCCTTTTAAACTAAATGTCAACCGCTCCTTCACGTGGTGCACCCCGTTAGCACGAACGATGCTCTGACGACTAAAAGATTCCTGGTATAAGGAGTCACTTGGCGTTTACCAATGGCCTCCGAAAGGAGGGCGGAAGAGCGGGGAGCGGTCCCTCATTTCTTTGGGGTTGGAAACTACCCCTAAAGGTGGATGAATCAGAAATGATCAAAAGCATGGAGGTGCAGAAGGCAACGGGAAGCCACTGCGTTAAAGACCCAAAGGATATCCAGAGGACAAGGAATCCTCCCAAATTACATATTGGAAGGGATGGAGGACTGCATCAAATCAGTCGAAAGACTGATGACAAAAAAAAGGAAATTTTAGAATAATAGTTGTACCTTTCCTCTTGAAACTCGTGGAAAGCAATATTAACATTTGTTATGAGACACTGGCTTCGGTTACGATGTGGAAGAGATGAGAGCAGACAGATGCGAACAACAGATTCTTTGAACGAAAATTCTACTCCGGATGATTCTCTAGAGGTGAAAATACCCTGGTTTGGCACTTTAGAGGGTCATTAAAGTTCCTTCAATGGAAAAAAAGGTGGCCATACTGCCTTCTCTAACAGTCTGCAGAGATAAGCTATTGCGTAATTGAATATTTACCACAATGGAAGGTTGATTTTCTTCGGAGCTGAACGACCGTAATATCTTCCCCGGACCCACTCAAGTCTGCTGTTCAGTGGGAACCAGGGAGCAAACCTAAATGATGGGGCGTACCATCGCCATCCTCAGTGTCGAAGACTCGAAACGATATTTGAAGCTCTATCTCCACGATTCAGATATGTGTGTACGAGGGATGAGAGAAATGGGAATACCAGGCTTAGCATCTTTCTTAACAGATTCTATTATTAACTAGCATTTTCTCGCCCGCGCGAACTTCTCTCTCTCTCTGTGTGTGTGTGTGAGGACAATGCGCGTACTGAAGTGTTTTTTTTTTTTTTTTTTTTTTTTTTTTTTTTTTTTTTTTTTTTTTTTTTTTGGGTAGGAAATAGTATCTCTGGGAGAGAAAATATCTAAATGTTATGCAGGAACTTTCATGTCTACTTGCTACTTTCTCATTTTTGGCGTTCCTTCGGCTCTCTGAAAAGGATGACTTTCGTTTGCCTTACATTTTGAAGTAATTTAATTTAGAAAGGTTAATAAATTAATCAAATTTTCATAAAGCTATGTGAAAATTCGCCAAACTAACAAGAAGATGTAAAGCAGAAACATTGGTCAGGACTCTGTCTGAAGTTTGTGAAGTAGTATCTTTGAAATCTTCATCGTAAAGAAAAAATAACAATTTCGTGTGGTTGAAGCCTGCAGATTGGATGGTAGAGTTAAACGTTTTATCACTACACAACACGCAAAAAAAAAGAAAATCTATTAGTATAATAGGCTTAATGTAGCATGTCACGCTAACGTCATGTCACGGCATTACGTCAATCTATGACGTTGCGCTATGACGTCACGCTTTACGATATTATTCGAGGGAGTGCACGTTATTTAATAACATTTCCAAGCATCAGTGAATAAATTAACTCACAGTACACTGAAATAAAAGTATGTATTGCGTAAAATCGACATATCAATGATTAAATGCTTATACTTACGTAATATTCTTTTGATATATAGAAGTATTCCTTAAATTCTTTGTCCATAGATATGTAAGATAAAAGTTCGTATTTCGAGCATCAGTGTTCCGAAAAGTTTGGTTAGATTTATACTTAGCTCTATTAGTAATCTAATATTACCTGGCAAGCCGTAAGTTGTTCATATTTTTTTAAATTTCCTTTGCTTTTTACAGATGACATTGTAACATAACCGTTGAAATTACGGATATAATTTTAGTATAAATTGTGTTCTGAGAAGTAAATGTAATGTCTTTGGTGTTGAGCGATTACTTAGCGCGCTTTGAAACAGTCTTGTATTGGCGATGGTAGAGTAAGCTACGGTCAGCGAGAGCTTATATGCCGCGGCCGGGAGCGTGTGTGCGTGTCGCTTAACCGAGGCTCAGAGTTGTAAGACATTGTGTGGACATTCTGGAGGTATTTTTGTGGACTATGAAGGTTATTTTGAATGAACTGGTTTCCCATAAACTGTGTATGTTGAACTGCTATTGATTTGGATCACATCGATTGTGTAATAATTAATTACGGGGCTTGTATTGAATGTTACAATCCTTGATTATCCTCGAACCTGCATTCTTTGGAGAAGAAGTTTAGTTTTTAAGTATCTGCTGGCTTGCTTAGATATTTGTAGTTTCGGAGGAATAAATGTGAGTGAACTGTGAAAGCTGAATTGCTGTGTATTTCTCAGTACTTGCTTACTTGTTTTCTCTGACTACAATTCTAGTTTAGCTCACTAGTAAAGATCAGCAGATTGGCGACCGCACGGCTGACCGAACATTTTTAGTTATAATTGATAAGTGATAATTAATCTAAAGCCCCAACAAGTACTACGCCAAGACGACTGTGAGCTTGCAACATGTTTCAGCTGTATTTAACTGTAATACTGATCTGAATAACGGATAACGTGAAAGGCAGATGTAAACATCTTTGAAGATTTTTGATTTAGTTTATTTAAGCAATTGATAAGAAATGATTTGCCAGAACACTGAAGTTGTGATGATTTAATTTAGCATCCTTCGTTTTCACTGTGGTCATTATTTCAACTGTATGTAACCTATGTCATCCGTTAACACATCGATATTCATAATCATAGATAATCAAAAATAAAGATGTAAGAACACGTGAAGAATTTGGAACAAGTTTATATCGCGTTTCATGATGACACTCAAATGCGATACAGGGAATATTTCATTTGGCATGTGATAGAAGCTTTGGTTTTCTAGCGCCATTATTAGCGAAGATTGTGGTTAGACTGAAATGTGACCTCCATCAAGTTGACAACTGAAACCTTTTGATACATCACAAGGGGCGAGAAATTACAGCACATTGAGCTTTATTTCAAAACAATGCTGTTTAGGTAAGCAACTAAAAAGAAATTAACTGCCAGACTATTCCTTCAAACCCGTCATTTTTGACGGGCTTTGTGGCTAGTAACAATTAATATTGTCCCAATACTGATGTAGAGTACAATATTAAGTCAAGATATTATGTATAGTGTGTAATGTTAACATCTTAGTAACGGTTAATGCCAAGAAAAAATTACAATTTCCGGCACAGATAAATATTAATGAAAGAAATTACGGGTGCAGATTTGAAGTAAAAAAAAAAATCTTCTACCTTTGATGGAGTGTGTAGCTGTACACACAAGTTGCCCATAATAAACTAACATTAAAGTTCTAAACTCAATGAGCGCATTTTCAGCCCAATATTAATGTTAGAGATTTCCTGAGCAGATTTTAAGTCAGATCCTAATCTTTCTAGGCATTCTGTATCTCTGATAATGCGTACAGATCCTGGCCGGGAATATGTTAGGAATCTTTAGCCCATATCCCGTTCAGCTGATAACTCGTTTCTCCTTTCCCTGATCTCGAATATGATAAAATATACCGCAGATTTTAAGCTAGACCATAAGCTCACAAATTGTGAAAACCCTTTTTGCCGGAATAAAGAAGCAGACATCTTTCCTGGTGACAGTTCTGGACGTGCATCAACTGCCCGAATCGACGAAAATGTTGAAAAAATTACAGGTGATGAGTCATGGTGCTAAGGTTACGACCCAGAAACAAAGCAACAGTCAAGCCAATGTAAGACGTCATCGTCAATCCGTCGAAAAAAATGTCAAATCAAACATAAAAAAAACGCTTATTTGCTTTTTTTATGCCAAGGGCGTAGTTCATTCAGAGTTTGTTCCCGCACATCAGACCTCAATCAAACCTTTTATTTGGAAGTTTTAAGAAGATTACGCAACAGTGTTCTTCAAAAAAGATCAGATTTGTGGCAGACATTAGATTTGTTCTTCCACCACGACAATGCACCTGCACATGGCTATCTCCGTTAGGCAGTTTTTGGGCTAAAAATGGCGTGGTTCCGCTGCCCCACGCACCTTACTCGCCTGACCTGGCTCCGTGCGACTTTTTCTTATTTCCACGCATGAAAACAGTGCTACCAGTCACTTGGCTTTCAATATCCGTAGATGGCCGCTAAAATTTCCGTAGATTGGGTGCGAAAATCAGGAGATTCACTGACTGAAAGACTGAAACAATAATTATTGAAGAAAGAGTAAAAATTAAGACTACATTTTATTTCCAGGTCTTTAAAATTCGAAATAATATTCTACTTTGACAGTAAGAAATAGCTCTAAACATGTTTTATATAGCGTCACTTTCATCACTGCTGCTGCTATGCTTACTCTCTCTCTCTCTCGCTCTCTCTTTTTTGAGGCCATAGATTTTCTTTGTTGACATTAAATTTAGCATATCTTCTGTAACAGTAAATGTTCAAAACTGCGACCCCTTTGATTCTCTGATATTGGTTAGGCCTTCTCGGAAGGCACTGCTTTGTAAGCTGTGCCAACGAGCGTGTCACCGTGCATAAAGAGTGCGGCGATAGTTTTGCATTACGGTATTTTAAGATCTTTAAAATCTATAATCAAACAAAATGTGAGCTTTATTTCAATCGCTGGTTCACACGAGCGGCTGAAAGGAAACGATTAACAATTATTGACAATTCTGTATGCTTTAACACTATACATTCAAAGTTTAATAAAACACTAATATAAGGAAAAATCAACAAATAATAAAAAGTATTAAAAATCCGTAGATATTTTAACGAAATCCTAACTTTTTATAAAAATCCGTATATCTACGGATAAATCCGTAGAATTGGCAGCCTTGCATGAAAATGAGCATGAAAAGACACCGATTTGACAACATTGAAGAGGTCAAGAAATAAAACGAGGGAGGAGCAGGGGCGTAGCTACTATGGGGCTAGGCGGTGCAGTGCACCGGGGCCCTCACGCTCAGGGGGCCCCCAAGCATACCTCAAGGGGCCCCTAAGCGCACCTCTAGGGGCCCTCAAGCGCAGTTTAGAGGGCCCACGAGCCTTCACGGCAAACTGGCGACCTTTTTTCAGGGGCCCCTAAAGAACAATTCAAGGGCCCCATCCTCAGTTCAGGGGGCCCCTACCAGCACACAAGGCAAAAAAAAGGTCGCCCGTCTGGCCTGAGGACCCAAAATAAATTTTTTGCACCGGGGCCCTTGTTGACCTAGCTACACCACTGGGGAGGAGCTGTCAGCCATTTCTAAATATGACTACAGAAAATGTTTCGAACAGTGGAAGCGCCGGTGGGACAAATATTTTAGTTGTAATGGAGAGTAATTTGAAGGGGATTCGGTTGTTTTGTAAAAAATTTGAAACTATATAGCTTTTAAAAAATAACCGTTTTTTTTAGGTACCCTCCCGTATTTGGTGCAGCAGTTACATGATATTCCATATAATCGAGAGTGGTAGTTACGTATACGTGTGACGCGGTCAAAGAATGTATTCACTGTCAGAGAGATTCTGAGTCGAAGACCTGACAATAAAAGTAATTTATTGCAATTGTCCTCTGGCGGTGACTTTACGATCAGAGTGTTTGATGTCGCCGGCGCGGTTGTCTTGTGCTTGGAGTGCAGCCCGCCTTGTTATCTGCCCTTATCTCGAGAGCCAACAGCAGTAAAACACTGCACATACAAGCGCGACGCTTTCCAGGCAGGTCACAGCATCACGCAATATCCCGCGCTACCCGGCTCATACATTCTCTGTGTGCTCGCGCGTGTGTGGGTATGTGTGCTTGTGTGCTTGTACGCGTATGTTTGTTTGTGCGTTAATGTTTATATGCATGCAGGTAGGTTTCTCGTTTTTCATCTGAACACTCTAAATTGGTTTCCAGAAACTGATGAATAAAATTTTTTTGGGAACTGCACCACTTTCGGTACCTGCCAGAAACTGGTACTAACCTGTTGAAATTTACATCAGTCGCTTCGTCAACATGTCCTCTTCACGTTTTGCGATCATACATTGCGCAAAAGTTTCCATGAATTTAATTAAAAATGCCGAAATATGACATGACGAACAGCCGTTACATGCCGCCAACGTTGAAAAAATCAGTGACAGTCTCTTAAGATGTTGATTTAATCCTTTGTTGTAATGTTTTCATGCCTTTTCAGCTCTACTCCTTTGTAAAAAGTCGCACAAAATTGACAAACACGCAATATTTATCCGAGTTGTAATACGGTGATGACCGCGATCTTACATAGCAACGAGCAACTAGAGATAATCGATTGTTTCCATTGTAAACAAATACGCCTTTGCGTGTTGGATGTCGCATAGCCAAAATTTCGTATTTTTTTTATCATTTGGTCCAGGCCGTATTTACACCTAACCACGATTTCTAGGACAAAACTAAACAGTTTAGGTTGAAATGGTCCCTGTACCGATAATTTTTGTGTTATTTTAGCAGTGCTGAAAGCATTTAGCAGCTGCTCAGCCTTTCATATTTCGGCATTCTTAATTAAATTTCTAGCTAATTTGCCGCAATTTATGATCGTAAAACGTGAAGAGGACATGTTGACGAAGTGACTGATGTAAATTTCAACAGGTTAGTACCAGTTTCTGGCAGGTACCGAAAGTGGTGCAGTTCCCAAATTTGTTTAGCATTTAATGTATAGTAATTTGCCGATAACATGGAGATATACGTCAGAGGTCGAAAATTTTTCAGACCATCCTCGTTGCCTGGTGTGTAGTAAACAAATATTCATTTGTCCGTGAGGGGTAGGCACGTCAACTAGAGGACTTCACTTACACGAGAGCCAGACTGTCGATAGCCGTAAAGCGTAGCACAACATTGCCACAGGTGCTCCATGACGAGGAACGCAATCAGTGACAAGAAAACCTAGGAGGAGCCAAGTATAAAGTCATGTTGTATGCCAATAAAGTAGTACAACGTTGTTTCAAGCCATTTTTTTCGTTCTTGCATGTGTAACGGAATTGTTAATAAATAACAAAATTGCAACTGTTTCCTAGTTAAAATGTATGAATTTACAAATCAGTACATGATATTTGATAACAGAAATTGTCAGATAGATTCTACTTTGAACAACTAAAAAACGTCACTAATTTTCAAGCTAAAATACCATTTGCTGTGAATAAATTAATAATGAGTAACGTTTAGCGTCCTTTACATTATTTGAAACGTAATAATATTATTTCAGGGATCACTGCATTATTATAAAATTGGATTCATACAGCACTGTGTTAATAAACTCTATTGTGAACTTCAACACTTTTTATTTGTTTTCTGGTGTAATTTGTGACAAATACATTGTCAATAAATACCACGACATTAGGGTGTTGACAATAGTGAGTAGTTGGAATTTTTAAATCTACACAATATTGAATACTCCCAAATCAGAAAATTCTCCAGTTGCCTAAAACCTACAGAACATAGACAGCAAACGATCAGGGCAGACAGTGGCTTTACTTATACGTTTTCAGGATTTAGTCGGTTTCTGTCAGAAGGCAGTTCAGTTTATTGTTCACATTGCTAATTATTTTCATCTCCTCCAGAATTTTCAATTTATGGATTTAGAGTTTGATGAGTAGTAGTAATTTATGCATTTTAAGAGTAATGAAAAAAAGAATATTAAAGCTCATGTATTTTGTGTTTTATTTCAAGACAACTCTTCATGACTCTCAATAATTAAATTAATTATCCAATGTAATTTCTATTCGTTATAGCTTAAGCGAATGTATGGTGAACACAAGCAACAGTATTTCAACATGTTATGAAGTTTTAATTTAATTCAATTGCGTTGGAGTGCACGCTCCGGTGGCAATTTCCCTACACACCCATTTCCTGTACCCACCTACTATCGTCCTCTACAAATTTCAACAAATTCTTCTACCGTTTTTGGTAAGTTATTCATCATTTCTCTTGGTAACTTATTCCAATTCCCTGACCCCTTTATCTACGAAAGAAAATCTACCCACACCGTTCTGCCTGAAATCATGTGACAGCTTGTGGTCATGGCCATCTTTTCCCTTCTAAGTACTACTACTAATTCTTACACTAATATCTTTCCATGCCTCATCACCAATATATGCCTTGTTCACTCCAATGACTATCTTCACCCTCCTCCTACCTACCAATGAATCCCATTCCAGCTCTTTTATCATATTAGTTACCGATTGTGTTCTGCGGTAATTTCGAGAGTTAAATCTAGCAGCCCCTCTTTGCACCCTCTCCAACTCCTGTATTTGATACCCAAAATGTGGGTCCCATACTACACTACCATATTCAATCAATGATCTGACCATTGTTTTGTACTAAAGGTAATTTCCTTCGTCTCTAAAATTATGAGTGGCGGTGCATGCAAAAAAAAGGAGAATCCATAGTTCAGATCATATGTCCTACTTTCTTGTCGCACTGTTTAGATTCGGTAATGTTCTCTTTCTGATCTTGTCCAGTCTTGACCGTTTTGATTAAATAATGTACTAACGACGATCTTCGCAAGTTGCAATCATTAAAACATTGTCTCATAAATTCTGAAATTCTCCCTGTTTAGTATGAGTCTTCGCAGGTTGATTCCAGCAGAATCAATGGAAGTTACCTGGGTGGCAATGACGATCACAGTGATGTTACATCGATTCCATTTAACTTAACTGTCTGTAAACAAGAATTCAGTTGTTGATCTGCCCGATTCCATCATGGTACAGCCTCTTTTCTGCCTCCTCCTTTTTGTTTTGCTTATCTCTTGGTATCTATACAACTTCCTCCACACTGTATATCATCCAACATTCCTCTCCTAACTTTCATTGTCTCTTCTGATGCTTCTTTCAGAAGAAATTATCTTCGTATACTGCATCCAATCAACTTTGTCTTTCGCTTCTTTATCTTAGCAAACAATTTCATTTCTTCATCGATTCTTTTCAGTATCTCCTCATTCCGAACGTTATCTTCTCATTTAATTCCTTCCGTTTTACTTCATGCCCCTATCTTTGGAGGTTCTTACCTTCATTCATATTCTGTCAGTATCCATGTCATTCGTGAATTTTATGACATCTTTCATTATGAGCGCAGAAAAATACCTCTTTCATCAAAGTATCTGGATCGTAAAGATTGAAGTGATATAATCAGGATATTATTTATTAAATTACTGTCTTTGCATCCTCACGCCATAGGAAATAAGTTCTGAGGTTGACATGTACTCTTAGTTTGAGCTGTTGGAGACTGGATAGAGTGAGAGATTTGTTATGCAGCAATTTTATGGATTGTGAAGATGCACATGTTATTCTCTGGTTCTTCACATCTTCTCCGGCTTTGTGCGGATGCTTCCCTTTTGATTACGTATTCCACGGATCATCGTTGACTGCAGTGTGCTCTCCGAGTGAATGAAGAGAGAGTTCTGTTAGCGTCCTCCAGACTGCACGCTTGGGTGGCCGTTGGGGCTGGCTGGTGGCTGCCTTCGCCGGATGTCTAGCGGTCGGGCCATTGATGCGTGATGCACGGCAAGAAGTGGACGATCTTGGCTGACGAGGAACACACTCACCAGAGCAGAGAAACCACTGCTTGACAAACGTTGATTAATTTTTCACCTAGTCCAGTTGCTCGCATCTTCAACAAGTTGATATAATTAGTGCCACCTATTCACCAGCACTCGCTAGAAATGGTAAACCACTGGCTGAAACATGTAATAAATATTTTACTCCGAAAGATAGGATTGTTTACGAACGATGTGGTTTGTAACAAATGAAGATTATTTGGAGAACTGGCATAAGTTGGAATGAGCAGGCTAGAAATTTATAAATGTATCATAAGGAGCCAGTAGCTTAAAAATGAGAATATAGGCTGGTATCGATAGTACTACCGCATATGTGTTACATGTACAATGGCTGCGATAAAGTGCCTTACCTGAAAATATTATTTAGGTTTAGTCTTGGTATTTCCTATATACAGTACCAGAGGACTGTAAAATTGCCTTGCTTGAACCGGAAAGAAACAATTGAGCACAACATACCTATTAATTTGCCTCCAATGGTAGGAAGTTATTGGAACTTAATGTCTATGGTTGGATGTATATGAGCTATATACGTTTAGGAGAGGTTATTAAGCGAATTTGAAGTAGTAGGCTGCGCGCCAGCTATTTCAGATGAAAGGGATACAAAGGCTAAATCGATAGTGCAGTACTGGATATCTCCAAGTCTGCTTACAGAGTGAGTCATAGAATCGTTGTGAATAAAATTAAAGCCATTTTGACAAATTAGAACGTGGTTTGATGAGATTATAAATTCTTAGATGGGTAGAATTCAAAGAGAGAAGGGCAGTGAATTTAGAATAGTATTGTTCATTTTTCTAATGAATGATTATATTGCTAGTTTTCAGTCACAATTTACGTTGTTTGAAGATAATATAATTTCTTATTGTAAGATCGAAACGTCAGATGATTTGATTAAATAACTGGTGGTAAGGGCAGATTCAAACTACTGTAACCATTGGAGAGTGTTATCAGAAGACGTGTAAACTGGCATAAAAATTATTGTCGAGATTTCTCATGAGTCACTATCACCAGCAAAATGAAGTGAAGCGTGAATCCGCAGATAACAACAAATATACTTTCCAGATAGAAATCCTTAAGCTGTTCTCTACCAGTTACTGCAGTGACCTTGCGTTCTGTCTGGTGGTACTCGTCTTGGATGCTCCAACAGCGTGTTTGTTCATCTTACCTCAGAGCTACATGGCCATTCCACGGCCACTCCAAGATGGCTGTCTTTGATCTTTCCAAATGATTTGATGTCGAGCCTGAAGGATGAGTAGTATCGTTCAGCCTGGCATTGAAGAGGTCATGGATTCGAAATCTCGTCCAGCTTTCTAGTTTTCCCTTTTTTACGCTTTCCCTAAATGACTCCAGGCAAATGCCGGGATGGCCCCTGCATAAAAACCATGACTGATTTCCGTTCCTGGTCCAGTCCTTTTACGCCCATAATAGCCTCGGCGTTCACGAGGCGTAAAGCCCTAGCAAAAAAGATTGCTCTCTTGATGTCATTTCTAGTTCAACCTAGCACTGATATTTCCATATCTCTCTTGGTTATTCTAAAATTCCATTCTTTGTGAGCCCATGTTTCATAGATGTATATCAGCTCGGGAAGAAGTCGGAAACTGTTTTATTCAGGTTTTCGTGAGTGTAGTGGGATAATATTACCCTCCTCGCCCCGTTGATTAAATGGCTGCGGCACCGTACTGGTGTCCGGTGCTCATACGCTGTTATTGGTGGAAGAAACGACGCGGATACCGACTTTAGGGGAGGTATAACCGCACTCGGAAGCAGAAAGGCTAAAAAAAAGGGGGGCCTCAAAAAAGTACGGGGTTGATCAATAGGGGGGAGGCACCCGTCAAAAACTCACGTCATCTCATCTTGGGGGAGGGGTCCGAACCGATCTCACCAGAGGGGGGGGGGGGGAGGTCCGGAACTCCTGAAAAACACCTCACGTGATTAAAGGACGCCTCTTATTAAATAATTAAATTTTGATCTGGTGTTCCAGTGACCACTAATTAAAAACTTCCAATTTCGCTTAGTGACGTCGTTGTGTTGAGTCCTTCTGTTTTACGGGGCAGTATTTCCTCTAAA
This sequence comes from Vandiemenella viatica, assembly GCA_031002005.1. NCBI lineage: Eukaryota > Metazoa > Arthropoda > Insecta > Orthoptera > Morabidae > Vandiemenella > Vandiemenella viatica. The sequence goes on along the minus strand of JARYHS010012519.1, from coordinate 20,248,385 downwards.
CCAGACTTATAAAAGTTGGCAGTTTTGAAATATTACACTGTTGGAACGCGGTAGCTGCTTTCGCTTTTCCTTCTTTGTCAACTCTTTTTTGAGAAGTTGCATATGCACGATACATCGAAGTAATAACAAGTGATGCGAAATTCAAAGTAATTTAATGAATCTTAATTATCTGCTGTTAATCATCATCATCATCCTCAACAGTTTCCGGCCTCTGGCTGGGTCTGCATTATGCACAAGCTTCTGCATTATGCACAAGCCTCTCCATTTCCTTCTTTCTTCCCACCACCTCTCTGTCACCACTTTGTTCCAGTCCTCTCCTCTCTTCCGTACACCCTCCTCCACTCCTTTCAGCCATCCATCTCTTGGTCTTCCTCTGGGTCGTTTACCTTCCATCTTAATTTCATGGATCTTTCTCGGATTCTCTGAGCCCCCAATCTCTTGATATGCCCATACCATCTCAGTCTGGTCCTCTGTACCCTTTCCTGTAGGGGTTCCTCTTTCATGGTGCGTCTAATCACTTCATTCTTTATTCTGTCCATTTTAGTGACTCCCGTTCTACCTCTTAAAAACTTCATTTCGCTTGCTTGTACTCTGCTGATGTCCCGCTTTTTCATTGTCCACGTTTCAGCAGCATAAGTTAAGATAGGCACATAGTACGTATGATAGATTACTCTCTTGCTTCTCTGTGGCACCCCTTTATTCCATATCAGGCTTCTAATGCAAAACAATGCTGTTAATGAATAGTGAAAAAAGTTATCAGAGCATAATCGAAAGGAGTGATTGAATAAATTAAAAATTAATGGATTTTTTTTGCTTGTGAATAGAGATTAGATTAACATACTTATTATTTTTAATTGTTATAAAGTATATAATCCGATTGCCATTTTAAATTCTTTCGCTGTTGGAGGTAAATCATTGATTACCGCTGCCGACACTGACTCCCTTATCCGCAAGCGAAAGCTTTCCCTGAAATTAAATTCTATTCTACGGTTGTGCACATCCCACTCCTTCTATATGGCACTCGTAATTCTTCGCCAAATATCCACCTAGGCTCCAACGCCAATGTCTAACATGTATTATCGATTTATCTCTAAACCAAGCAGTCTCGTAGCATAGTGATTTAGGCGCTTACCTATACAAATTAATAGTTCCGCATTTAAATCCCAATGGGGTCGCAAATTTTTAGGGGCTTTACTTTGATTATATCTGTATACCAGGATGGTTTCCACGTTAAACTGTAGGTCCAGCATGACAGAGGCTTAATGAGCGGCAAATTGAAACTCCTACTTCATTTCAGGGTTTCCTGTCAAAAAACGCCATACGCAATTTTTTTTTCTCATTTCACCCACCTTCTGTATTCCAATGACTCGCAAATATGCTCACTCGGAGATTTAGTTTACATTACATTCAAAGATAATTTCCTGTCGGTCTCGGTAGCTTAGGGGCTAAGGGAGCATAAACCACGTAGCTCCATTCTGCCCTACTGTGAACCCCCTCCCCCCACGTAGCCTTTCAGTGGCTTTAACCTCTCCCCCCCCCCTCCACTTAGCACGTAGCTTTTTTCCCTTCTGATTCCAGAAGACATTTTGTACTGTTTTCTCTTGTCAGACTATTGTAAATTACATACGAAGATAATTAACTGATGGAAATAAATATTCACATGCTGTTGTGAGTTCTGTTTCTCATTTTAATTGTGAAAAATGTTATGAAAAGAAAGCTACGTGGTCTGGCTCGGAAACCCCCCCCCCCTCCCCTCACGTAGCCCAGCGTAGCCCCCCAAACAACCCCCCCCCCCCCCCCCCCCTTTTTGTACCGAGCCACGTGGTTTGTGCACGCTCCCTAAGCTGCAAGCTCCGCGTGCCGAAGGTCGCCGGTTCGAGTCCGGCCGCGGGCATGGGTGTTTAAGTGTTGTGTGTCTGTATGAATGTCATGTCAGTCCTGTGGTGCGTCTAATTAACTGGAAAATTTTCATCAGGCTGGCTGTATGGTCTAAGATGCCGAAAGCCATTTAATAAAAAAATATAATTTTCTCAAGCAAATGCCTTCATTTGCGTTATATCCGGCTCCAGTATATGACACCCATAATGTGGGTCTTATGGTAAGATGAGATTTGTGGGGAATAATTTAAGCGGTACGTATCCGGACGCTCCATTTTTACACAAATACGAGTAAATCATTTGGTACAGAAAGGCATGTTTAACACAAGACGTAGCCGCTCGCACGGACTGTCTGGGTGGTCGTAACGGTTGTCCAGGTGGGGTTCCGAGAAGGCGGTGTTTCGTTTACCAGCAGACGTGCTGTCGGCGAGAATAACGCATGGTCTGTCGGAGCGGACGAGTGACAGCTACCGCCAGGCGCTGGATTCCCCTGGAGCCTCCAGAAACTGTGCACATACTGACGGAAAATAGTGGGCGTGGCCAGCACGAGACAGGCACCAGCGAACAGCCGCACATAGGAGAGCAGCTGAGTGTGTGTGTATGCGAACAGCAAACAGTGAATTAATCAATTCGAGAGTTGCTGCTATTTCATGGCTAACCTCTGATGTGTTCTGCCCCGCGCAGCCGAAAATGCCGGAGCAGCGCGTAACCGGGCAACAGAGGAGTAGAGTTGACTTGTGCGCACACTCCTGTCCAGAGGAGTCGACGTCTAACTTCGGTCTGATCAGGAGTCCCCAAACATTTTTACACCGTCGACCCCTTTCATAGAATATTTGTCCTTGTTATCGACCCCCCCCTTTTTCCATATTAATTATTTAATAAAACCATTAAATATTTTTGGCATTTCTGATGTTAAGCAATAAGTAGAATGTATAACAACCCAATTAAATAATTTATGGTTCCCATATCTTCTAAAATCCACTCAATAACATTTACAAGAAGGGAGACAATTTTCACTGTTATTGTAATCTTAAAAAATAAAAACAAAATTATTGACGGATGGAAATTTGCTTGTAGTTCTTAAGCCGTACTCGTAATAAAACGTAAAATACACATTTTTTTCTGAAAATTTAATATGAATTACATTGATTGGATAAACCTCTTGCGACTACTATAGAATACCTTAAAAATTTGTTACACACCTCTTTTATTAAAATAGTTGATATTAGTTGCACGGATGTATCTGAAGAGCCAGCAGTAAGATTTTTGATATTCCGTCGCAAATCACAATGGTTTTCCAGGTTCAGTCCGTTCCTCTGTTTTGTTAAAATATCGTCCGCGTGGTAAAACCAGCTTCAACCACGCAAGTAAGAAATGTTCGGCCTCTGCTCTGAGCTTGGGGTACTTAATAGCAAAATTGACATTGCTCAAAATTCAATGAGGTTTTATAGTTTTTAAGAACGCTTAAGCTTCTTCGAGGATCTACACAATATTTCAATCAGCTCATCTTCTAATCCGTATTTCGAATTTTTATTGGATATTTCCATTTTTTCCTTATACAGTTTAGCCGACCCTCTATTAGTATTAATCGACCCTTAACTCTTATCGAACCCCTTGGGGTCGATATCGACCACCTTGGGGACCCCTGGTCTAGATCGATTAACCGCGAGAGATCACTTCCACAAATCAATAAAGTGTCATTCCTGCTTGCTGTGTGTACAAGCCGCTTACTTCGGCGCTGCTGGTCTGTCTTCATGATTATCATCCGGTGATTTCGATCGTTGTGGACACTCCCGACGATCTTTCGTCGCCGACTGAATCGTCTACTCAATAATAATTTCAATGATTTGCAGCTGCAAAATACATCCTTGGCAACTGTAAAAAGTCCTCAAAACTGTGCGTCTATCCCAGTTACGACCAGAGCGATGTTTCGCAGTTTATTGGTATATACCATTGATCTGAGATAACCGCAAAGGAAAAAAATTAGAAGGAATAAGTCACATGACCTTGGTGGCCATTGCTGGTCGCCATTACTCCTAGATGAGGCGATTCAGAAAAATCTCTTAACATCGCACTGTATCGATTTCTTTATTAACTGTCACAGCTTGTACTGCCTCATCTTCAAAGAAACCGCCCACCCAAAAGATGCGTCAAACTGTCACTCGCTGCGGACACATTTCCCTTTCTTGGAAGGATTTTCTGACTCCCAGATAAGGCAGTTAAGTTTATTCTCACATCCATTAAATGTATATGCGCCTCGCCACAGAATTGATTTTGCTAGCAAAGCAAAGCTGTCGTCCTCCCTGTCATCTTCTCAGAAACCAATCAACAAAATGTTGCCTCTTCTCGTGATCGACCACTTTCATGTTCTGCGTTAGCTGAATTTTGTAACGGTGGTCATAGAGATTATACCACAGAATTCGCTATACTGAAGAATGTCTTATTCCCACTTCTCGTATTTTCTCGTATCAACGCATATCTAATTCTTAACATTGATGACTTAGGAGATCCGGTTTTGAGGACAGAATTTAATAAAGCTCTGAATTACTTGAAAGCAAATAAGGCAGTTGGAATTGATGAGATCCCTGCAGAACTTCTTAAATCCCTAGGAGAGGAAGGAATCGAAAGATTATTCAAGCTGATATCAAAAAGTTATGAAACAGGAGAAATTCCAACTTATTTTAATAAAATATCATCTTCACACTTCAAAAAGAAAGCACAAGCCGACAAATGTCAGAATTATCGCACCAGTAGTCTAACATCACATGCTTCAAAATAACTGACCCGATTAGTATACAGAAGAATGGAAAGGATAGTAGAAGACATAGTAGGTCAAGATCGGTTTGGGTTTAGGAAAAATCGCGGTACAAGGGAAGCAATTCTGGCTTTAAGATTAATACTTGAAGGGCGAATCAAGAAAAACAAAGATACTTTTATGGTATTTGTTGATTTAGAAAAAGATTTTATCATATTAGGTGGGACAAGATGTTCAAAATTTTAAAGAAGTCAGGTCTAAAGTATCGGGACAGAAGAAACTCAATAAACTATATAACAATCAAGTGGCTATAATAAAAGTATAGAATCATGAGAGACATGCATCAGTTAAAAAGGGGTGTGAGACAAGGTTGTAGTCTATCCCCATTAATATTCAACTTGTATGTAGAAGAAGCAATAAACAAAGTCAAAGAAAAATTTCCATATGGCATACGTTTATAGGGAGAAAAAATTAGTATGCTACGATTTGCTGATGACATTGTCTTGTTAGCAGAGAGGGCTGAGGATATTGAGAAGTTACTGAATGGCATGAACAAAATACTGAAGGAAGATTTTGGACTGAATATAAATCAAAGCAAGACTAAAGTGATGAAATGTAGCAGAAATGATTCCAATACTAATAGATTAAATATAAAAATAGGATCGAATGCAATAGGAGAAGTAAGTGATTTCTGTTAATTGGGAAGTAAAATTGCAACCGATGGCCGAAGCAGGAATGATGTTAAAAGCAGAATAGCACTAGAAAAAAGAGCCTTCATGAAAAAGAGAAACCTTTTGGTTTCAAATAATGATCTAGGAATTAGAAAGAGCTTTATAAAACTCTTTGTGTGGAGCACAGCACTTTATGATAGCGAAACTTGGACTTTAGGAATACCGGAAAGAAGGAAAATTGAAGCATTTGAAATGTGGTGCTACAGAAGAATGTTGAAAATTAAGTGGACAGACAAAGTAAGAAACGAACGAGTTTTGGAAATGATGGGTGAGAAAAGAAGTTTGTGGAACAAGCTTACAGAAAGAAGAGACAGGCTGGTAGGTCATATTTTGAGACATGCTGGAATGGCTAATTTGTTAGTGGAGGTAACAGTTGAAGGTAAGAACTGTAGAGGAAGACAGAGATTAGAATATATGAAGCAGATAATTGAGGACGTGGGTTGTAAGGGGTATGTAGAAATGAAGAGGTTAGCACAGGATAGGAAAGGATGGAGGATTGCATCAAACCAGTCGAAAGACTGAAGACGGAAAAAAAAAAAAATTAAGCGGTTAATGTGAACTAATTAGATGACAGCATTCTCTATACTTGATACCGTCTAAAGATTCAATTCACGAGATTGATGATATTTTTCTTGATTGTATTTTTTTAGGGTGTGATAACTAGATTAGACACCGGAAGACTTCGTCCATGGTTTTATAATGGAGTTCGTGACACTACCTCCAAAATGTTTGCGAGGTGAAAATCGCACTAAACAATGAAAAATATTTGTGGGAAAGTATAGTATGAAATTAATTGATGTTGTGGAGCGGCTTGGTGGCTCAGTGATTAAGACGACTGCCTGTTAATGGAATCTCTGTCTCGGAGAGGATTGCGATAAGCCCTTAACCCCACCTTCACTCTGGCACAGCTTGCTGTGTAATGTGAAGTACACCAGAACAGTCCGTGTTTGGGATTCCACGTTAAACTGTATGTCCCCCCTAGCTGTAACACATCCAAAGCAAATTCAAACCGAACGAAAGTTTAACGTGGTCCTAGGTGCCCCCCACGAACATACACACGGTTTTTGTTTGAAGAATGTGTGCCACTGAGCGTAAATAATATGCAATCTGTCGTGAAACATTGGCACAGAGTCCAAGAAGTTAGAAGCATGAAATAAAAGAAAGCATTTAAGAGAGATTGACTTTTAATGACGGAGAAGTCGCGGTCAAAAGAAAATGTAGATATAATTTTGGTTATGAATACTAACCTACAATCTAAGAAGATTAAAATTGTGTTGCAATCTGTGTAAGGTATCTTTAGTCCAATAAAGTGAATCGAAATGAAAATTGATTCGATCAATAACAGCTTAAAGCACTAAGGGTAAGAAAAGCCGTATTTTTTGTTTATTCCTGTTATTTGGAAATCGCCAGCCCCCTACGACTGACTCAAGTCGAAAGGATGTTTGTGCAAGTAAAATTTAAAAACGCAACATAACTGTGATGAGTAGTCCCCTACATTGATAGTAGCATACTCCGGGTTCTAATGCTGGTCGTGAATTTTATTGTTTTTATGTGCTCACAACATCTATTTTATCTCTGGCAACGCTTTATTTTGCTTTCAGGTTCGCCAACGTCATTGCCATTAGAGACGGGAGAGGTGGAAAGCTTTCAGAAGGATCCATCCGGCATTCACTAACAGAGATTTCAAAAACCCACCCAAGACCGTAGTATTGATGCCCGGACTAATGATATGCGCCCATCCTAGTGCGGCCTATGTGAATTATGCTAGAACGCATGTGCGGTTCCGATTCGCCGTAAAACATTAGGTTGATTTGACACTGCACGGTTTCAGGGTAGTGTTAGGGGTTACGCAGAAGCAGTTGCGTGGTGGATAGTGATGTTTTCCCTGTTACCAGTCTTTCGACATGTCTGCTACAGTCTTCACTCTCAGCGCTAATTTCTTTACTTTCTTTTTCTTTCGTTACAAACTAAAGTGCTCCTCATTCTTACGGCTCCTGTAACAAAATAAGCGTTCGTTCCAGGATTCTGTAATTTTATACGGTGTTCTACTAATGATTAAACAATTTTTTGCAGTATTCGGAACGATGTATGTTTTCATTTTCCTCGTCAGGTTGCGAATTTATGGGATACTCTTGGCAGCTCTTCACAACAGTCGACCATAATTGGCTAGCTAAGTTTGAGCGGAATTCCTGATTGGTTAGATAACTTAAAAGACGTGCTTTGGGATTCAAAGTATCGTAAAAATATATCTTTTATTCCAATTTTCCTGCATTTACTTTAATAAATTCTATTTCTCATACCTTTATACGATCCTTTGGCTGAGTGGTTAAGATGCCTGGCCGGGCAAGGCGTAATCCTCAGTTCGAATCCAGGACGGAATGGGACTTTTTACGAATCTTTAAAATGTAAGATTCACCTAAAATTGACTAGGATGCTCCTGCGTTCGGATTCTACTTTAAACTGCAGGTCGCCTTGATCTGCTAGGATTACAGGTTTAGGTAAGTTTCCGATAGTGACACATTTCGCTTTAAATGGTATTGGCTACCACTCATTTAAGAGGCCAAACAACCACTCTCTCAAGTAATGACGTATGGCGTATACTATCATTTTATTTAGCTGCGACGATAGTAGTCTACTTAGTTCTTTAATTGCATATAAACAATTTAATATATTCTTTAAATTTATCTTTATTGCTTAAAATTTTCACCGTCACCATGCCAAGAATTTTTTTCTGACTATTTTTATACGTTAGTCCAAGATAGTTTGTTCACTTTGCTTGTATTGCATCTGCTCTACTGATTATAACCCCCCCTCCCCCCCTGCCAGACTTGATTAAAACTAGGATTGTAACGGAGGTGATCAATGCGTATGCTGAAGCGGATGTTTTGCGGAAGCGGATGCGGAAAAATAAAATTATAATTATTTACATTTTAATATTTTATCAAAAATAAACTTAAAATCAAAATAAATATATTTTTTTTGCCAAATTCTTCACATGTCTACTAGCTGGTACCCACGACTTCGTTCGTGATTGTACAGAATTCATATTGACAGCTATAGACATCTAACCACCCTAGTGCACGATGGGAGACTCGATACTATTACCACAAACAAGTACCAGTCTTCTGCGCTATGTAGTTCCGGCAGCAAGGTAAAATTTACGGATACAAACAAGTCTTTGGATGAAACACGAAAATATTCATGATCGACCAATTTCAAACACCATATCTCACACACTCCCACAGTTACCGAATTTCGGCCAACGTTGTGATCGATGGGAGACTCTGTGTTACTACCACACACAAACGCCAGTGATCTACGATTGATAGTTTTCACTTAAAAGTGATACACCGTGACACATGCGTCTTTGGCAGAAATATGAAATTGCCGCAGGTCAACCATTTTCATCCCCCATATTTTCCACACCCCCATAGCTACAGACATCTAACAACCATAGTGCACGACAACAGACACGATTCTACTACTACACATAAACACCAATGCTCTATGCTATGTAGTCGTGGTAGAAAAGTGAAATCTGCGGAGACACATGCCTTTCGTCGAAATACGAAAATATCCTTGGTCGGCCACTTACAACCACCATATCTACCACAGTACCACAGTTTCTGAAATTCGGCCGCTGTTGTGATCGAAATGTGACTCTGTGCTACTACTACACACAAACGCCAGTTATCTGTGATCGATAGTTTTCGCTGAAAAGTGATACACCATGACACTTTTGTCTTTGGCAGAAGTATGAAACCACAGGTCGACCACTTTCAACCCTCATTTCTCCCACACCCCCATAGCTACCGACATCTAACAACCATAGTGCACTACATGAGATACGATTCTACTACCAAACACAAACACCAATGCTCTATGCTATGTAGTTGTGGCAGAAAAGTGACATATGCGGAGACAGTCGAAATACGAAAATATCCTTGGTCGGCCACTTACAACCACCATATCTACCACAGTACCACAGTTTCTGAAATTCGGGCGCTGTTGTGATCGAAAGGTGACTCTGTGCTACTACTACACACAAACGCCAGTTATCTGTGATCTATAGTTTTCGCTGAAAAGTGATACACCATGACACTTTTGTCTTTGGCAGAAGGATGAAATTGCCACAGGTCGATCACTTTCAACCCCCATATCTCCCACACCCCCATAGCTACCGACATCTAACAACCATAGTGCACTACATGAGATACGATTCTACTACCAAACACAAACACCAATGCTCTATGCTATGTAGTTGTGGCAGAAAAGTGACATATGCGGAGACAGTCGAAATACGAAAATATCCTTGGTCGGCCACTTACAACCACCATATCTACCACAGTACCACAGTTTCTGAAATTCGGGCGCTGTTGTGATCGAAAGGTGACTCTGTGCTACTACTACACACAAACGCCAGTTATCTGTGATCTATAGTTTTCGCTGAAAAGTGATACACCACGACACTTTTGTCTTTGGCAGAAGTATGAAATTGCCACAGGTCGACCACTTTCAACCCCCACATCTCCCATATCCCCATAGCTACCGACATGTAACAACCATAGTGCACGACAGGAAAGACGATTCTACTACCACACACAAACACCAAAAGTCTATGTTATGAAGTTGTGGCAGGAAAGAGAAGTATACGGAGATACGAATTTTTGGTCGAAATATGAAAACGCCCTGCACTGACCAACTTTAATCATTATATCTCCCACATCCCCACATTCGGCCAACGTCGTGCACGACAGGAAACTCCATGCTACTTCCACCCACAAACACTATTGATGTAGGATCACAAGTTGATGCAATATTTCTGGATTTTCCTAAAGCTTTTCGCTATGCACCACAAAATCGTCTTTTAGTGAAGGTTCGGTCGTATGGTATATCCGATCAGATTTGTAAACGGATACGAGATTTTCTAACTGGTTGGTCGAAGTATGTCGTCGTGGACGGAGAAGCCTCTTCTATTGTGTAAGTTACTTCGGGCGTTCCTAAAGAAAGTAGAACAGGACTACTTCTTTTCTTAATTTTTATAAACGATCTTTGTGACAACGTTAATAGAAGTTTGATATTGATCGCTGATGATGCAGTCATATATAGAGGTAAGGAATTCGGACGACTGCTTAAAAAATCAACACGAACTGGACGTTATTTCGGTATGGAGAAATCAATGGAAATTTACACTAAATTGAAAAACATGCACGGCAATGTGCATATTTGGCAAAAAAAAAAAAAAAAAAAAAAAAAAAAAAAAAAAAAAAAAAAAAAAAAAAAAAAAAAACATTTGTTCAGGAGCACGATGTATACATTTCAGTTGTTGATATGGTTGACTCCCTGTAATATTTCGGCGTAAGAGTACAGGGCAACATGAAATGGGATCTGCGAATAGGTAAAGCTAATTCTAGGCCCGAATTTAAATGTTGAATTTCGAAGAATTACAACGTTTGTACGAAAAAGATAGTGTACAAAATCCTCGATTGGACTGTAGTCAAGCCGTTCGGGAACAGTTTTTCAAGGGATTGATTGATAGTAAAGAGAAGGCACATAGAAGAACAGCTCGATTTGTGACTTCTTGCGACAGTCCTTCCGATAACGTCACAGAATTAATATGTAGATTGGGCTGAGATTGTCTGGTAGACAGACGAAGTAGTATTCGATTGAAATTATTTTTTATATATATATATATATATATTTTTGCTACTTTACGTCCCTCAACATCGAGGTCTTTAGAGACGGGAAAGGATGGGGCAAGGAATTGGAAGGAATTTGGCCATGGCCTTTTTAAGGAAGCATCCTGGCATTTGCCTGGAGTGATTTGGGAAACCATGGAAAACCCAAATATGGATGCCCGGACGGGGATTCGAACCGCCGTCCTCCCGAATGCGAGGTCAGAACGCTATCCGTTACACCACCACCCTCGGTAAATTATTTTAAAACATGGGAACAACACTCGTTTGAGAGTGCGACGAAACACTTTTTCCGCTAAGCTGTGTTGGTCGAAATGAGAGGAGAGATAGGTTCAGAGAAACTGGGTGTCGTATGGACTATTATTACACGTATTCTTTCCTCTTGCTATTCGCGATTGGAATACACAGAGTTAGTCGCGGTGCAAATCACCCTCTGCCGCCCACAATTTTGTAATTTGCAGAGTATAGACGTCGATCTAGATGACAATGCTGTGGCGTAAGAAAATAGTTCAGATTGCGGAATGAATCTAGGATATATATGGGAGGAGATAGAACAGGATCTGGAAAGAGAATTACGGAAATGGTGGATAGCAATGGGTAAACATGGCCAGGACATTAGTGCGGAAAAGACCAAAATAATGAAGATAACAAGAAACACTGGCCCTTCGAAGGATGTGTTACTCGACGGCAAGAAATTGGAATGGGTAGAATCATTTGTGTATGTGTCAAGAGCAGACATTTTTATCAGGAGATAAAGGATGTAATCTGGAGTTGGAACATAAGGAAGGATGCCAAAATTCTGCTCTATAAAGTATATTACCAGCCCACACTGACTTATGGTTCTGAAACATGGTCTTGGACAAAAAGAGATATTAGCAGATTGCAGGCGGCAGAGATGAGGTTTCTGAGAGGTATAGAGAATGTCACGAGGAAAGATAAAATTAGAAATGAAAACTTCAGGGAGGGACTACAAGTGGAAGCATTAAAAGAGATGTTAAAGAGGAAAAGATTGCAGTGATTGGGACATGTTATAAGGATGGAGGAGGAGATGATGCCGAAAGTAGCACTGCTGAATAGCGCGAAGGGAAGGAGACCAGTTGGCAAGATGGATGGACCAAGAGAAGAAAGATGTGGAGGCTAAGGGAGTCGTTTGGAGGAAAGTGACCGAGGAAAAACCTTGGAAAGACCGCCAGAATTGGAAGAGGATGTGCAGGATGCCCCGCAAAAATGTAAACATCTAATGATGATGATGATGATCTAGGATATTCAATCACGAATGACTTCTGGCAAAAAATTGAAAGCGAGCACGGAATTCGTGTTAACGCCAGGCCGTACTGTAGTTTCTCTCTCCAGAAGTAGCAGTTTTTACACTTTAAAGTACTAGAAGTGGCTGGTTACCTGTCTGGATGCGATTTCGTCGGCGTAATCTTTTCTCCAAATAAACAAGACTTTCAGCTCCGTGTACCAGCCTGTTCAGTTTGTCAGTTTCGTCCTTCATACAGGTTACCGACGCGCACGGCCCCCTCAAATGAAACAAGCTTGCACAAGTGGCTGTAATTTATAACATGACACACATTTGCATGAATAATCACCCTGCTCAGATTGCACCAGGACAGGTCAATAACTTCGTAATCGTTACCACGCCTCCCAGCAGTTTAAACTGGACTCTTGAAATTTGTTTCGTTCAAACAAAGACTTTTGGAACCACAGCGTCTTGTGGTATATAATGCAAACAGCAAAAGTTGTTGACAGGTTTTAAAATCTTCCTTGGACGTGAATACGTCCTGCAAGTTGTTCCGTACTGGGAGACAAATTAGAAAACCCGATGATAACAACATTTGGAGTCGGACAGGGGTAGAGGGGTAGGCTTTATATATATCGCATTCGGGAGGACGGCGGTTCGAATCCCCGTCCGGGCATCCAGATTTGGGTTTTCCATGGTTTCCCCAAATCACTCCAGGTGAATGCCGGGATGCTTCCTTCAAAAGGCCATGGCCGAATTCCTTCCCATTCCTTGCCCCCATCCTTTCCCGTCTCTAAAGACCACGTTGTTAAAAAGGGACGTTAAACTGTAAAAAAAAAAAAAAAAAAAAAAAAAAAAAAAAAAAAAAAATTTATATATATATGCCACCCTTCAAAGATCAGAAGAGCTTAAAAAAAAGTCTCCAAAATTACGATGTTGAGGGGGGGGGAGAGGGGCGCTTGAGCCCCTAGCCCACCCCCCTCCCCTTGGATCCGCCAGTGGGTGTCGATGTTGAAAATAAAAACTTAGTAACGTAATGAGAAATGGAATGCGAACCGAAACTGAAAGGTCATTAGAGGCGGGAAAGGACTGGGCCAATGAACGGGAAGGAATTCGGCCATGACCTTTTGAAGGAAGCATCCCGGCATTCGCCTGGGGTGATTTGGGTATACCATGGCAAACCCAAATTCGAACCGGTCCCAAATACGAGGCCAGAGTGTTAACTGCTCACCCACCACGCTCCGTCACAGGTTGGTGAAATAAATAGCTGCTATTTTAAATAAGCGCAGCGGATTGGCGTTGTAGAGCAACAAAACCCAGTCTCCAACTCCACTAGAATTATCGCCCAGGAGGAGAATCTGCTTGTCAAAGGTGAGCGGAGTACTCACCCCTGACATTCGAATCCGCATTCACAATACAGATTTCGCTGTTCCAGGATTTCTCGAAATCACTCCAGGCGAATGCCGCGATGTTTCCTTCAAAAAGTCATGGGTGAATTCCTTGCCTTTCCTTACCACTCGCCCTTTCCCGTCTCTATGGCCGCCAAACAACGAAACCATACATGCAGGATAGAATTTTTTTCTCCTACCTAGTTGTATGCGACCTCTCTAGGATATAATTTAACAAAATATTTAATAGGATATTCAATTTTATGTCGACGAAACACAAAACGTGCGCAAATTATTCTATTAATTCCGTTTACCATATAGAAATCTGTGGGAGATAGCACGAATCGCTTTCTCACAATGTGTAGTTACGGCCAGACTTTAGTTTCTAGTGTGTGATCGAAAGCCTTTTTTTATATAAGGAAGATGCATTTCTTTGCGTTAGATATTATCCTCGGAAAATTAACCCGAATGAACACGGGTATTTCGGCAATAAAGCTTTCCGTCGGTATCTTCAGGTGACGTATTGACCAGTCATAGAGACCTGAACTTCACAGCTTGCCAATAGCGCGCGTAGTTGATAGTGCTTCACACTTCTCATGAAGATGGCAACCGGGGGGGGGGGGGGGTGATCGCCGAAACATTGTTTAAAAAAAACCTCTTTACATGTTTAATTTCCCAAGAATATTTTTTTTATTTTTATTTTTTTGTTGAAGCATATCTATGATTTGTAGCATTCGTACAAGCAATGCCATCTGCCTTATGGGGGACTGACGTCGGGAACAATATATATAGCGAGGCCGTCGACTTTGTCCGTGCACGTCGCTTGCTTCAGGTTAAAATTTTGAGTCTGACTTGTCGGTATTCCGTGATCAGCTAATTTTGGGATGCCGTTCAAATCCAACCTCACAAAATAACACCATATGCAAACAATACTTAACACATCGGACAGGAAGCTCCCAAGTCGGAGTGACAGAAAATCCCCGCTTCATAGAAATATGTTGATTTTCCACAAGGGGATAGAATTAATTAGGAAAATAAAGAAGCCCTTAGTAACAGGGCTGTACGGTTTTGACCAACATTATTTTTGTGTATTTATCTTACCTTAAGGTTCATCTGATGCTGGTAAGTGATTACCAAAGTGCATCTTTAGATCGTAATCATCATTGATGTAACCTGGGTTCACGCCACAACCAATTGTAACTCAATGGGTGACGTATGGTGCCATTTTAATTTGCTTGACTAAGACGATAGGAAATAAGTTCTCTTTCATAGCATGATATTTAGTGTAAATACTAGAATTAAAACCTCAGTTATTAGAACAAATAATTAAATCGGCAAGTAGTAAACCAGTTCGTTACATTTCATGCAACCACTGCAAAACTTCATCAGGTGGATTATACAGACAATTTGACACAATCGAATCGTGCCGATCCAACTTAGGAGCTTGCCATTACATTTCACAAAACAGTAATAATCTGCAGCTTGAGATAGTTGAAGCATTGTTAAGATTCCTGATGTTATTGAAATCTGAGCAGTAGCATTATTACAATTTCCATTTAATGAATTTCCTTAAATGAAAACCCATTCGTCCGCCATGGTAACCCCTATGTTAAGTCATCGCTCTTTTTTGCTGTCGTCAGTCTTTCGAATGGTTTGATGCAATCCTCCATCCCTTCCTATCCTGTGCTAGCCTCTTCATTTCTACATACCCCTTACAGCCCACGTCCTCAATTATCTGCTTCATATATTCTAATCTCTGTCTTCATCTACAGTTATTACATTCGACCGTTCCCTCCACTAACAAATTAACCAATCCAGCATGTCTCAATATATGACCTACCAGCCTGTCTCTTCTTTCTGTAAGGTTCTTCCATAAACTTCTTTTCTCATTCATCATTTCCAAAACTTTGTCATTCCACTTAATTTTCAGCATTCTTCTGTAGCACCACATTTCAAATGCTTCAATTTTCTTTATTTCCGGTATTCCTTAAGTCCATGTTTCGCTACCGTAAAGTGCTGTGCTCCACACAAAGAGTTTTAAAAAGTTCTTTCTAATTCCTAGATCAATATTTGAAACTAAAAGGTTTCTCTTTTTCATGAAGGCTCTTTTTGCTAGTGCTATTCTGCTTTTAACATCATTCCTGCTTCGGCCATTGGTTGTAATTTTACTTCCCACGTAACAGAATTCACTTACCTCTCCTATTGCATCGGATCCTATTTTTATATTTAATCCACTAGTATTGGTATCATTTCTGCTACATTTCATCACTTTTGTCTTGCTTTGATTTATATTGCTAAACTTATCATAAGTGAGGGCGGTGCCTGTTTTCCTTAGCAGTGGGAACAGTGGGGGTGTTGTTTTAACTGTAGATGACTGTAAAGGTGTGTGTGTATTTTGTGTGGTGCGTTGTTAGCGATGCTAGAGGAAAGCAATAGGAAGGAATTGAATGTTACTCCTCTAAAATACGTCAGGTGTTGCCAAGTTTAACGTTCCTGTCTGAACAAATAACATTGTGGTAATCGTTCGCCTCATAGGGGATTTAACCCAGCACTCTGGTAAGCTGAGTGGAAAATTCCTTCCTAGAAGATATGTTAGTGCTTGCTGTAATTAAGCGTTCACAAAAAAATTGATACATAAACACACAAGTCAAACAAATTTCAGGATATTATAAAAATTGAATAATATTTCTTGTTCTTTAAAAGTTTAGAGTCACTGCCATTCCATCATTCCTATTCAGTCATCGCGGTTCAGTTCACAAATTTCGTGTTCCCTACAGCTCTCCTTGGTTGTACTTACTACAGATAAAATATTTTCCTAGCTACTTTGCCTCCATTCATCTTCTTCATGCATCTATGACATGGCAGTAGTGTTGTAAAAAAACTGTTATTTTTTTTACTTGAAAAAAAAAACGATTTTTTTTTTTTCTGGGTCATGTTTTTTCATAACTTCTAAATTTCAAATTTTTAAGGCATTCATCGTTTAATATGACTGTTTTAGAGTTTATACTAAGTACTTATCTTAATTTAGTCTACTATATTTTTCTGGTTCAGGAGAATAAAAAATTACAAAAATATTGGCAACATTGTCTGAAGTTTTCTTTTTCAAACGGGGACTTCCCGAAAAGGCTACGTTGCGCGAGAAGGAATCCCCGTTCCCCGTTGTTTGGATTGATACTCGCTATTTGAACTAGTACTGCCAGCGCAGCGTATTTATCTGTAACTACGGATCTTTTCAAAAAATTAGGAATTTTATATTTATCTACGGTTTTTTGCCTCTTGTATTACTTATTGTTCTTTCCTTATATTCGTATACTTGTTAGTAGTGAGATAAGGCGGGAGTGAGCCAGAACCCCGGACCAAAACACCCCATGTATTCCTTATGCACGCGGGAGTGAGCCCAGGACCCCCCACGTCGCGCACGTGCCACGTTGTTACGGGTCATAAATCGTATTCTAATGAGTGTCGTGTGACCAAATCGTCTAAATGGCTTTATTATTTTTTAAACCTCAATTACGGTACAATATTCACTTTAGTATTACATTCTTGTGGTGTGACGTCACGCGGTCAGAGTAATAAACCTCAAATTCAATTCGAAATGCCGTATATAATTCGCTTCTGGGGATCTTGGTTCAATATTTTTTTTTATAACACAATTTATAATTTTAAAATAGCGTTATTACATGTCAAGTAATAAGGATTTTTTCTGGCCGTTACAGTGGTATTTATCCGAAAAAGATCGGATAAGTACTTTCCGAGATATGAATTTTAGTATTAGCGTATGTTTTTTAAACTCTGTTTCATTCTCAGGGATAGCCGCCCGATAAAGCGCACCTGCATCATAAATATTATCTGCCGCGCCACCCCTTCCCGGCCTGAATTTTAAGTAGCCGGCCGCCCGCGCCGCCGCGCGCAGCTGCAAGCCATTAATTATCGGGACGCAAAGCGCTTCCCACGCTATCAAAGGCTCCCGCGCCGCCGCGCCACCCTCCCGGCCTGAATTTTAAGTAGTCGGCTCGCCGGGCCGACACTCATAAATATTCCCTTATCCGCGCGCCAGGCCTCATAAATACCACCTGACCTCCTCGGAAGGTGTGTGTGTGTGTTAAAAGCTAAAACATTTTTTCAACTTTTACGATTTTGCGGGAGGAATATAATTTACCCCGAGAAATATGGCCTTAGATTCCTCGGGAGATTAATGTCGCCAGACAACACAGGCAAAGCGTCGTGTTCCCACGCCAAGCGCTCCCCACGTACATCTGGCGCGCAGGTGTGCCCGGGGACGCAGTCTTCCCACGCCAAAGCTCCAGACTCGTGTATAAATAGGGCAGAGACCTCCCTTCAGCCATCCAGTCTTCTCTGAGCGGCCGAGCTGAACACTTCGATCATCACAATGTCTTCTGAGGATCTTAGCTTATTCGCCGATATTGGTAAGTAAATTATTGTTATTTAACTTGTTTTTCTGACTGTGTTTAAATTCTTTCACATATACTGATGAGTTTTTTTTCTCTCTGCTTCAGACTTTGATGAAATTCTCACTGCGGATGATTTCGGTAATGATAATATTTTTTTAACGTAACTAGATTTATGAAAAAATGTATAGTGCTGAAGCAGTAGTCTATATTATTAATTGTATTTGTTCGCAGGTGATTTGGATATTTCCTGCAGTGACCTTTTTTATTTCAGTACGTATTTATCTATAGATTATTTTTTTTCCCATGTCTTTATAACTATTGCTAATACATTTTTTTCTTTTTTTTTCAGATGAACCATCACGCCCAGAGAAGCGTAAGGGCAATTCTGAAGAATTAAGTAGCCCAAAAAGAGCTTGTGATTGCTCACAATGGAGCATTGACGTGGATGTGCCGCAGAGCATGCCGCCAACTCCACCACCACCGCAACCACCAGCACACTGGAATATCGGTAAGTCCAGTACATCAGTAATTTACCTATATTATTTTATGCGTACAAAATTATGTTTTTCATGATACTAAAATATTTTTTCTTCTTTTTTATGTTTCAGAGGGGGCGGTCGGACGCCCGGCCAACGAGGCAGTTCCGCCACCAATAGGCGACCATGGGAGACATCGGAACCTAGCCGACCGCCCGCCACAGCAGCAGCCGGGTCCCCCAGCCGCCCATCGCCGGGACCCAGCCGACCTTCGCCCGGCTCCAGCCGCCAGTCCACCGACTTATCGCCCGGACTCAGCCACCACTTCAACAGCCCATCGCCGGGACCCAGCCGACAGTACGCCGACCCATCGCCGGGACCCAGCCGACCATCGCCCGGCTCCAGCCACCACTTCAACAACCCATCGCCGGGACCCAGCCGGCAGTACGCCGGTCCATCGCCCGGCTCCAGCCGGCAGTCCGCCGGTCCTTCGCCCGGCTCCAGCCGGCAGTATGCCAGTCCATCGCCGGGGCCAAGTCGGCAGTATGCCGGTGCAGGGGCAGCCTTATGCAGTCATGATCATGCAGCAACGATGGGTGAGTCAGCAGCATCGCGCTTAGTCCTTGAAGACAGGCTTAGTGCATTTAAAAATAGAATTTATTCCGGGACAATTTCAAATTCTCAAAATTTCATAGATCCAATGAATTTCATTGATGCTTGCTTTAAACTTGTTGCCGGTAAAGTTCGCGAAATTGTGATAATCGGTCCTCCCCATCTGTAAAGGTGCAGGTTGGACTGATTAACAGATATAAAATACAGAAGGAAATGATTTTGGAAACCGCCCGTATGTGCTTTTTAACTAAAATGCGTGAAGTCACAACAAGCACTTGCCTGTCGGATTGGTATGAAAAATATGTGAAGTCGGAGCTCAGAGTAAAATTGTGTGAGTTTCAAGAAAGGACAAGTGGCAAAACTCTCGATAGAATAGAATCCCTCGACATTAGCATTTCTAATTTTCAACCTTTCTATCGTGGGTCTTCCTATGTTTGCTCTGCCACTTGATATCTGTAGAAAGAAGGCCGTCATCAATGTTGAAAACAAGAATGACGAGTTGTGCTTTCTATGGACAATTCTTGCATATCACGTAAAGGCGCTTAAAAAACATGGTGACAATGTTAGCATATATAAGAAAGTACGTTCACTCTACCCCCTCGATTTTTCAGGTATTGAGTTTCCGGTAAAACTCTCTGACATTTCTAAATTTGAGAGGCAAAATCCAGACTATTCTGTAAATGTTTTCGGTCTGGATGAAGTTAAAGGTAAACATGTAGTTTCCGGGGCCCTCCATCACACTGCAGACAAACGCGTTCACCACATAAACATGTTGATGATTACCGACGGCAGTGGGAAAAAATTCCATTACTGTTGGATTCACAACTTGTCGGCGTTAGTCAGTTCTTCTTTAAGTTTGCATAAGAGTGCTATTTTATTTGTGACAGATGTCTGCAACATTTTGGACGCAAAGATCTCCTGGACCGCCACGAGATCGACTGTGCAAGGGTTGATCCTGTAAGAGTGGATTTACCCGGCGACGACGATAAAACTTTAAAGTTTAAGGATTTTGTGCACCAAGAGCGTGTACCCGTCGTCGTTTACGCGGACTTTGAAAGTTTATTGCTACCTTATGATTCTTGCAGTCCCCCACCCAACGCCTCTCACACTACTTTAGTCCAGAAACATGTCCCTTTCGCTGCCGCATACCAGGTCGTTTGTCCACTCGTACCTAGTCTGTCGCGTTTCAACTCCTTCAGGGGAAAAAATGAAAAAGGC
>JARYHS010012519.1:20201977-20226977 GCA_031002005.1 Vandiemenella viatica | reverse complement strand
AATTCTGGCAAAAAAATTCTTAATCCACGCGTACGAAGTCGCGGGTACGAGGCTAGTAGACAATAAAACTAACTTACACACTAACAATGGTTTGATAGAAATTATAATCTTCCTGGGCATCTTCAGGTATGACTTCTTCAGAAGGAATGTAACAACGCGACGCCTGAAAGTAAATATTGTCAACAAAAAAATTAATTACATGAATAAATGCTTCCCTTTCTTGAATATCTAATAGGAAAATTAGTCCGCACTTCGTTCCACGAGTCTCACCGTGTGTTTACGTTTGGCCCGCATTTTTTTCCACGAGTCTCACTCGTCAAAGTGCGGCAAGGGGTTAATAAGAAAGCTAACTACATGACACGCAGCTGACTTTGGCGTTGTAGCTTCTCCTGTGCTCAGCCAGTAAAACAGCTAACAAAGTGCTGGCAGGTACGCGGAAAGCTGTTACGTAGTTCCTGCTGGCGTGGCCTCACATGACGTCATCTGCAGAACAAACGCTGTCCCTGCACGAAACGAATGCTGGCTCAGGGACGGACAACAAGTCATACGCTAACATGCCAAAAACCAGGGAGTCCACGACGAGACTAAGTGCGGAATGATAGTTGGATTCCGCTGTATTGGTCATATCATTTCGTAACTGGTTGAGAGATTTAAGATTTGACACTAGAGCACCGAGTAGTAGGAAAGCAGTGGCTATACGGTGTGATGAGAAAGATATGGAATCAGGGCACAACTCCTGAAGACTGTAAAAAAAGGAATAATTGTACCTATATTCAAAAAAGGGAGCAGGAAGGATTTTAAAAACTATAAAGGTATTACACTGATGTGCCACTGTGCCAAAGTGTATGAGAAGATCATTGAAAAAAGAATACGTGACAGGGTGGAAAAAGGGCTAAAGGAAGAGCAGTATGGCCTCAGATCAGGGAGATCGACGGTAGATCTGATATTTGCTATGAGACAACTGCTGGAAAAACATTATGAGTATGGAAAGGATTTACTGTTGGTATTTCTCGATATTGAGAAAGCATATGATTGTGTACACAGGAGTAAGGCATGGAAGGCCTTGGAGAAGAGAGGAGTTCCCAAAGAAACCATCAAGAGAGTGACGGAACTGTACCAAGGAAGTGTGAGCTATGTGAAAATAGGGGAAGGAAGAACAGATTGGCTGGAACAAAGGAATGGGCTAAAACAAGGAAGTGCCCTATCACCACTACTCTTCATTGTAATCATGGATGAGATAATGCAGAAGGTGGTAGTGAGGATGGGAGAGGGAAACATGATGGTGATGGCTTTTGCGGATGATCTGATGATCTGGGGAGGTGAAGAAGAGGAAGTGCAGCGGCAGTTGGATGTATGGACAGACAGTGTGGAGGAATATGGCCTGAAATTTAATGTAAAGAAATGTGAGTACATGGTAACAACCAGGAAAAAGAATAGGGTAGCCCAGGAATTGTGATGGCAGGGGAACAACTAAGGAAGGTAAACAGGTTCAAGTACTTGGGGAGTGTATTAGAAGAATGTGGAGGAAATGATGGCGAGATAAGTGAAAGAGAAAGACAAACAGAGGCATTTCTAAGGAACATTAGAAGCCTGATATGGAATAAAGATGTGCCACAGAGAAGCAAGAGAGTAATCTATCATACGTACTATGTGCCTATCTTAACTTATGCTGCTGAAACGTGGACAGTGAAAAAGCGGGACATCAGCAGAGTACAAGCAAGTGAAATGAAGTTTTTAAGAGGTAGAATGGGAGTTACTAAAATGGACAGAATAAGGAATGAAGTGATTAGACGCACCATAAAAGAGGAACCCCTACAGGAAAGGGTAGAGAGGACCAGACTGAGATGGTATGGACATGTGAAGAGAATGGAGGCTCAGTGAATCCCGAGAAAAATCCATGAAATTAAGATGCATGGTAAACGACACAGAGGAAGACCAAGAGATGGATGGCTGAAAGGAGTGGAGGAGGGTGTACGGAAGAGTAGAGAGGACTGGAACAAAGTGGTGACAGAGAGGTGGTGGGATGAAAGAAGCAAATGGAGAGGCTTGTGCATGAAGCAGACCCGGCCAGAGACTGGAAACTGTTGAGGATGATGATGATGATGAAGAGTAGAGCACCGAGAGTGACTTCTACACAAGTGGCCCGGTGCCGGCTCTGGTGAATGATAGAGACTTACGACTTGGGTTCTTGCGGATGTCATCTTTGCGGATATTCAGTGCTTGACATCAGCGGAAGCGGATGTTTGCGGAAGCGGATGTTTGCGGAAGTGGATGCGGATGTGGAAAAATAAATTTATAATTATTTAGATTTTAATATTTTATCAGAAATACATTTAAAAACAATCTTTTTTCCATAAGTAAAATTTTTCCATATAATACTGCCATATTGATTAATTTTCGCCTCAGCTTTCAACAACAATAATTTGGGATGATTTCACAAGTGAAATTAATTATTTACATAACTACGCACGCGTCTAAAAACTAATCTTTGTCATTCGAACTTTGCGAAGTTCGTGGCTAGACTACTTCAAGGGTCAAGAACAAGGCCACGCCGGGATCTCCGCGCTTGCTTTTTTTGTGTCTTATAACTACGCATGCGCCTCGTCTACGTCGAGGTCATTAGAGGCATGAAAAGATCGGGTCTAGGAACGGGCAGGAATTCGGTCATGGTCTTTTAATGGAAGCATTCGCCTGGAGTGATTTGGGGAAGCCATGGAAAACGCAGATCTGGATTCCCGGACGGGAATTCGAACCGGCGTCCTTCCAAATGCGGGGCCATGCAGTTACCGCCTACCCGCCACGCTCACTTCCATGCTCACCTCCCACCTTCCCACCGCTCTAGTGGCGCATTCACAGTACAACTTGTAGGACCTACGAGGTACGATTTTCGATAAAAGAACTCTTGATGGTCCGTGAAAGCTGTTACAGGAATACATGTAGTAGGTGATGTATGTTGTTGGACTCCCAGGAAATCAAAAAGGGTCCTTGCTGTCCAACAAGCTATAGATATTGGAGGAAGCTATTGGAATAAACACCCTACGAATGTGTGAGAAGGGCACATGGTGTGCCGCGAGAAAGTACGAGTGGAATGGTTTGGTTGGAACATCTAGAGTAGCGTGAATGGGTGAGCGCATGCTACGGTAGTTCTACACGGATGTCCTATAAGTTGAACCGTGAATAGGCCGCACTAGACCACACCGAGCCCGCACCGCCACCGCACCGACACTCGGACGAGTGACGGCTCGCCCCCCTCGCATCCACACTGGTTTCTACTCCCTAGCTCGTCATGTGATGGACGGGTTTCTACTATGTCTTCAGTCTCCTTTAACGTATACACTTCGTTGTTTCACGGAATTAATGTTAAAAAAATTACGTTAAATGTGGTTTTGGGATCGCAGCTAGGGTTACCACCCTTACTTTATTATAGAGTACTGTACTTTATTTTGCGTAGGCATACTTTATAATCTACAAAAGTAATAAAGTTCGTTAAAATACATTTTTTTGTCTTACTCCTGTTATCTCCTGTTTGAGCTCTTATGCACGAAAATAGTATCCCAACGCAGTTTTGACAAATCATCATCAGTGTACTGGACTGAAATATTCTCGTGTATATCAACATATTCACAATTAAATATCAAGCGTCACTCACTTCACATTTAACGTGCTTGTTTTGGTTGAGGTACCTTTCGATTCACTCAAAAAAATTTTCAACAATAATAATAAGATTATTATACATTTTAACTTAAATACAGACTGCAAAGATTCTGCAAAATAATAACACTTTCATGTGATCTAAAAATTCCAGCTACAGAGTTTCTTATCATCCGCGCTGTACACCTCTATTGTTGCCACCTATTTTTAAAAGGAGACCTACAGATTAACGTGAAATTCTAACCACAGAGCGTCCCATCATGTTAGCATTAACAAATCAAAGGTTTGTCACAGGTGATTGTCAATTTTAAGACCCATGAAAATTATAGCTGCAACAGGGATTTGAACAAGAGACTTTCAGTACCCCAATCGTACGCCGTATCCATCTAGTCAAGAGACAAGTCTGAACGTAATGACAAATAAATATTCAAACATAGTAAAATTTCTATACAATTTACTTTTATTATTCCAAAACACAAATGTACTTTCATATGATTAAACACATATTTTTCAATACTTCTAAATTCAGGTTCTTGCGGCGTGTGATTCGGGTAAGGGAGGTTCCCGGTTCAAAATCCGAGTCTATAATGCAATTTTTACAGGCCTTAAAATCGACCTTCATCTCTGGCAAAGCTTTGATTTGTTAATGCGAACATGCAAGGATTCTGCCTACATTTTACCAACATCTGATGAACCTGAAGTGAGCCTGAAAAAGCAAGGACACACTTCTAAAGCAATCAGTAACGCTAAAACAACATTTAATCGTAACGGACCAGGAATGTCTGGACTCTTTGTATACACTTCTCCATATCGACCAGCCAGAACCGGCCCGCACCTTCAAAAATTAAGCCAAATTAATGACGACGAACTCACTTCAATCGAGTGAGCGACAAGAATAAGAAAAGCGTCGGTCGGTGACAGTGGAGGCTCCGAGTGGTCTATTGTAGCCCGACCTTTAATTTACATACAAGTTCAAACTAGTAAATTCGTCGCTCAAGGCTCGTTCGCACTGGACGAGTAATTTAGTCGAGTGGCGAGTAGTTTAGTAGCTAAATTAC
This sequence comes from Vandiemenella viatica, assembly GCA_031002005.1. Lineage (NCBI taxonomy): Eukaryota > Metazoa > Arthropoda > Insecta > Orthoptera > Morabidae > Vandiemenella > Vandiemenella viatica. Next base: position 20,222,268 of record JARYHS010012519.1, on the reverse strand, counting down.
TCGCCGCTGACCAAAAATCGTTCGCACTGGGCTAGTAATTTAGTCGAGTGGCGAGTAGTTTAGTAGCTAAATTACTCGCTACTGACCAAAAATCGTTCGCACTGCGGTCGAGTACAGTACACAAGTAACGTGGTATTTTGCTAGCAGGCTGCATCGCAATCAAATGAATGAGCTTATACAGCATATGTTAAACGCTATTTTAGATGAGATGGATGAAGAAGTTTATGCGATAAAGAAAAAAAGCAGTGGGTACGAAAATGGGTTAATAGAAGGGATGAACTAGAAGATACGAATTGTCTTCTGAAGGAAATAGCATCAGAAGATCCCTACGAATAGTTTGAGAATGTCCAAAAGTTGTGTTAATGAAAATGCAGTCGCAAATCCAGCGTGAAGATACCTATTTAAGGAGTGCAGTGTCGGCAACTACGTCATTACAGGCAGTTCTCTAGTTTATTGTAAAGGAATGTAGTTTATGGACACGCACACCTCGTATTTATACACGAAAAATCGGGTATTTCCTAATTGATCACAGTGTGAAGGAATCTATAAAATATTAAAGGAACTGAATTAATGTTTCGTAGAGATGCATCCAGTAAACTGAATCATTTTATTGAATGAATGTAAACTGTTTCAGTACCTGCGGCTATATTTTTGGACTACTTTTTTTTAACTTCTGCGAGTAGATAATACTAAAAAGATTTTTATCGCTTTAGGTAGTACTTCTAATAAAAATAGGAATAATATCTTAATGTATAATCTAGATGTTATTGTAATTAAATAATTAATAAAATTGTGCACTAAGCAGATGTTTTTAATTTTCAATTTACTTCTCACCAAATTCAAGTATGTTTATTGTATTCATGTGTGCAGATTGCTTCCTTTGTTTTTATAGTGCGGGGACTTAATATTCTACAAACATTCATGTTCTACACATATTGAAACAAATTTTAAAATTGTTTCTTCACTCCAGCGAAACGACATTTTTGCGGCAGCTAATGAACTCGACTAAAACAATAGGCTCAGACTTATTTAGCCGATGAGCGAGTGGGCAGTGGCGCGTGGTGGGGGGTGCTACTCGCTCGGTTTAATAGAACAAAACGGATCGACTCGACTAAACTACTCGACTAAACAACTCGACTAAATTTCATTGTTCACACACGGTTAGTTACTAAATCACTCGCCACTCGACTAAATTACTCGCCCAGTGCGAACGAGCCTTCAGGTAATAACAGCGTTTAGTTGATAGTTACTTTTATTGCAAGATCGTAAGAAAACAACCACTTTTTATGTTAGCTAAGCGACGATGGACAGAATCCCTGATAAAGAGAAAATAATAATATATATTGCAATGTAAACAAAACATCAGATATAAATTTGCAATAAAAATTGCGGATGCGAAAGCGGATGTAGGATTTCACGCGAAAGTTCCGCACTTGCGGATGCGGATATCCGTTACATCCCTACTTACGACGGATCCTCCTCAGTTGCGTTGACGCCGTCAGACGAACGACACTGCATTGGCTGATTTAACTTCCACCGTCGGAAAGTAACGTTCTAGAATACAGTGCTCGCAGCGATACTCGGCGTTTAATGAGTTATGCAACAGAATTTCGAGTCACAGCTCATCAACTTGTGTAGTTCGGAAGAGCGCTCTCACAGACGAACCACGTGAACTAGTGCCCAGATCCCTCGCTTCTCAGCTCGTTAGTTCATAGTGAGTGCGCGAGAGGGCGGCGTCGCACATGCACTTATCATCGTCCAGTTCAGTTACTGGCGAATGTTGGTTTATAATAACACACTGCTAACGGGTTACTACCTTGTATTTGTAACATAAAATGACTATCAAAATATTATGTGACCATTTTTTTAATCGATTTCGGCATCTTAGGCCATACAGCCAGCCTGATAATTTTTTTCCAGCTAATTAGACACACCACAGGAGGGACATGACGTTCACAGCCACAACACTTAAACACTCATGCCTATGGCCGGACTCGAACCGGCGACCTTCGGCACGCGGAGATAGTACTCCAGCTCCGACGCTACAGAGACCGGCATTACTATGTGACTTCTACAATGCGATGATGTGAAGTAGTGGAATGTATAGGCCTATAAGTTTGAATGAAGGGTTAATATGATTTGTTTTAGATTATTTATTACGATGTTGTCAAAAAGGAAATATAGTTCCCTGTGGACACATTTCGCTGAAGACAGTTTTTTTTTCATTTTATTTAAAATCTGTTCATCACTTCAGGAGGCTCAAACGAATATTTAAACCGGAATATGAAAACAAGTCGCCCTTTGATCCTATTAAGTATTAAAAGACAATCACCGATAGCCACAACTACCATAACAAACAATAGATCGCGTGTAGTAGCGGTAGCAAAGCGAGCGAACGATCCGTCTTTCTGGAATTCGAGATGGGAGCTAATCAATTGAAAGAGCGGCCTACTTCTCTAAGGAGCTGCGAACTGCTATACGCAAGGCAAAGGCTATCGAGAGATTTTTTTATTATTAATATTATTATTATTTTTTTTTTTTTTTGTAAACGTTAAAACGTGAAATACGACACAGAACTCCCGACCAACTGGGACCCGGTGAGTCGACAGATAAACGTTTTTAACATCAATTTTATTCGGCTGATGATTTTTTTTAAATTTTTTATTCGAGGTTTAAGCCTTGTCGACGTCGAGGTCATTAGAGTCGGGTCTGCAGACGAGAGGAAATGTTTTAATAATTATCAAGATACGTATTTCAGTTTATGCTCCCAATGTTATAGGAAAAACATTATCCAGGCAGTTGAATAATTGTCTATTTTCAAGGAAAAACATTCTAAGTGCCTAAAAACTAAAGTGTTACAAAAACGTCGTTTTAGATGAAAATATTTTATCACAATTTTTGTACGACCACACACCACCAATTAATATAAAAATTATTCGTGGCCCATTGTCCTTAATTGGCTACACTGTTCATTATTTTTAAAAAAACCTACTATAACAAACAAATCTGCGTGTAGTAGCTGTAGCAAAGCGTGCAAATGATTTGTTTCTCTGAAATTCGAGATGGGACCTAGTTCGCGAAGGAGCTGCGAACTAAACTGAGCTCTCCCAGTCGCGGAGACTGCGCAAGACTATCAACCGCACCAGCGGTTCACTTTCACTGGCGAACACATGACTCGCTGTTGATGACTGAAAGAATGCAGCTATCGAGCGATGGTTGGATTCTGGTGCGGTTCCAACCCAAATGCTGTAGATCACCAGACATGAGCCCTGTTGACCATATTTGGGTTTGATCGGCAGTGCCGTTAATGCAAGAGCTCCAGCAACTACCACAGTCACTATGGGTGACTACAGAGGTAGTTCATGGGGAATTTCGCCTACCCGATGAATCCTTGCAACGTTGAGTTGTTTCATTCCTCAAGTTATAGGAGTCCCCTTAAATTATTACAGTAGAACTCATGACCTTTGGCCTGTCAACAAGTATCCATTTCATGATCGATGAAATCCATGTCTAATCTAACAACTTAAGATTAGGTGTTTGGAGATTCGTTAATGGAACGAAGTTTTATTATCCCGCTCTTCACCATCAGATGAAGAGAAGTGGTGGTGCCAATCACTAATCACAAAATTGTGTACAAAAATTATGGGTTAAATCCCAACTCTCCCAGCATGGTTTACGTACTGATCGAAGCTCATTTGTTAGTAATTCATTCGTGAAAGGAGGACTTCAAATCTTTCATCACGGTCATCCTCACATGTGCAATAACACTAGAACTTCAAGGAATAGAAATGAACAATTGTTTCATTGGGTTCATCTGTCTCCAGTGCAATTCTTGGGACTAATAAGCATCTCCTGTTACTATTCCATCTAACTGGAGACCAATGTTTATTTCCATTTTACTGTAAAATTACTAATTATGACGAATCCCGATTTACTTGATGCCGATTGGTTACTGATATTGCAATACATATTTTTTCACAACTGTCGGTCTTGTGTTAGCCACTGCAGTATGTGGACACTTGAAAGGACATCTCGTATTGGGAATTATCCTACAATGGACGAAGTCGCTAATGTTTGCTGTTCATCATGACATTTTCTAAAAGTTGATCTGGCTAATTAAAAGCTCTACACTTGTTATTTAGCAGTTGAAACCCAAATCAAGAAAAGATACATCTACAACGTTAATGCAGTTCAGTGAACTGTTTTAGGCAAGGAGATATTTCACCAGAAACTTTGTCGGATGTCTTGTATAGTTGGTCTTAATCTGTCGTTATGAAGCTTTAACCTGACCAGTCCATAGACCATGGGCGGTAAATTAATTTTCAGTAGATAATTATTAGATCCAACTAAATGCATTATAGTAGTGTGTAATATGATGTATGTCATATTGCGTATTATATATCCGATGACGGTTGCAATAGAAACATCGTTTCTATGCGTAATAAAAAGCAACTAAATCGGTAACTTTGCTTCAACTTCTCTTACAGTTTCCGAGAACTCTGGCTAATATATGAGTTCCTTGACTTGGTTTGTGGGCAGAAAGAGCATAATAATATTGTAATGAAACCTGACCGGTGTTTGGGCCTAGAAACTTTATATTTTTTAAAAAAGGAAAGAAAATAAATCATACAAATTGAATATGTGTTTACTGGGTTTCAGGAGGAATGATACATTTTGAGTTTTACAGTTTTGTAATAAATAAGGATCCTGGAATTTCTTTCGTTACCTTCTCCACTTTTTCTTGGAATTTTCGTGATCAGGATGTAACAAATTCGGCGGTTTCATTATTATATATATAGAATTTTCCATATCATTATCACATTATTATTCATTATTTATATTAATACTCTTTGTGTTAGTTTTAACGGTCAAAAGTAATTATTTATTTTCCATCTACCTATTTTAGCTGTTCTCTCAATAAAGTATTCGGTTAGGAATGACGGAACAGATAAGATCATGGAAATGCATTGTTTATTCATGCCTACAAGCATTATTTCTCCCTTATTATAGTCAGCGGTTGAACTTCACATGTAAAACCACCTTCCACTACCCGAAGTTTTGGTGAGTTCCAATTCCCGATGTTTTTGCAGTTTTCTGTTTCTTTTTTTTTATAAAATCTGGTCACAAAAGGCAAAAAGTCGCATTCCAGTATGTAAATCTGACACGAAGAAATTACCAAAATTGCATGAAATCAGTGAAATTTAGTTTCTCGAACATATAAAAAATACCTAAAACATAAAATATCGTGATAAGTTATTAGGCCTACTTAATTTCCTGTGTGTGTGCATAGAAAACAAATTAAAACTGGAACCAGAACATCCAAAAACTACTTCACAAGCGGAGTTCTTGGTTCTTCTATTGTAGTTATTTCAGATTTAAAAAAAAAAAAAATAGTAAAATGACATATAATATAGGTCACTTAAAGGTACTTAAAATTTTTGCTTTTCTTTTCAATTTCTATTGTCGTTACTTATCATACTTGTCACATCAAAACGACTACGGAACCAAATAGCTTCATCCCTTTTTTACTTTATTATCATAATATTTGTGACTAAAAATGCTTACTTCGAATGTAGCGCTTTCTTCCTTGGTTGCTATATTCATTTCTTTATTGTTTCTTCATCTTGCAACTAAAATTTTAAAAAAAGCACACACATTTCGTACTTATATTGATGTGTATCGCCAAAAACATTATGTTTTCTTATGCTATGATTTAAACATTTATGGAACGCCTTTCTACTGTTGCAACACAAACTGCAACAGCAATCTATACTATTAATACATAAATCTGTCACGTACGGTATTGTAGTTGCCTTTAATAAAATTGCGAAACACATATTCTGTTACAAGGAGGACGGAAAAAACGATAACAAAAATATGTACTTGGTTTATTTTGGAAGGAAAAGCTGATGTTTAAAATTGAGTAAAAGTAAATAAAACTTTTGTTGAATCTAATCCCATATTTTTTCTGAGAAAATTGTGATGTGTTTGTTCGGAAATAAATAATGTATGGCGGAGGCGATGCCGCCCCATACGCCACCTGTTGCGCTTTTGTTGTTCCCGTGGCCAGCGGCGCGAGACCGACCAAACAAAAGAGTCTTCCTGCTCGTCCAGGGACTCAGCTCACACAATACGAAATCACGACACACAGGATGGAAAGGACAATGTCACACGGCTAACTTCAAACATCTACAAGTCGGATGACTGAAATGACCTAAACAGCGAAAATGGTTAAGCACAAATTAAAAGTCTCCAAAAAAATAGTTTTAAAAAAACCCCTGAGATCTTAGTGTTATGCCCACACGAACCCATGTATGCATTCAACTTATTTTCAATTAATAATAAACATTTTCTTGTCAATATGTTTTAGTAAAGCAAACTAATTAAGTAAATAACTTTGTTACTCATAAGGGACCGTGCACAAACTTCGTGACTCGGTCCATGGGGGGGGGGGGGGAGGTGTTGGCTGGAAGGCTACGCTGGTCTACGTGGGGGGAGGGATTTCCGAGCCAGGCCACGTAGCTTTCCTTTTATAACATTTTTGACAATTAAAATGAGGAACATAACACACAACAGCATGTAAATATTTATTTCCCTCCGTTAATTATCTCCGTATGTAATTTACAATAGTCTGACAAGAGAAAATAGTACAAAATTTCTTCTGGAATCAAAAGGGAAAAAAGCTACGTGCTACGTGGGGGGGGGGGAGGAAGGGTTCACAGGAGGCCAAAATGGAGCTACGTGGTTTATGCACGCTCCCTAATCAGAGTTTCAGAGAGTAAATTAACATTAAGGCAGTCTTATAGCCTTTTATATCATTTTTTAAAAAGTTTATGATATGTAAGAATTGTTTTTTTCGATCGAGTTAGTTAGGCTGTGATTAAGGCATACACAAAAATACGTGCAAACGGTGAGAGGATCAGGGCCATTATTTGGTACTTGATTAGCATAATTTCAGTATAAGAAGGAGATCAAAGATTGGAATTAACGAGGAAAAAATTAAAATGTAAAAGCGCTTTAAGCAAAGGTTGGCGTTAAGAAAAATTTCTATTTATGCGTAATTTCCATTGCAATTAAAAGTAGTAACAAAAAATTATGATCATCTCACAGTTTTCATTCGGTGAGTGTGTACTTCAAAATATGGCATTATTTACTTTTATTTATCTTCACATACTTGCACCAAAATTCTATGAATAGCTCTGTAGAGAAAATAATTTTGATTGTAAATTTTTTACGGATCTAAACTTGAAATTCACGAAAACCTTTGGATGTAGTGGGTAGTTTTACCTGTGAATCTCAATCCCGATTACAATAAAGGAGAAATAATGCTTGTAGACATCAACAAATAATGTACAAGTATTTCCATGATCTTCTCTATCGTTCCTAACCGAATACTTTATTGAGAGAAGTATTAACTTCCATTTAATACATTCAAATAGAAATAATGTCATCTGTCTATCAGTTATGGTTTCATTTGTGTCTAAGTTTAATTAAATTCCCTGGAGTTCTCTTTTAGCTGTTGTAACTAAATGGTCTGCAGATGCTGTAAAGTAACGTTATTGGAATTTTGATGGTATTCATGGACAAAACCGCTGAATATTTTTGACCTAAACTGTTGTTTGCTATAATCATCATTCAAGGATTAAGCGTGTGTCTAATACTGGTTTGAGCTTTCGATTTCCTGGGTCAGATAACGTGGCACTCCCAGCATCCAAACGACTTTCCTACGTGCGTACTACATACCAGGGGGGAGGGGAGAACAGGAACAAAATATAATCCTATAAGAACAAACTAGTAGGAGAGATCAGAATTTAAATTAAAAAAACCCGCATACCTTCTAATAAATCGAGTATCAAGGTATCTGTTCGTGTGTCAGTGTTTTGCTTGGTTGGTGAAAAGCCTGTTCCAACAACGAATCAATTGAACTCTTTTGACGGACTGTTTAGAAGAATGATGTAAACTGCTAAAAATTGTAATTAAGTGCTTCTTTTCCTTCTAGCTATCTATAAGCTTTTTATTATAAAGTTGTTTACCAAAAATCTTAATAGATTATTAATCTCCAATTTAGTTATTCATTTGTAGTTCATTTGATTCGTTTTCTAGTTATATCTAATTATCCACCGTTTCCTAAAATTGTTCCCGGTTATTCTAAATGGGATTTACTCAATTTCTTTTATATTTCACCTAAGACGAGACGAAGGATAAAAAAGATTATTTACTGACAACATAAGGATATAAATATCAAAACAGTATCGAAATGAACAAGGCAATGATAATATTCTCTGCAGCTCCTTTATTTATGACCTGTGTCAAGAAGTATCATGTTATATGTATATAAAAAACTGACAGCTTTATCTTCAAGCTTGAAAAGTTTTTGTTTCGGAAGCTATTTTACATCGAGAAATAACTTTCTTTTAAGAATTTGAACTTTAAATCCAAGCTTGAAAAGTTTTTGTTTCGGAAGCTATTTTACATCGAGAAATAACTTTCTTTTAGGAATTTGAAAAAGAGAGTAATATATAGTGGGATAAGGAAGCGAAGGTGATTTTTTCGCAATCAGAGACGTGCAGTATGAATTTTTGGGAGTGCAGCACTCAACGAGAATTTTCGTAAATTATGCACAAATTAAGTAACTAGCATGGGAAGTTGTGTTTGTACGTAACACTGGATATTGTTTGAACAGTCTGGTGTGTAAAGTAACGAACTTGCAGTCAATACTAGGTTTCTAGAGAGATACTGTTCCAACTTGATTGCTCTTGCATGAATTCACAGAGAATCCCTGTAATCTAATTTAATCGAATTAATAATGCAACTCCTCACATGTTTATCTCCGTGTTGTTTTTAGGGTATTAATAATGGGCAGATGATCTGTGTCTAAGTAACAATACACTCTTATAGGCGATAGACAGCACCTTCTCCTTAAAATGGAAAAGATTAGATTTAGTATAGCCGGTTTGCAGCTACGTTGCGTTACGTAAGGTACGAACTATTCCAGCCGTAGCTGCTGGAGCCGGCGGCTATCCAGCATCCGCCCACGATGGCGTCAGGAGAGGCGGCCATCGACAACAACACCCACCTGTTGCTAGCTGCCCGCCGCGGTGTCTGCCATGTCCAGTCGCAGCGCCACCACAAAGAGCAAACACAACAATCCACACACACGCGTCGGCGTGTTCACACGCGCACACGTACACGCACACCTGCGTCTTGTCGAAGACTGGCAGCTCAGCGGAGAGCAACGCGAGATCCCCCCACCACCGGCCAGGTAGCTCGCTTTCTACATTCCTGCAGCCACGCCACGGCATCCCGCTTCGCCCACTACAGCGCTCCATGCGGCCGCTTGCTGTAAACGCACCTGTACACCTGACCGAGTCTTCATCTGCCGTAAGGCTGGAATCTATCACGCAGTATCAACTTCTGTGGCTTCTTGTTGTCTTTTGTCCCATCATAATCATCATCATCATCAGTTTTCTGCCGTCGGGCAGGTTTTCACTTGGCTGCTCTCCATGTTCTTCTATCTTCTGCCTTTCTCTTTAGAACCATATAGTTGCCGTCTTCCTTGATGTTGTCAATAATTTTGCACCTCCATCTTCCTCTTATTCTCCTCCCACAGACTAGACCTTCCAAGGCGTCTTTTATCAGGCACTCCCCTCTCAACAAGTGCCCCATCCAGTTTTTCTTTCTCTCCTTTATCACTTGGAGAATTTTTCTGCTTTCACTGACCCTGTCCAGCATTTCAACATTACTTATTTTATCCACCCAGCTTATCTTCTCCATCCTCCTCCACATCCACATCTCAAACGCTTCTAACCGCTTTCCATCCTCTCGTCTCAGTGTCCATGTCTCCGACCCGTAAAGGGCCACACTCCATACAAAACATTTACCGAGTCTTTTTCTAAGTGTTTTGTCTATTTTTCCAGTTAGTATCCTCCTTTTCCTATTAAATGCTTCCTTTGCTACGGCAATGCGAGATTTTATCTCCTGATGGCACCTCAAATCTTCGGTGATCATACTCCCAAGATATTTTAACGAACTTACTTGCCTGATATCAGCTCTTCCTAACTTAATATATATTTTTTTCCTTCCATTTCCAATCACCATACTCTTAGTTTTTGCTGCATTTATTTTCATTCCAAACTCTTGGCAAGCTTCATCTAGATCTTTCAGCATTCTGTTTAGAGTTTGTTCGCTTTCTGCCAACAATACCATATCATCAGCAAATCGTATCCACTCTATTCTCTTGCCACCAATACGCACTCCTCTTTTTTCCATTTAAGCCTTTTCCAATAATTTCTTCTAAGTATAAATTGAACAATAATGGGGATAGGAAACAACCTTGTCTTACGCCTCTCCAAATGCTGCTTACAATTTCTTTCTTTCTTTTCTAAACGGAATAGAATACAACTAATTTTTGCCCATTACTTTGCCCATGTTAACTAGAAACCTCTAGATCGTTTTGTCGTCAACTTGGAAATTATCAGTATCTTCAAACACTCAGCGACTTTCTTACCGAGAGTGGTGGGTGAGCGGTTAACGCTCTGGCCCCGCATTCGGTAGGACACCGGTTCGAATACCCGTCCGGGCATCCAGATTTGGGTTTTCCATGGTACCCCCCAAATCACTCCAGGAGAATGCCGGGATGCTTCCTTTAAAAGGTCATGGCCGAATTCCTTCCCGTTACTACTCTCTAGTCCCATCCCGCCTCTAATGACCTCGACATCGACGAGGCATAAAGCCATAAGGGGCGTCCATTAATTACGTGAGATGTTTTTCCTTAATTCCGCCCCCCCCCTCTGGTGAGACTTCGTGAGATCTGGTCAGACCCCTCCCCCTCTAAAATGACTTGAAATTTTGACGGAAGTACCTCCCCCCGACTAATCGACCTCGTAACTTTTTGAGACCTTTTTTTTTAGGGCTCATGCTTCCAAGGGCGCTTATATCCCCACTTTAGCTCTATAATCCTACAAGAATTTCTAAATCTCACGTGAGATTTCCGTTGACCCCCTGACCCCTTTGGTGAGGTTTCGTGAGATTTCGCCGGAAACTCCCCCTCCCCCCTATTTCACCTCACATAATTAATGGACGCCCCTATGAGGTTTTTTATCTATAAATGAACGCAGTTTTTCTCGGTGTTGTATATTTGTGAATGTTTTTCGGGTAACAAACCGAATAATACTATTATTTATATACAACTAGCTGACCCGGCAATGCTTCACTATTGCTGGACTTGAATAGGCACATAGATTAAATGAAAAAATATTTACATATTTGTTTTTGATTTGTCTCGTCGAGTTACATTATGGGGAAGAGGAGTGGGTTTTTAAATATTTGTTTTTTGACCGGAACCGTTTTCGACATCCCCTCGACAATTCACCATAGCTTCGCCGTGATCGGACGAACGGTTTGCGGTTTTTTTTTTTAAATTATGGGGTGTTATGGGGAAGAGGGGGTAATTAAGGTGGTGGAAAGAGAGGAGAGGGATTGGGTTTTTGTGAAATTAATGTGTACAGTATTTCTCTCTCTTTTTTAAAGTATAAGTGTACAAATTCTTATCCAAAGCGGATAAAAAATGTGGTTTGCCTAAATTATGGGGTGAAAACTTAATAGAGTTGGAAAGGGGGAGAGGGGATGAATATTCGGAAACCATACGTAGGCAGTATTTTTCTGTTTGTTTTAAAGTATAAGTGTACAAATTCCTATCTAAATCGGATAAAAAATGTGGTTTTGCCTAAATTATGGAGTGTTACGGGGAATAGGGGGTGACTTTTTGGAAATTTTTTTCACACGAACCTTCGCAGACGCACACTCGAAAACTCTCCAAAGTTTCATTGCAATCTGATAAATGGTATAGGAATGCATAGAAGACGAACAAACCCACAAACAAACATTGATTTTTATATATAAGATATTTCGTTAACAAAAATCTCCTTCGCAATCTTCAGGTGTAGTCTTAAGACTTGAAGTTTGCATACAGCGCTCCAGGCAAACTTCAAGATGGAGACAGTGTTACATGTTGCCCTTGAGTATAAATAATAATATTACTTGGTTGTTTTTCCCGAGAAACATTCATAAATATGAGTTTTTGTTTCGTTTTTGTTTTTGCTTTATCCTTGGTCTAATCCATCCAGCAACTATTTAAACTGATTACGATCACGCCTTTCATATTTTCGATATACCTATAAATTACGTTAGTCACTTTCTTGCTTGGGATGCTATGTCTACTGTCTTTAACGCGTCTTCTGACAATTCTTTTCTTATCGCACAATATACTTTGCATTTCCACATACAATTGTAAATGTCCTGCACCAAATTATTTGGTGGCGCATTGTCGAGTCTGGAGTTGAGCATCGTTTAATATGACGTGCATCGTTCGATGTCTATTCATCAAAGTGATCTCATACCTGCTTAGTTTTCTTACCGGGTTTATCCTCAGTGTTACTGGGGATAGTTCGATGCCATAGTCCTTTTCCCCGTGTACAGACACGCCATTTATTTTCGCATCCGTTCTTGATCATGATGGATGAGCTGTGTTTGGAGTTTGTGTAGTGTTTGCCGTTTCTGTGTCATGCAGATGGCGTCTGGGTTTCCTGTCTGCCATCTCGTCACGGCGGAGCCCACATGATTCGGCACCCGCTGAATCCTAATTCTAAGACTTTGGTTTGCTAGTAACGTCGTGGGCTAAGTAGTGCTAACAACTTCCTTTGAATATTTCCATAATTGTCTTGAATTTGAGCAGAAAACTGATTTCACTTGGGCTCTCGCATTTTTATATTAGACCTCCTTTTTAGATTACTTGTACCTCTGACCGGAAGGTCGAGAATTGTGTTGGTAATGTTTATATTTCATAGACGCCACAGAGGCCGCAAAGACTTTCGCGTCTCCAAAGCCAGGGATGCACCAAGCGCGCATAGTTTGCAAACGTTTGTGTGTTTGCAGTCGGGTGGTTTGACTGGTTGTCACCACCAACCAAATATTCGCAAATAACAGTTCGTGTGCGAATATTTTTCGTCGTTCCAACTGCTACATGCAATGTCCAAATAGCCCTGAGAGGAAAACTTATTGCTAATGCTGCATCTTGTATAATTCCTTGTACATCTACGAGGCATGTTTTTAAGCAAGTACCGTTTTGAAATTAAAAAAAGACGTGCAAATATATATCAATAATTTTATTTTTACATGAAAGCCTGTACCTTACTCTACTTTTCTACATAATTCCCTTCAATATTGAGGCACATATCATAACGTAGTACCAGTTTTTGAAAACCCTCCTCATAGAAGTCTGCCGCCTGACTTGTTAACCACTGCATCACAACTGTTTTGACTTCGTTATCGTCTTCAAGACGTTGACCGCCCAGGTGTTTCTTCATGTGCAGGAACAGATGGTAGTCACTGGGCGCCAGATCAGGGCTGTACGGAGGATGATCTAGAGCAGTGTTTCCCAACGTGGGGCCCACGCCCCACAGGGGGGCAATTTGCTGTTTTTAGGGGGGCAATTTAGAAATTGACTTGATGCGACTTTACCGCTTTCTCTTTGGGTTATTTAAACGCAATGCTAGATATGGTTACAAAATATAGCAAAAAAGCAAATTCTTAAAAGGATCACACTAAATTGCCATAATAAATGTTTATTATAAATCTTTTGAATTTGAATTTTAGTATTTCATTATATGTTTTTTACTTTTACTTACTGTGTTTTATGATAATATTAAAGTGTTTTCTTTCAAAAACCATCCTATATCAGTTTCTTTAATAACAAATAATTTATTTATTAAAAATTATGTATGGGGGGCAAAAAAATGTTGAAAGTAGGACATGACCCAAAAAAGGTTGGGAAACACTGATCTAGAGTTTCCCATCGAAAAGATGTGATGAGATCTTTCGTCTGATTAGTCACATGTGGACAGGCATTGTCATGCAGCAAAACGATGCCCTTGCTCAACTTGTCACCTCTTTTGTTCTGGATTGAACGGCGCAGATTGTTCCATGTTTCACAATAAGCTGCTGCATTGATTGTCTCATTACGAGGCAGAAATTCCACAAGCAATACTCCTTTTCTGCCCCAAAAAACTGTGCACATGATTTTCCGGGCAGAAATCGTTTGCTTGAACTTCACTTTTTTGGGTGAATCTGAATGCCGCCATTCCATGGACTGTTGCTTTGATTCAGGTGTGACGTAGGCCACCCATGTCTCATCGCCCGTAACAATTTGGCTTAAGAAATCATCACCATCGTTGTGGTACCGCTCAAGGAAAGTCAATGCACTGCCTAAACGTTTGGTTTTGTGCACATCCGTTAACTTTTCGGTACCCAACGTGAGCACAATTTTCGGTAATTCAAGTGCTCGGTCACAATGCCATACAAAACACTACGAGAAACATTAGGAAAGTCATCACACAAGGAGGAAATCGTAAAGCGTCTGTTTTCTCTCACCTTATTGTCCACTTTCTGCACCAAACTTTCATTAACGACCGAAGGACGCCCACTCCGTTGTTCATCATGCACATTTGTGTGGCCGTCTTTAAATGCTCTCACCCACTTTCTCACCATTCCATCACTCATAATGTTTTGTCCGTAAACTGCACAGATCTCACGATGAATATCGATCGGTTTTAGGCCTTAAGCACAAAGAAATCTTATAACAGCCCGTACTTGACAGTCGGCGGGACTCACGATTATCGGAGGCATCTTAAACACTCAGTGAACAACGTAAACAAGGAAGAATTAGACTGTAATGGCGTCAGTGCGTAGGCAAGAGATGCAGGTACCGAGTGCGCATGCGCGGAATGCCGACCGTAGCGCTGCAGCCACGGTGTGACAAAACGGTACTTACTTTAAAAATACGCCTCGTACGTGCCAACTGATCTTACTTCCAGTTGTGCTGTTTTATTGATTCCCGTAGAATATTTAGCGTCTTTAATGTCAAAAAATGAGTCAAAGACAAAGTTATTCCTGACATTACTCTGATGTGTAACCGTAACTATCGTGCCTATGTTGTCCAACGTGCGGATCAGTATGGTTCTATCAACATACAGTCTGTGATGCTTTACGTACCATTCCATTCTGCTTTTTAAGATTACACACATCACCTAAACCATGCCTGAGAGTAAAGATTTAGATCGATAAGAGGTTGTGTTGCGCAGGTCTTCATTTGTTTTTGACTCTGGTTTGTTCGAGTATGTTTGAAGAATGCAACATATGATTGAAGCGATACAGGAGTGTATGTTTGGCGGTCTTGCGGAAGTTGTCATTCATGTGCATCCCTGTGGTCGTATCTTTCTTCTTGTAGCTCAGACATAGCAAGAACAGGTCTCCAGATGTATTGGTCTTTCCGTCAGGTTTCTGCTGTATTTTATGCTCCATTTTTAAAGATATTAATGCAAGTGCAGTCGACTTTAGAAATTGCTCCAACTGAATGTTTGTATTGATCCAGTTAGGAGCTCATCTACCGCACTTTTCCCATCCTTCTCTTCTTTCCCTCCGGATGGTAGATCGGCTGTTCTTCCTATGGTTGAGTCCTGCCTGTATTTTTGGTGACTAGGCAACGTATAGCGTTGGCTCTTAAGTAATCGCTGTTCCACCACGCTTTCCTGTCGCACCTGTTCCTCGATGACGTTTTATTCTCTGGGATGCACTCCTCAGCAGTACTAAAAATTACTTCCGGCGTTATACTAGTATATAATTTAGGATTTCTTGGTAAAGGCCCAGTTCTTAAAGCTTCAGTACCTTGTTGATAGATAGTGATTTGGAATGTTACGGTAATCAAGTCAAGGTGGTCACTTTCCAAGGTGTCTTCCACAATTTCTCACTTCTCCCTGACCATTAGGATTACTGATATGAAAGATATGTCCGGAGATGAACTTTTCTGGCATGTTGTTTGAAGTCTAGTTCTGTATTTGTTGCTAAAAGAGATGATGCCAGAGCACGTTGTTGGTCAACTTGGCGATTTTGCCACTTTGGATGATGAGAATTAATAGCCTTGCACATCTATAAATTTAAACCAAATGTAAACAGGAATGTAGCTAATCATACATTAAACATTTATGCATATACATTTCAAAGTTCAAAACTATAAAAAACTTTACCTCAAGGTATATACATATTTCTAGGTAGGCTGTTTAACCGGATATATGACAAAAGCGCTCAGTGACAAAACCGCTCAACCCAAGCTCGGTGGGTAGTTATACCTGTCCTCGCCTACCTGCAGCTGAGTATTCCAAAACAAATTCTTCCCTGACTATCCAGTACAGCTCATCTCTTTAGGCTCTTATTGCTTTCATGTCATTCGTACAGTCGGTGATATTAGTGGTTGTTTGAAAGCGATACATACTTACAACATCTGGACTAGACCTATTTCCTTAAAACACTAAAAAAAAAAAATGCAAATAATGTAAATAGAGAGACAGTGTAAATATGTAAATAAATAAATATTGACGAGGCTTAATTGAAGCTGATTTTAAATAATCCTTAAAACATTGTATGCTACGTGCATTTCAATCACTAAGCCAGTACAAAGCCTGTTATTAAATCAGTTATTAAGTATCCGAAATTTACTGAATCATATCCGGAAAATGTATGACTTCAAGAACTTTTTAGGCTAGGCGCACTCCAGCGATTTTCTGTCGCTGCAATAGAAAATAGATCACAAAAAAAAAGTGTTAGAGTGCGCACACTTGCAACTAATTAGTCTCAACACATGATGCCAAAATGCATTTTGTTGAGATTCGAATTGTCGCTCTGTAGTTAGGTTAAAAAAAACTTAAACTATACTCGGCATATCTTCTTACTTATCAAAATTACTTAAAGGAAGTTAACAAAATATCATTTATTTTAGCAAACAGTATTGTTTTTAATGAATAATGTTGAATATAAAAACATACATCATAGATTTTTCTGAATTGACAAATCGTATCAATATAGATGTTGATTACTGGAGTAATTTTCATAATAATTTCTTGTTTTAATCCAAGCTTAACAGAACCATGATGCACGTTAGATACAGGCATTGCAAGTGTTGTGGTTGGATTAGATTAGATATGCTCGCTTTTGTTGCAAGTGAAAAGAGTTTCGGGAATGCGGGAAAGTACTTATATTCATTAATAAACAAATATTACCAGATGCTAATTAGCAGTTAGTTGTTTAAAATCCCATTAGTATGTTCAATTTCGAATGTTAATTGCTAATATGTAATGTTTATTATTACATATGAATACGCTTTCCAGATAGCCTAATTGATGCATTTGTAAACGGTTTCCACAAAAAGAAAATCATTCACTATTTTAGTAAATTTGAATAACTTTGAAAATTTCCACCGAACGTGGTGAGTGAGTGGTTAACGTTATGGCCTCACATTCGGGAGGACGCCGGTTCGAATCCCCATCCGGGTATGCAGATTTGGGTTTTCCATAGTTTCCCCAAATCACTCCAAGCGAATACCGGGTTGCTTCCTTCAAAATGCAATGGCCGAATTCCTTCCCGTTCCTTGTCCCCAGTCCCATCCCGCCTCTAATTACCCCGACGTCGGCGAGGCGTAAAGCACTAGTAAAAAAAAAAGTTCACTATTTTCCATTCTGCACCGCAACATACACTACTTTTTCAGTCATCTTTAGTTACTAAATCCTAATAAGAAAATTCTTTCACGGAGTGAAATGGGTACTTAAGTAAAAACTCTTTATGTCTGGATTTGAGTCTGTAAGCTTTCGTAGATAACATTTTATTTTCTGTGGTAAGACAGAGAATAAAGAAGCTTCAGTGAATTTATCCCTTTTTGCTGGCATTGATACTAAAGAATTTAGGATTTTCCATTGCGAAAGTCAGTAGGGGGTATTGTGCTGACATTGTGTTTTTTTTTTTTTTTTTGTGTTTTTTTTTTTTTTTTTTTTTTTTTTACTTTAAGAATCTTTCATGGTTTCGTCCATCGCCAAGGAGTTTCTTTTTCGGTTATCTTAATTACTGTCTTACGAAGGAGGTGTTGGGTCGATATTTTACAATACTCGGAACTAAAAATAGTAAAGAAATATAATTTCTTCCGTATTTTCATGGCAGATTGGCAATTTTTCAATCTCTCAGATCAGTATTCGACAATTGTGTTGTTTCAAAAATTGGTCTTCAATCGCCTGCCTATAAATCCGAAGTGCTCACTTAGCCTTAGAAGCCATCAGGGCTTGACTGTGCGTTTCTTCTGGCGACGCCGTCGTTCCAGGAAGGTAGAGGATTATAGACAGTCCTTTCAGGAAGGCGACCCTTGAGCGCAAATGTCACCTGAGCGCTTTTAGTCGGTCACCGTTTAACCAGCGTTCCAAAGCATGTAAATACTATTCCCAGTCTCCTCATAACTCGTTAGGCCGTTTACACACTGGGCGGTTTCGTCCGCTCCGGAAATTCCTCCTTCGTCATCGTTCAGGTAGTGGGGCAAGGGATCAAATGGGAGCTTACACACTGGGCGGAGAGGAAAACCCGCGGTAGCGCTGCCGTCGACGGCAGGTATGCAGCCGCGCGCTGCCACTACATTCGACGGTTGTTTGACCGCCCCAGTCCAGACAGTGGCCCATGTGGCCAGATGGGCGCTTGCACACTAGGCGGATTCTAACCGCTTGTGCGTTTTCAGTCTGTATAAAGTTATCATCTTTCGAATTTAAAAATCGTAATATGAGTTAAGTGGTGATAGATAATGATCTTCTCATTTCGTTAGTGGAAGCTAGACCAGTTTTAAGAGGTAAAACAGTGGTTTCTTTTAAAGATCGGGACGCTACCAGGACCGCTTGGAAAGAAGTGTGCCTTGAAAGTGGAATGATTTTGACGAAATGGAAAATTAGGAAAAATGCCTTGGATAGTAAACTATTGATCACGTATTTACATTAATTTTTACACTTCAACTAGAACTTGAAAAATATTGAATCACATTTTATAGAAAGATTTTGATGATTAATAGTATATAACTGTGTCCTTATATCTTAGACATTTGTCAAGGAACACTTTCAATATTCAAATTCTGTCGCTTGACATTGTGTGATTTTTTTTCTTTTCTTTTTTAACACAGCATTGACGAATACAGTGAGACAAGCTGTTTAGTAAATTCGGCATCATCTTCCCCATTTAATTTCGTTTTTTCTTTGTAAAGTAATAATTTTTAAAACACTCAACTTATTAAAACTTAAGCAAAAATGTTTAACTAGTCGATTGTGCTTGTAAGAATAAAAGCAATGTTAACTCAACAATGATGAGTCGATTACACAGTGAAGTATATGTATTAGTTAAAAATTAATGAAAGACTTAGTCATATGGCATAGTGTATTTTTCAAACTTTTCTTGTACACCTATTCATATTCACCTAAAGGAGTGTTCACCATAATTAACATAAAATAAATACAGGGGACTGGACTTATATAAAATTAAATGTTTATCTTTACTAGGTCCATGAGAAATCTGCTTACTTCAAGGTGATTACCAGCATTTCCACACTCTGAATACAGTTCATCAATTGTGTATTTCTCCTTTGAATGACATACTTTAGTTTCGCAAGCAACTCTCGATATAAACACCCCAAATTAATTGAAAAACTTGCTGTTATCGTTCCTCATATATTCTGTTCTCCTTTGGTTTTTTCTTTTCCTATTTCTATGGCAACGGAACCGTTAAAATAAACATTTTAAAACCTAACTACGAATTAATAAACACCAAATTAACTAAATTAACATCTAATTTCACGAAATGAAACTCAAGTCAGCAAAAGCAAGGTACTGACGCCCGACCACGTCACATTTTCCCTGCTCTTCTTAGCAGTGGAAGTTTCACCGCTGAAATAGCACCGGTAGTTCGACCGCTCAATGTGTAAACACCTCAAATTCTATAGGCGGCGACGGAGAAATTTTCGGAGCGGACGAAACCGCCCAGTGTTTAACCGGCCGTGCATTCTTGAACAACGTGGTTGACCGTTGCATAGGCTCTCTGAAGTCGCATTCTGGTGAATCAGAGATTCCGCACTTCTAAAACATAATTCTACTCCTTGTGTACTCAGCTTTATACGATTCTCAGTTGGCGCCTTGAGAGCTGCATTCCATGTAGAGCTGGAAGGCATCTTCGGAAGCCGGGTGTTTGAAGGCGCGGTATTACCGCGTGCTCTCCACCGCAGATCGGATTTCGGTTATCGGATTTCTTGATTTACCCGAGGTAGTGAGGAATGCATAGTTGTGCTGAATTTGGGGACTTATTTTTTTTTTTTATGGTTTTAAGCCTCGTCGACGTTGATGTCATTAAAGATGGGAAATGATGGGGTCAAGGAACTGGAATGAATTCTG
>JARYHS010012519.1:20063252-20200977 GCA_031002005.1 Vandiemenella viatica | reverse complement strand
ATGTATAATCTAGATGTTATTGTAATTAAATAATTAATAAAATTGTGCACTAAGCAGATGTTTTTAATTTTCAATTTACTTCTCACCAAATTCAAGTATGTTTATTGTATTTTCAAATGCATGTGTGCAGATTGCTTCCTTTGTTTTTATAGTGCGGGGACTTAATATTCTACAAACATTCATGTTCTACACATATAGAAACAAATTTTAAAATTGTTTCTTCACTCCAGCGAAACGACATTTTTGCGGCAGCTAATGAACTCGACTAAAACAATGGGCTCAAACTTATTTAGCCGATGAGCGAGTGGGCAGTGGCGCGTGGTGGGGGGTGCTACTCGCTCGGTTTAATAGAACAACGGATCAACTAGACTAAACAACTCGACTAAATTTCATTGTTCACACACGGTTAGTTACTAAATCACTCGCCACTCGACTAAATTACTCGCCCAGTGCGAACGAGCCTTCAGGTAATAACAGCGTTTAGTTGATAGTTACTTTTATTGCAAGATCGTAAGAAAACAACCACTTTTTATGTTAGCTAAGCGACGATGGACAGAATCCCTGATAAAGAGAAAATAATAATATATATTGCAATGTAAACAAAACATCAGCTATAAATTTGCAATAAAAATTGCGGATGCGAAAGCGGATGTAGGATTTCACACGAAAGTTCCGCACTTGCGGATGTGGATATCCGTTACATCCCTACTTACGACGGATCCTCCTCAGTTGCGTTGACGCCGTCAGACGAACGACACTGCATTGGCCGATTTAACTTCCACCGTCAGAAAGTAACGTTCTAGAATACAGTGCTCGCAGCGATACTCGGCGTTTAATGAGTTATGCAACAGAATTTCGAGTCACAGCTCATCAACTTGTGTAGTTCGGAAGAGCTCTCCCATAGACGAACCACGCGAACTAGTTCCCAGATCCCTCGCTTCTCAGCTCGTTAGTTCATAGTGAGTGCGCGAGAGGGCGACGTCGCACATCGCCCAGTTCAGTTACTGGCGAATGTTGGTTTATAATAACACACTGCTAACAGGTTACTACCTTGTATTTGTAATATAAAATGACTATCAAAATATTATGTGACCTTTTTTTTAATGGATTTCGGCATCTTAGACCATACAGCCAGCCTGATTAATTTTTTCCAGCTAATTAGACACACCACAGGAGGGACATGACGTTCACAGCCACAACACTTAAACACTCATGCCTATGGCCGGACTCGAACCGGCGACCTTCGGCACGCGGAGATAGTACTCCAGCTCCGACGCTACAGAGACCGGCATTACTATGTGACTTCTACAATGCGATGATGTGAAGTAGTGGAATGTATAGGCCTATAAGTTTGAATGAAGGGTTAATATGATTTGTTTTAGATTATTTATTACGATGTTGTCAAAAAGGAAATATAGTTCCCTGTGGACACATTTCGCTGAAGACAGTTTTTTTTTCATTTTATTTAAAATCTGTTCATCACTTCAGGAGGCTCAAACGAATATTTAAACCGGAATATGAAAACAAGTCGCCCTTTGATCCTATTAAGTATTAAAAGACAATCACCGATAGCCACAACTACCATAACAAACAATAGATCGCGTGTAGTAGCGGTAGCAAAGCGAGCGAACGATCCGTCTTTCTGGAATTCGAGATGGGAGCTAATCAATTGAAAGAGCGGCCTACTTCTCTAAGGAGCTGCGAACTGCTATACGCAAGGCAAAGGCTATCGAGAGATTTTTTTATTATTATTAATATTATTATTTTTTATCATTATTTTTTTTTTTTTGTAAACGTTAAAACGTGAAATACGACACAGAACTCCCGACCAACTGGGACCCGGTGAGTCGACAGATACACGTTTTTTAACATCAATTTTATTGTTCGGCTGATGATTTTTTTAAAAATTTTTATTCGAGGTTTAAGCCTTGTCGACGTCGAGGTCATTAGAGTCGGGTCTGCAGACGAGAGGAAATGTTTTAATAATTATCAAGATACGTATTTCAGTTTATGCTCCCAATGTTATAGGAAAAACATTATCCAGGCAGTTGAATAATTGTCTATTTTCAAGGAAAAACATTCTAAGTGCCTAAAAACTAAAGTGTTACAAAAACGTCGTTTTAGATGAAAATATTTTATCACAATTTTTGTACGACCACACACCACCAATTAATATAAAAATTATTCGTGGCCCATTGTCCTTAATTGGCTACACTGATCATTATTTTTAAAAAAACCTACTATAACAAACAAATCTGCGTGTAGTAGCTGTAGCAAAGCGTGCAAATGATTTGTTTCTCTGAAATTCGAGATGGGACCTAGTTCGCGAAGGAGCTGCGAACTAAACTGAGCTCTCCCAGTCGCGGAGACTGCGCAAGACTATCAACCGCACCAGCGGTTCACTTTCACTGGCGAACACATGACTCGCTGTTGATGACTGAAAGAATGCAGCTATCGAGCGATGGTTGGATTCTGGTGCGGTTCCAACCCAAATGCTGTAGATCACCAGACATGAGCCCTGTTGACCATATTTGGGTTTGATCGGCAGTGCCGTTCATGCAAGAGCTCCAGCAACTGCCACAGTCACTATGGGTGACTACAGAGGTAGTTCATGGGGAATTTCGCCTACCCGATGAATCCTTGCAACGTTGAGTTGTTTCATTCCTCAAGTTATAGGAGTCCCCTTAAATTATTACAGTAGAACTCATGACCTTTGGCCTGTCAACAAGTATCCATTTCATGATCGATGAAATCCATGTCTAATCTAACAACTTAAGATTAGGTGTTTGGAGATTCGTTAATGGAACGAAGTTTTACTATCCCGCTCTTCACCATCAGATGAAGAGAAGTGGTGGTGCCAATCACTAATCACAAAATTGTGTACAAAAATTATGGGTTAAATCCCAACTCTCCCAGCATGGTTTACGTACTGATCGAAGCTCATTTGTTAGTAATTCATTCGTGAAAGGAGGACTTCAAATCTTTCATCACGGTCATCCTCACATGTGCAATAACACTAGAACTTCAAGGAATAGAAATGAACAATTGTTTCATTGGGTTCATCTGTCTCCAGTGCAATTCTTGGGACTAATAAGCATCTCCTGTTACTATTCCATCTAACTGGAGACCAATGTTTATTTCCATTTTACTGTAAAATTACTAATTATGACGAATCCCGATTTACTTGATGCCGATTGGTTACTGATATTGCAATACATATTTTTTCACAACTGTCGGTCTTGTGTTAGCCACAGCAGTATGTGGACACTTGAAAGGACATCTCGTATTGGGAATTATCCTACAATGGACGAAGTCGCTAATGTTTGCTGTTCATCATGACATTTTCTAAAAGTTGATCTGGCCTAATTAAAAGCTCTACACTTGTTATTTAGCAGTTGAAACCCAGAACAAGAAAAGATACATCTACAACGTTAATGCAGTTCAGTGAACTGTTTTAGGCAAGGAGATATTTCACCAGAAACTTTGTCGGATGTCTTGTATAGTTGGTCTTAATCTGTCGTTATGAAGCTTTAACCTGACCAGTCCATAGACCATGGGCGGTAAATTAATTTTCAGTAGATAATTATTAGATCCAACTAAATGCATTATAGTAGTGTGTAATATGATGTATGTCATATTGCGTATTATATATCCGATGACGGTTGCAATAGAAACATCGTTTCTATGCGTAATAAAAAGCAACTAAATCGGTAACTTTGCTTCAACTTCTCTTACAGTTTCCGAGAACTCTGGCTAATATATGAGTTCCTTGACTTGGTTTGTGGGCAGAAAGAGCATAATAATATTGTAATGAAACCTGACCGGTGTTTGGGCCTAGAAACTTTATATTTTTTAAAAAAAGGAAAGAAAATAAATCATACAAATTGAATATGTGTTTACTGGGTTTCAGGAGGAATGATACATTTTGAGTTTTACAGTTTTGTAATAAATAAGGATCCTGGAATTTCTTTCGTTACCTTCTCCACTTTTTCTTGGAATTTTCGTGATCAGGATGTAACAAATTCGGCGGTTTT
Source organism: Vandiemenella viatica (assembly GCA_031002005.1). NCBI lineage: Eukaryota > Metazoa > Arthropoda > Insecta > Orthoptera > Morabidae > Vandiemenella > Vandiemenella viatica. The sequence goes on along the minus strand of JARYHS010012519.1, from coordinate 20,196,943 downwards.
ATTATATATATATATATATATATATATATATATATATATATATAGAATTTTCCATATCATTATCACATTATTATTCATTATTTATATTAATACTCTTTGTGTTAGTTTTAACGGTCAAAAGTAATTATTTATTTTCCATCTACCTATTTTAGCTGTTCTCTCAATAAAGTATTCGGTTAGGAATGACGGAACAGATAAGATCATGGAAATGCATTGTTTATTCATGCCTACAAGCATTATTTCTCCCTTATTATAGTCAGCGGTTGAACTTCACATGTAAAACCACCTTCCACTACCCGAAGTTTTGGTGAGTTCCAATTCCCGATGTTTTTGCAGTTTTCTGTTTTATTTTTTTTATAAAATCTGGTCACAAAAGGCAAAAAGTCGCATCCAGTATGTAAATCTGACACGAAGAAATTACCAAAATTGCATGAAATCAGTGAAATTTAGTTTCTCGAACATATAAAAAATACCTAAAACATAAAATATCGTGATAAGTTATTAGGCCTACTTAATTTCCTGTGTGTGTGCATAGAAAACAAATTAAAACTGGAACCAGAACATCCAAAAACTACTTCACAAGCGGAGTTCTTGGTTCTTCTATTGTAGTTATTTCAGATTAAAAAAAAATTAGTAAAATGACATATAATATAGGTACAGCAGCTCGATCACTTAAAGGTACTTAAAATTTTTGCTTTTCTTTTCAATTTCTATTGTCGTTACTTATCATACATACTTGTCACATCAAAACGACTACGGAACCAAATAGCTTCATCCCTTTTTTACTTTATTATCATAATATTTGTGACTAAAAATGCTTACTTCGAATGTAGCGCTTTCTTCCTTGGTTGCTATATTCATTTCTTTATTGTTTCTTCATCTTGCAACTAAAATTAAAAAAAGCACACACATTTCGTACTTATATTGATGTGTATCGCCAAAAACATTATGTTTTCTTATGCTATGATTTAAACATTTATGGAACGCCTTTCTACTGTTGCAACACAAACTGCAACAGCAATCTATACTATTAATACATAAATCTGTCACGTACGGTATTGTAGTTGCCTTTAATAAAATTGCGAAACACATATTCTGTTACAAGGAGGACGGAAAAACGATAACAAAAATATGTACTTGGTTTATTTTGGAAGGAAAAGCTGATGTTTAAAATTGAGTAAAAGTAAATAAAACTTTTGTTGAATCTAATCCCATATTTTTTCTGAGAAAATTGTGATGTGTTTGTTCGGAAATAAATAATGTATGGCGGAGGCGATGCCGCCCCATACGCCACCTGTTGCGCTTTTGTTGTTCCCGTGGCCAGCGGCGCGAGACCGACCAAACAAAAGAGTCTTCCTGCTCGTCCAGGGGCACAGCTCACACAACACGAAATCACGACACACAGGATGGAAAGGACAATGTCACACGGCTAACTTCAAACATCTACAAGTCGGATGACTGAAATGACCTAAACAGTGAAAATGGTTAAGCACAAATTAAAAGTCTCCAAGAAAATAGTTAAAAAAAAACCCTGAGATCTTAGTGTTATGCCCACACGAACCCATGTATGCATTCAACTTATTTAAATTAATAATATACATTTTCTTGTCAATATGTTTTTGTAAAGTAAACTAATTAAGTAAATAACTTCATTACTCATAATCAGAGGGTAAATTAACATTAAGCAGTCTTATAGCCTTTTATATCTTTTTTTTTTAAGTTTATGATATGTAAGAATTGTTTTTTCGATCTAGTTAGTTAGGCTGTGAAGGCATACACAAAAATACGCGCAAGCGGTGAGAGGATCAGCGCCATTATTTGGTACTTGATTTCAGTAGCATAATTTCAGTATAAGAAGATCAAAGACTGGAATTAACGAGGAAAAAATTAAAATGGAAAAGCACTGTAACCAAAGGTTGGCGTTAAGAAAAATTTCTATTTATGCGTAACTTCCATTGCAATTAAAAGTAGTAACATAAAATTATGATCATCTCACAGTTTTCATTCGGTGTGTGTGTACTTCAAAATATGGCATTATTTACTTTTATTTATCCTCACATACTTGCACCAAAATTCTGTGAATAACTCTATAGAGAACACAATAATTTTGATTGTAAATTTTTTACAGATCTAAAATTTGAAATTCACAAGACCCTTTGGATGCAGAATCCTGTGAATCTCAATCCCGATTACAATAAAGGAGAAATAATGCTTGTAGACATCAACAAATAATGTACAAGTATTTCCATGATCTTCTCTATCGTTCCTAACCGAATACTTTATTGAGAGAAGTATTAACTTCCATTTAATACATTCAAATAGGAATAAAGTCATCTATCAGTTATGGTTTCATTTGTGTCTAAGTTTAATTAAATTCCCTGGAGTTCTCATTTAGTTGTTGTAACTAACTGGTCTTCAGATGCTGTAAAGTAACGTTATTGGAATTTTGATGGTATTCATGGACAAAACTGATGAATATTTTTGACCTAAACTGTTGTTTGCTATAATCATCATTCAAGGATTCAGCGCGTGTCTAATACTTGTTTGAGCTTTCGATTTCCTGGGTCAGATAACGTGGCACTCCCAGCATCCAAACGACTTTCCTACGTGCGTACTACATACCAGGGGGGAGGGGGGAACAAGAACAAAATATAATCCTATAAGAACAAACTAGTAGGAGAGATCAGAATTTAAATTAAAAAAACCCGCATATCTTCTCTTTTAACGACTTCTAATAAATCGAGTATCAAGGTATCTGTTCGTATGTCAGTGTTTTGCTTGGTTGGTGAAAAGTCTATTCTAACAAAGAATCAATTGAACCCTTCTGACGGACTGTTTAGAAGAATGATGTAAACTGCTAAAAATTGTAATTAAGTGCTTCTTTTTCTTCTAGCTATCTATAAGCTTTTTATGATAAAGTTGTATGCCAAAAATCTTAATAGATTATTAATCTCCAATTTAGTTATTCATTTGTAGTTCATTTGATTCGTTTTCTAGTTATATCTAATTATCCACAGTTCCCTAAATTTGTTCCCGGTTATTCTAAATGGGATTTACTAAATTTCTTTTATATTTCACCTAAGACGAGACGAAGGATAAAAAAGATTATTTACTGACAACATAAGGATATAAATATCAAAACAGTATCGAAATGAACAAGGCAATGATAATATTCTCTGCAGCTCCTTTATTTATGACCTGTGTCAAGAAGTGTCATGTTATATGTATATAAAAAACTGACAGCTTTCAATCCAAGCTTGAAAAGTTTTTGTTTCGGAAGCTATTTTACATCGAAAAATAACTTTCTTTTAGGAATTTGAAAAAGAGAGTAGTATATAGTGGGATAAGGAAGCGAAGGTGATTTTTTCGCAATCAGAGACGTGGAGTATGAATTTTTGGGAGTGCATCACTCAACGAGAATTTTCGTAAATTATGTGCAAATTAAGTAACTAGCATGGGAAGTTGTGTTTGTACATAACACTAGATATTGTGTGAACATTCTGGTGTGTAAAGTAACGAACTTGCAGTCAATACTTGGTAATATAGATACTGTTCCAACTTGATTGCTCTTGCATGAATTCGCAGAGAATCCGTGTAATCTAATTTAATCCAATTAATAATGCAACTCCTCACATGTCTATCTAAGTGTTGTTTTTAGGGTATTAATAATGGGCAGATGATCTGAGTCTAGGTAACAATACACTCTTATAGGCGATAGACAGCACCTTCTCCTTAAAATGGAAAAGATTAGATTTAGTATAGCCGGTTTTCAGCTACGTTGCGTTACGTAAGGTACAAACTATTCCAGCCGTAGCTGCTGGATAGCCGGCGGCTCCAGCATCCGCCCACGATGGCGTCAGGAGAGGCGGCCATCGACAACAACACCCACCTGTTGCTAGCTGCCCGCCGCGGTGTCTGCCATGTCCAGTCGCAGCGCCACCACAAAGAGCAAACACAACAATCCACACACACGCGTCGGCGTGTTCACACGCGCACACGTACACGCACACCTGCGTCCTGTCGAAGACTGGCAGCTCAGCGGAGAGCAACGCGAGATCCCCCCCACCACCGGCCAGGTAGCTCGCTTTCTACATTCCTGCAGCCACGCCACGGCATCCCGCTTCGCCCACTACAGCGCTCCATGCGGCCGCTTGCTGTAAACGCACCTGTACACCTGACCGGTCTTCATCTGCCGTAAGGCTGGAATCTATCACGCAGTATCAACTTCTGTGGCTTCTTGTTGTCTTTTGTCCCATCATAATCATCATCATCATCATCAGTTTTCTGCCGTCGGGCAGGTTTTCACTTGGCTGCTCTCCATGTTCCTCTATCTTCTGCCTCTTTAGAACCATATAGCTGCCCTCTTCCTTGATGTTGTCTATAATTTTGCACCTCCTTCTTCCTCTTATTCTCCTCCCACAGACTAGACCTTCCAAGGCGTCTTTTATCAGGCACTCCCCTCTCAACAAGTGACCCATCCAGTTTTTCTTTCTCTCCTTTATTACTTGGAGAATTTTTCTGCTTTCACTGACCCTATCCAGCACTTCAACATTACTTATTTTATCCACCCAGCTTATCTTCTCCACATACACATCTCAAACGCTTCTAACCGCTTTTCATCCTCTCGTCTCTGTCCATGTCTCCGATCCATAAAGAGCCACACTCCATACAAAACATTTACAGAGTCTTTTCCTAAGTGTTTTGTCTATTTTTCCAGTTAGTATCCTCCTTTTCCTGTTAAATGCTTCCTTCGCTAAGGCAATGCGAGATTTTATCTCCTGATGGCACCTCAAATCTTCGGTGATCATACTCACAAGATATTTGAACGAACTTACTTGCCTGATATCAGCTCTTCCTAACTTAATATTTATTTTTTTCCTTCCATTTCCAATCATCATACTCTTAGTTTTTGCTGCATTTATTTTCATTCCAAACTCTTGGCAAGCTTCATCTAGATCTTTCAGCATTCTGTTAAGAGTTTGTTCGCTTTCTGCCAACAATACCATATCATCAGAAATTCGTATGCACTCTATTCTCTTGCCACCAATACGCACTCCTCTTTTTTCCATTTAAGCCTTTTCCAATAATTTCTTCTAAGTATAAATTGAACAATAATGGGGAAAGGCAACAACCTTGACTTACGCCTCTCCCAATGCTGCTTACAATTTCTTCCTTTCTTTTCTAAACGGAATAGGATACAACTAACTTTTGCCCATTACTTTGCCCATGTTAACTATAAACCTCTAGATTGTTGTGTCATCAACTTGGAAATTATCAGTATCTTCAAACACTCAACGACTTTCTTACCGAGCGTGGTGGGTGAGCGGTTAACGCTCTGGCCCCGCATTCGGTCGGACGCCGGTTCGAATCCCCGTTCGGGTATCCAGATTCGGATTTTCCATGGTACCTCCCAAATCACTCCAGGAGAATGCCGGGATGCTTCCTTTAAAAGGTCATGGCCGAATTCCTTCCCGTTCCTACTCTCTAGTCCCATCCCGCCTCTAATGACCTCGACATCGACGAGGCGTTAAGCCATAAGGGGTGTCCATTAATTACGTGAGGTGTTTATCCTGAATTCCGCCCCCCCCCCTCTGGTGAGACTTCGTGAGATCTGGTCAGCCACCCCTCCTCTAAAATGACGTGAAATTTTGACGGAGGCACCTCCCCCCCTACTAATCGACCTCGTAACTTTTTGAGACCTTTTTTTTTTAGGTCTCATGCTTCCAAGGGCGCTTATATCCCCACTTTAGCTCTACAATCCTACAAGAATTTCTAAACCTCACGTGAGATTTCCGTTGACCCCCTGACCCCCTTGGTGAGGTTTCGTGAGATTTCGCCGGATCCCCCCCCCCTATTTCACCTCACATAATTAATGGACGCCCCCTATGAGTTTTTTTCTATAAATGAACGCAGTTTTTCTCGGCGTTGTATATTTATGAATGTTTTTCGGGAAACAAACCGAATAATACTATTATTTATATTCAATATTTCGTTAGCAAAAATCTTCAGGTGTAGTCTTAAGACTTGAAGTTTGCATACAGCGCTTTAGGCAAACTTCGAGATGGAGACAGTGTTATATGTTGCCCTTGTGTATAAATAATAATATTAGTTGGTTGTTTTTCCCGAGAAACATTCATAAATATGAGTTTTTGTTTTGTTTTTGTTTTTGCTCTATCCTTGATCTAATCCAGCCAGTAACTATTTAAACTGATTACGATAACGCCTTTCATATTTACGATATACCTATAAATTACGTTAGTCACCTTCTTTCTTGGGATGCTATGTCTACTGTCTTTAACGCGTCTTCTGACAATTCTTTTCTTATCGCACAATATACTTTGCATTTCCACAAACAATTGTAAATGTCCTGCACCCAATTACTTGGTGGCGCATTGTCGAGTCTGGAGTTGACCATCGTCTATCGTTTAATATGACGTGCATCGTCCGATGTCTATTCATCAAAGTGATCTTATACCTGCTTAGTTTTTTTTTTATTTATTTTAATGACCTTCGGTCTATCGACCATACGGCCAGCTTCAACATTTACATTAGTTTAAACAAGTAATGTAATAAAGTCATATTTCACAATGGATCATAAAATAAATCAGTAAAACAATGTTGGTATAATCTTGGTATGGACAATAACATTCAATACAATAACACTCGACGTTTTATGTTAATCTCCTAACTGCCAATGTACAATAAAGATCGTTACATTTAGTATAACTGTAAGTAAATTACATGATTTATGGAGGCCTTTTTTATTATTATTATTGTAAGTGCTTTCTTTATAAAGAGATATTAACACATAGTTCTCGTTGAAATTGTTCCCTATTTTCTCTGATTGAACGAGCGTTCCATTGCATAGCTTAATTTCTCCCATCTTGTCGTAGAATATTTGACAGAATTTCTAAAATTATTGTTGGATTAAATGTATCCGCTGTTGGAGTTTTGGCTTCTTGGATCAGAAGCATAATTAGATTAAATATTTTTTCTAACATGGTTCCGTTTTTGGTATAATGTATCTCGGCAGGTTGGTTGAAGGCATTTGGTTGTTGCACTGCATCAGGCTGTATGTTGCGGGTGATTTGAGCGCCCTCCCAGGGCAGGGTGCAGGTTTGAGGGGTTTCGATCAGACTGACTGGGGTGGCGGGATGCTGGTTACTCGTGATAATTGGAGACATGGAACCATTGTATGTAAAAAAAATGTTGTCTTAGATTTGTAGATGAGTTTTCTTTAGTAAAACGAGAGTTTTTATAGGACTTTGGTCCTTTTGACCACACATATCTATTGATGAGGTTTTGTTCAATGTTTTGCTGAGCAGAGCTTGAAGATTCTGGCCCTCTGTTCGTGGATGTAGAGATCGAGGAGGATCTGCAGCGGTATTTTCATAACTGTGTAGCAACTGGAGCTCAAGCACACTGGGTGTATTTACTACTGTTTGCATGGCTACCCCACTGGGAGCTGATGGTGCCTGTGCGACTTGGCGTGCCGCGTCTGCGGTCGGTAGTTGTTGTGGTGTTATGGTCAGATGCTGCGTCTGTAGTACTGGCTGTTGTGGTTGTGCCTGTAGAAGAGGTGACATTGACTGCTGTGTTGAGTATAGAGTAGGCAGACAGTGCTGTATTCGTGCTGGTAGAGGCGGAAATTCCGTGTGACTACTTAATTGTGGTGTAGAAGAGGCCACCTGAGCGTAGCCACGAAATTGTTGTTCTCTGCCAGGAAAAGTAGCGTTTGTTCTGAACGCGATGGCTTGTTTTGCTTCCCGGTGTTTGAGATATACTGGGCAATTCCTGTCTGCAGCATGATGTTGGCCACGACAGAGGGCGCAGCATATAGTTGAGAGATTATTACAGTTGACCGCCAAGTGGGGGCCAGCACATCTACTGCATCGTGGCTCACGAGATTTACATTGGCCTTGACAGTGGCCCAGCCGTAAACAAACAGCACACTGGATAACGGGGGAAACGTATGGTTCCACAGCACATCGGGTTTCGAGTATCGTTACATGGGTCGGTAGGCTCTGAGATCGAAAGGATACCAAACAAACTGGTATGGGTACTACAAGATCTTGGTTCGACTATCTCCGTTTGGTGAAGCGTTTAATACGCACTACTGGGACAGGGGAGACTATTTCTTGTACAAGTTCTTCCTCACTCAGGGAGGTGTCCACATTCCTTATAATTCCCTGTTTGTGGATCAAAAAGTTAGGAATGTATACTTTTCTAAGTTTTTTGTTTTGAAGATTTCTAGTTGTACTATTGAATTGGCGACACCTGCAGTGCTAGCTTCAATTCTAAGACGGTTTTTCACCATGGAGGTGATGTTGATAATGTCCTTTTTTATAGTATTATTATGCTGGAATATTAATTTACCTATAGCCATTGGGTGCAAGTTTCCGACATTCCTATCCAGGCTCTCTACGAAAATACAGTACGGACCATCGTCTGTAGGGTTGTATCTATTGTCTTTGCTTCTGTAAGTTGGAGCTATCGAATCAGACTGCGTGTGGTTAGGACTGGATTGGTCTAGTGCCGTAGCTAGGGATAGATTAACCTCGATGGACCTTGTTGTATCGAGCATATCTACTTCTTCCGTCTGTTCTGTTAGTTGTGGGACTACCTTGGTCTGCCCAATTTCTGGTCTCTGCACACATCTACGTTTCACTGGTTGGTTTGACTCACCCGTAATTGTAGGATTGTCGCCTCTCCGAGCCATGTGATGAATGGCTGCGCCTAGAGGTAAGTGCGGGTCCTGTTGTGGGACGCCTCCCGGCCCAGTTTCCATCTCCAGATACTGCCTCTGTTGTTGATGCTGCTGTTGATGATGCTGTTGCTGCTGCTGTTGTTGATGCTGCTGTTGATGATGCTGTTGCTGCTGCTGTTGCTGTTGCTGCTGTAACTGCAGCTGTTGATGCTGCTGTTGTAGTTGCTGCTGCTGATGCTGTTGCTGCTGCTGCTGCTGTTGCTGCTGCTGATGCTGTTGCTGCTGCTGATGCTGTTGCTGCTGCTGCTGCTGTTGCTGCTGCTGCTGCTGCTGTTGTTGTTGTTGTTGTTGTTGTTGTTGTTGTTGTTGGAGTTGTTGATAGCATTGCTGCTCTTCTTCTGAGGTGTGAGAGGTAAATAGCTGCTTGTTTGCTGATCTTGCTGTTTGAGTATGTGGCATATCACTCGTGGTATATATCACTGATTGTGAGACTGGAATTGGGATGTTTGTGTAGCACGTTTCTAAAGCCGTCTTTATGGTCTGTCCCGTATCCGGCGGGTCAGCCATCATTTAGCTGTCCCAAGAAATATTTTAGTAGTATACTAATTATATCACTCGGAAGACTCAGACTGAATGTATTATAATATAAACAAACTCGCGAACTCCAAAACTTCTGAACGAACTGATCGCGCCCACGATGAGAGAGCAGGATGCACGACCTTCCCGGTCGGCTGCTACGAGGATCACCTGCTTAGTTCTCATACCGGGTTTATCCTCAATGTTACTGGGGATAGTTCGATGCCATAGTCCTTTTCTCCGTGTACAGACAAGCCATTTATTTTCGCATCCGTTCTTGATCATGATGGATGAGCTGTGTTTGGAGTTTGTGTAGTGTTTGCCGTTTCTGTGTCATGCAGATGGCGTCTGGGTTTCCTGTCTGCCATCTCGTCACGGCGGAGCCCACATGATTCGGCACCCGCTGAATCCTAATTCTAAGACTTTGGTTTGTTAGTAACGTCGTGGGCTGAGTAGTGCTGACGACTTCCTTTGAATATTTCCATGATTGTCTTGAATTTGAGCAGAAAACTGATTTCACTTGGGCTCTCGCATTTTTATATTAGACCTCCTTTTTAGATTACTTCTACCTCTGACCAGAAGGTCGAGAATTGTGTTGGTAATCTTTATATTTCATAGACGCCACAGAGGCCGCAAAGAATGTCGCGTCTCTAAAGGCTGGGATCCACCAAACGCGCATACTTTGCAAACGTTTGTGTGTTTGCAGTCGGGTGGTTTGACTGGTTGTCTTCACCAACCAAATATTCGCAAATAACAGTTCGTGTGCGAATATTTGTCATCGTTCTAACTGCTACATGCAATGTCCAAATGGCTCTGAGAGGAAAACTTATTGCTAATGCTGCATCTTGTATAATTCCTTGTACATCTACGAGGCATGTTTTTTAAGCAAGTATCGTTTTGAAATTAAAAAAAGACGTGCAAATATATCTCAATAATTTTATTTTTACATGAAAGCCTGTACCTTACTCTACTTTTCTACATAATTCCCTTCAATATTGAGGCACTTGTCATAACGTAGTACCAGTTTTTGAAAACCCTCCTCATAGAAGTCTGCCGCCTGACTTGTTAACCACTGCATCTCAACTGTTTTGACTTCGTTATCGTTTTCAAGACACTGACCGCCCAGGTGTTTCTTCAAGTGCAGGAACAGATGGTAGTCACTAGGCGCCAGATCAGGGCTGTACGGAGGATGATCTAGAGTTTCCCATCGAAAAGATGTGATGAGATCTTTGGTCTGATTAGCCACATGTGGACGGGCATTGTCATGCAGCAAAACGATGCCCTTGCTCAACTTGCCACGTCTTTTGTTCTGGATTGACCGGAGCAGATTGTTCAATGTCTCACAATAAGCTGTTGCATTGATTGTCTCATTACGAGGCAGAAACTTCACAAGCAATACTCCTTTTCTGTCCCAAAAAACTGTGCACATGATTTTCCGGACAGAAATCGTTTGCTTGAACTTCACTTTTTTGGGTGAATCTGAATGCCGCCATTCCATGGACTGTTGCTTTGATTCAGGTGTGACGTAGGCCACCCATGTCTTATCGCCCGTAACAATTTGGCTTAAGAAATCATCACCATCGTCGTGGTACGACTCAAGGAAAGTCAATGCACTGCCTAAACGTTTGGTTTTGTGCACATCCGTTAACATTTTCGGTACCCAACGTGAGTACAATTTTCGGTAAACTACACAGATCTAACGATGAATATTGATCGGTTTTAGGCCTTTAGAACAAAGAAATCTTATTACAGCCCGTACTTCACAGTCGGCGGGACTAACGATTATCGGAGGCATCTTAAACACTCAGTGAACAACGTAAACAAGGAAGAATTAGACTGTAATGGCGTCAGTGCGTAGGCAAGAGATGCAGGTACCCAGTGCGCATGCGCGGAACGCCGACTGTAGCGCTGCAGCCACGGTGTGACAAAACGGTACTTACTTAAAAAATATGCCTCGTATTTTGCTGACGATTTCGCTTTACTTTCAAAGAACATTACAAGTGCGAAAAAACAAATCAATCTCTTGGAAGCAGTAGCCAACAAAACAGGTTGGAGAATTTCGGTAGAAAAAACTAAATTTCTTACACACATTAAAGAAGCTCCAAAATTTTTAACGTCTTATATTGGACGAATAAAGAAAGAAAAAATATCTTTATGAAATAATTCAAGCAAATGAATTAGATTAATCGGCCATAGAAGAAAGGTTACACAGGATGGAAAGAGCGTATGATACCACTAAAAAATTTTATAACAAAAGGTGCTTGTCAAAAAATCTTAAAATAAGGCACTACAACTTGGTCGTGAAACCAGGATGTCTATATGCTAGTGAATACCTTGTGTTGAACTATAGGTTAGATAAACTGGACTTACTAGAAACAAGAATCGTGAGAAATATCTTGGGTCCAGTTAAAACAATAGAAATGTGTAAATTAAGAAGTATTAAGGAAATATACCAGTCAAATCTGTTTGTTTCAATAAGTAGCGTTTAGTTTCTATTTACTGACAATTTTACTAACGATCTCTAGGGATAATATATCAGTCGATCTGCTGAGTTTCCTTTGAAAAAAATTGACTTGGTAACATGGCATCAGGGGAATCTGATAAGGAATGGCAGACACAAGCATGGAGGAAGGAATTATATGGAGGAGAAGTGACGTTAAATCGGTGAAGCAAGCACTAAACTCTCCCGCATGGTGGCAGCACCGGCAGCGACCATATGGCGCTTCCCAACAATTAAGGTGTTCACATTGTGGTAGATGCAGTGATTATTTCATTTAGTATTGTGTATAAGTGTTTAAAAATGCCAGCTTGTGTTGCGTACGGTTGCACAAATAGGCCAGACAGGAAAGAACCTGGAATATCATTTCATAAGTAAGTTGAATTGTAATTATCGTTGTTGAAGTGAGCGGTAGACACCGCAAACTTTGCAGCACGTCTATAAATATTTAGTCATAGCTCTCAATGGGATGACTTTGTTCTCAAATTTTTCTTGGTGTAGTGTAGAAAATCAGCAAACTTGCTATTTTGCACATAATAGACTAGCATTATTTTTTAACGAGTGTTTAAAATGAGATTTAAAGGGGCGTGTTTTACTTCGCGATTCAGTGAATTTACTATTACGATTTCTTTCGTCACGTTGCTGATTATACTGACAATGGATGATGAAATTAACTGTTATGTGAGAAGCTGTGAGTTTTATTAATTTTTTAAATAGCTATTTCAGGCCATTGACTTAGGTTATTTTTAAAGCTTCATATAAGACTTGTTTCTGTTTGTAAATACGTCTATACCTATTTTTACCGATTTTGAAATCTTTCTCATCTATTTATGTCGAAACAGGTTCATGCAGAAATAAAAATGGGCTTCATAAATAAAGAAGTTATTGACCTTTGAACAAAATCAATTTGGGGAATGTGTTTCTAATTTAGTCTCTTTTTTTTGTACAACATTCTTCCCCCCCTCCCCCCCCCCCGTATCTAAATCTAACTGAGAGATAATTTTTTTACAATTGTCCTAATAAGTAGGGCTGTGAAATTAGACAACACATCTTGATCAAGAGAATGTTCATTAAGGTGACTGAATAAACATTTTATTTCTGGTACCAGCCTACAAAATGTCTGGGTTGCTCATCCCTAGAGTGGGTCCTCTTACTTTTTTTCTGGTCTAGGACACATTTCAGACTAACCACAAGTGGTAGTAATAAAACTGAAATATCCATTCTGCATGTCAACCATGTAATCATTGTGGCTTTGACAGAATTAATTTTTGGTCCAGTCTGCATCCAAACCTAAACCCCTCAATTTGGATGTTGTATATCCCCCAAACTAAGCAAGATATCGAAAACATTTATTCCTTATTATCGAGTTTTTTCGTCGTGTTACATAAGAATCCATCATTAAATTTGACTTTTGCGAAATTTTTTTTCTGCATTTCAACTCAAGACACCTCACTTTTGAGACAGTATATCTCGAGAACTAGGTGAAATATCGAAAAATTTTACTCTTTATTTTTTATTTGTCTCGCCTTTTTAAATAAAAATTCATCATAAAATTTGACTTTGAATAATTTTTTCTTCTGAATTTCAACCAAAACCATTTCACATTTGAGACAGAATATCTCGAAAACTAAGCAGGATATCAAAAAATTTTATTCTTCATTTTTTTATTTGTCTCATCGAGTTACATAATAATCCATCACCAGATTGCGGCGTCACGTTTATCCTAGAGTCCCCTTGAGGTGTTTGTACATATTCCCCGTGTTTGTTGGGAAGCGGTCAAGCCCCCACCACTCCGGCCATGCCCCCCCACTCCTCCGCCGGCCTGCTTCACTCCCATGCGTGGTAAAGGTCTCTTGCGTCGTCTCCATATTATTCCTTCCTCCATGGACACAAGAGGCAACAATATCTCTGAAGGATATTTTACTAGACTGCCCTTCAAACAAATTATAATACTCGTCGGGGTAGTATTGATGCCCTTCAAAGTAATGTCGATGGCAAATTTAGATATCAGGATAACAAATTTAGAGCTAAACAATGTAGAGAAAAACGCTGCCCTGATTGAGCGTACAGACAAACGGTTGGAGGAACAAGAAGAAACTCTGACTGTAATTTTATCGTGGTCAATTTCAAAATGGAGGAAATATTACATGGATTCAAGAATCAAACTAGTCAACCACAAGAGAGGATTGAAATGAAAGGGGTGTCTATGGGAGACGTAGGAACAATACTGTCTAAGCAAATAACTATGCAAAGAGGAAGGACGATAAAGTGAAGATGAATACATTGAGGACATTGTAACAAACTTGTTTGGTCCAGGAACCAATCAGTACTTAACAATGAATTCAAAGGGGATTGTGCACTTGGTGGATCCCCACCTTAACCCTTGAGCCATCCGTGAATATTTGGCGCCACCCTTTCCATTTCGTATTAAGTACTTCCAGAGTCCTTCCGAACTGTGCTTCTTTCTCTCTAGATGGTCTGACATGAGAGTAGTGTAGATTCGACTATTCCTCCTCTCAGTACAACTATGCATGGTAACTAGATTTGTTACAGGCTTGTTCATCTAAATAAACTCCATAGTGCTGATTAATAGGCTCTCGTAAACAATCAATATTCCGCTTTCTAGCTCAGTGATGCGAGGGCTTTGAAGTTGTTTAATTGTTTTTTGGATGATATCCTCATTTCTGCTATGTGTCCTTGCCGTGTTGCTGCGGAGTTCAACCACATACCAAGGTAATAAGCCTTTTTTACCACTTCCGTATTCCACCCGTCTATAGTTATTTCAAATCACTGTCATGAAATGTCTTTGTATAATAATACATATTTTACTTTAATGTATTGACAAATATAATTCTCTGAGCTTCATTTTGTCATGTATTTCCTCCACTTGAGATTCGAGGGTATTTGATGCTTCTCCTTATTGGGGTGGGAAACTTACATCACAAAGTCATCCGCATTAACAAGAAAGGTTACCACCCTCCTCAGACTGATAGGATTGTACTCAAAAGGTTTTCGTGGGAGATTACTTGAAATACGTGCCAACTGATCCTACTTCCATTTGTGCTGTTTTATTGATTCCCGTAGAATATTTAGCGTCTTTAATGTCGAAAAATGAGTCAAAGACAAAGTTATTCCTGACATTACTCTAATGTGTAACCCTCACTATCATGCTTATGTTGTCCAACGTGCGGATCAGTATGGTTCAATCAACATACAGTCTGTGATGCTTTACGTACTATTCCATTCTGCTTTTTAAGATTACGCACATCACATAAACCATGCCTAAGAGTAAAGATTTAGATCGATAAGAGGTTGTGTTGCGCAGGTCTTCATTTGTTTTTGACTCTGGTTTGTTCGAGTATATATGAAGAATGCAAGCTATCATTGAAGTGATACAGGAGTGTATGTTTGACGGTCTTGTGGAAGTTGTCACTCATGTGCATCCCTGTGGTCGTATCTTTCTTCTTGTAGCTCAGACATAGCAAGAACAGGTCTCCGGATGTATTGGTCTTTCCGTCAGGTTTCTGCTGTATTTTATGCTCCATATTTAAAGATATTAATGCAAGTGCAGTCGAATTTAGAAATTGCTTCAACTGTATGTTTGTATTGATCTAGCTAGGGGCTCATCTACCGCAATTTTCCCATCCTTCTCTTCTTTCCCTTCGGATGGTAGATCGGCTGTTCTTCGTATGGTTGAGTCCTGTCTGTATTTTTTGGTGACTAGGCAACGTATAGCGTTGGCTCTTAAGTAATCGCTGTTCCACCACGGTTTCCTGTCGCACCTGTTCCTCGATGACGTTTTATTCCCTGGGATGCACTCCTCAGAAGTACTAAAAATTACTTTTCGGCGTTATACTAGTATATAATCCTAGGATTTCTTGGTAAAGGCCCAGTTCTTACAGCTTCAGTACCTTGTTGATGGATAGTGATTTGGAATGTTACGGTAATCAAGTCAAGGTGGTCACTTTCCAAGGTTTCTTCCACAATTTCTCACTTCTCCCTGACCATTAGGCTTACTGATATGAAAGATATGTCCGGAGATGAACTTTTCTGGCATGTTGTTTGAAGTCTAGTTCTGTATTTGTTGCTAAAAGAGATGATGCCAGAGCACCTTGTTGGTCAACTTGGCGATTTTGCCACTTTGGATTATGAGAATTAATAACCTTGCACATCTATAAATTTAAGCCAAATGTAAACAGGACTGTAGTTAATCATACAGAAAACAATTATGCATATACATTTCAAAGTTCAAAACTATAAAAAACTTCACCTCAAGGTATTTACATATTTCTAGGCAGGCTGTTTAACCGGATATATGACATAAGCGCTCAGTGACAAAACCACTCAACCCAAGATAGGTGGGTAGTTATACCTGTCCTCGCCTACCTGCAGTTGAGTATTCCAAAACAAATTCTTCCCTGACTATCCAGTACAGCTAATCTCTTTAGGCTCTTATTGCTTTCGTGTCATTCGTACAGTCGGTGATATTAGTTCTTGTTTGAAAGCGATATCATACTTACAACATCTGGGCTAGACCTGCTTCCTTAACACACTCAAAAAAAAAAAAAAAAAAAAAAAAAAAAAAAAAAAAAAAAAAAAAAAAAAAAAAATTGCATATAATGTAAACAGAGAGACAGTGTAAATAAGTAAATATTGACAAGCTGATTTTAAATAATCCTTAAAACATTGTATGCTACGTGCATTTCAATCACTAAGCCAGTCCAAAGCCTGGAAAAAGTGTGATAGAAATCAGTTATGAAAATAAGTTATTAAGTATTAGAAATTTATTGAATCATATCCGGAAAATGTATGACTTCAAGAACTCTTTAGGCTAGGCTCACTCTAGCGCTTTTCTGTCGCTGCGATAGAAAATAGGTCGCAAAAAAAAAAAAAAAAAAAAAAAAAAAATATAAAAAATGTTAGAGTGATTTGGGAAACCATGTAAAACCCAAATCTGGATGCCCGGACTGGTATTCGAACCGCCGTCCTCCCGAATGCAAGGCCAGAACGTTAACCACTCCCCTACCACGCTCGGTTTGGGGACTTCAACTATGTCTAAGCAACGTGGAGACAATGAACGAGTGTTTGTTTTAGTTCTCCTCAGTGTCTCATTGAGCTGTGTGTGTGTTGATATGGGAGCTTTCCTGACAGACTGGTGTTCAGTGCATCAGTGCTAGGGATGCAGTTGCATGTGCCATCGCGTTGTTGCAGCTAGTTTTCTGAATATATTATCCTGGTCTCGAGTATAGAAAGAACCGGTAGATGGCCTTAGGACAGGTTCAGATTTCTTTGCAATTGTGTTGATCAGGGTTTTATACGCTTAGTGACGGGAAAGGATTGGGGGCTAGGAACAAGTAGGAATTCGCCAATGACCTTTGGAAGGAATCATCGTGGTTTTCGCTTGGAGTGATTCGGAAAATCAAGGTGAACAGAAATCTCGATCGCCGGACAGGAATCGGAACCTAAGTTCCCCCGAATGCGAGGTCGGAGCACTACCTCTCATACGAATTTAATGTTTCAAAACATGAAATCTCCGTCAAAACAGGTTCAGTAGTTTTTACATTATGCCAGATTATGTGAAAAAAAATGTATACTACACTAATTTTAATTTTCTGGTGACGCGTGACGTAACATTGTGAGAAATATACCAGATTTTAAGCAATCTCTAATTATGCAAACTGTCAAAACCACATTAAAATTTGCCAAATAGTTTTTGCCGGTACTTAAAATACCAGATAGAATTAAAATCGAACCATTCCCACGGTGATGATTAGATTAAGTTAGAAATGAGAATATGTCAGAAAAGTAAACCAAATAAAAATGTTCATACAAGAAATAGAATGGTGAACCACATAAAGAAGCAGATGAGACTGGCTAATTTGTTATTATAGACACAAGTTGAGGGGCGACAGCAGAATTGACCAATGTCATCCACACAGCTTGGATCATTATTGATTTTAAAGAACCCGTTACGACTTCATAAGAATTCTACTTGTTTTATGTTTTTGATCGTCGAAGCAGAAATGATGTTTAAAGCAGAGTAGCACTAGCGAAAAGTGGCTTCTTGTAAAAGAGAAAACTTTTAGTTTCAAATTTTGATCCAGGACTCAGAAAGAACTTTTTAAAACTATATGTGCGTACCGCATGGTAGGTAATGAAAATTGAAACATTTGAGATTTGGTGCTACAGAAGAATGCTGAAAATTAAGTGGGAGGTTCAAGCAAGAAGTGAACATATTTTGAAAATGACGAATGAAGAAAGAAGTTTGTGGAAGAGTTTTACAGAAAAAAGAGACAGGATGGTAGGTCACATTTTAAGTGATGCGGGACATAATTTGTTAGTAGAGGGGACAGTAGAAGGTAAAAACTGGAGAGGAAGACAGAGATTAGAATATCTGAAACAGGAATGTAGGTTGTAAAGGATATATTGAGCTGAAGAGGTTAGTATGACGTAGGAGAACTGAATCAAATCAACCAACAGACTGATGACCCAAAAAAAAAAAAAAAGTTTTTGACGAAACACTTCTGCATTTTCACCTCATTTAAATTCTTTAACTTGCGCAGGATGTTATTAAAAAAATAAAAATAAACAACAGGTGATTTGGTTTTGTCCAGTACTCCAGTTTCGTTCTCTTCGTTGCTGAACAGTCTTCTGCTTCCCCAGCTGTAAGGATAAAAAGCTGACACGAGAGTGGGTTTTGTTTCAGTTGGTTATCTTCATTTTAATCTGCATTATCCCCGTCAATTTGCTTTCCACCTCTTCAAAGATTATGCCAAGGAAATTGACAGAAGCATCATCGGCAGAGATAAATTATATTTTTATTCAGTTGCTTTGTTCTTTGTCCGTGAACATGATTACAAAACGGGGACGCAGTCTCACACTGTTCTGCCCTTCGCTTTGTGTCCTCCTGATCGTCTACCACAGTCGTCTAGCTTATAATTAAAATAAATTTCAAGCTTTAAATATACACATGTTACTTGTTTCGTTGACCAAGAACCGAATACCATATTTTTCAAAGATCTTGAAAAATATGACAATTTTGAGTTACGTCAGCTACGAAATTTATAATCAATTTTGTATTCACGTCGTGATGTTAATTTAAAACACTGTGAAAGGTCATCGTTTTCGTATACGTCGCTACTGTCTTCACGACAAAACACTTACAGCAATGTTAATAGGCACTATGATAGTAGCATCACTGGTCGTCTTTGAGGGTATATTCATTAAGAGAAATATTGAATAATTTTAGCACATTAATTTTTTCATATTCGCTATCATTCGCATATACATGTGTGTATTAACTAGCAGAAAGTAAGGTAGCACTTTAGTAAGTTAATAGGCTGATAGTCATACGCAAGTTAAAAGTTTTGGTTCCTTTTCTCTTCAGCATGGATGTTGGCGAGGTCACAATTTCATTGTTTCCAAAACTGATTTACATAATTCGATTTATTTTCTTGATGTCGTCCACATACACTGATCTACCAGAACATTATGACTACCTACCTATCTACCCGTCCAGGCGATAGCAGCGTCCCTGACGAGAAATGGCTGCTAGTCAGCCACACTTACGGTGCATGTAGTATCAGTGAGCGTGCAGACCGTGTTTAGAATGGGGAAGGCGCGCGATCTATCTGAGTTTGACCGAGTTTGTTGATGCTTTAGAGCGCGTCGACATCGAGGTCATTAGCGAGTTTGACCGACGGCTGATTCTGATGGTCCGTAGGCTGGCACGAACATTTCGGAAACTTGTTGACTTGTGGGGTGCTGTGATGTGGTGAGTGTCTTCAACAAGTGGCGAAACAAAGGTGAAACGCACGTGCAGGTGTCATATGGAGATTGGGGGGTCACCCCTTATTACAGACAGGCGGCGAACTGTGGCGGAACTAATATCAGACTTTAATTCTGGACAGAGTACAAGTGTGTCTGAACGCACAGTGCACCGAACACTCCTAACGATGGGACCCTGCAGCTGACGACCCATGCATGTGCCAATGTTAACACCACGACATCGGCATCTACGACTGAAATGAGAACGTGAACATCGTCACTGGACGTTGGCACAATGGCAGAGCGTTGCATGGTCTGGTGAATCCCGATACCTTCTTCATCATGCCGATGGGAGGGTGCGATTCTGTCGTTTTCCAGGGGAACAGCTTCTTGACACCTGAACTGCGGGACCGAGACAAGCTGGCTCAGTTATGCTCTGGGGAACCTTCACGTAGGCATCCATGGATACAGTGGAACTCGTGCAAAGCACCATGACGGCCAATAAGTATCGTACACCCCTTCAAGACGACCATGTTTCCCAATGGCAGTGGCATTTTTTAACGAGATAATGCGCCATGTCCCAAGGCCAGGAGTGTGTTGGAGTGGTTCGAGGAACACAGTGGAAGTTTCAGTTGTTGTGTTGGCCCCCAAACTCACCAGATTTGAACCCGATAGACACATCTGGTATGTCGTTGAACGTGGCTTCAGACCTCATCGCCCTCCCTCCCTGGAATTTACGGGAATTAGGTGACTTGTGTGTGCAGATGTGGTGCCAACTCCTTCCAGCGACCTAACAAGGCCTCATTGCTTCCGTGCCAAGACGCGTCACCTCTGTTATCCTTGCCAAAGGCGGACATACCGGCTAGTAGGTTGGTGGCGTGGTCTTAATGTTCTGGCTGATCAGTGTTTTCTTATACTGGTCTCCCTGTGCTGTGAATTCGTTCTCCAGATCCCTTAAATAAGGTAGCTTGAGTGGTGCATTAAATAACCAACCACATCACTTCTCCTTTCATCAGTTTGAAACAGTACGAGCTATTTTTCACTCTCACTGTCCATTGTTTTTTCATTATTTTTCTGCAGCGCCATATCGTGAAGGCAGCTTTTCGATGAGTGACCATAGTTTGGTGAAAGTTATTCTGTTTTGCATCGGTCGTGGTAACTGCAGGCAGAAGCTTCCTCCTACAAGCAATTCCTCTGCCTTTGGTTTCTGTCTCCTCATTACAACAGCAAACAGATATACAATAGCATCAGACGCAGGGCAAGGGAAATGTTCACGTTACCTTTTTTTCAATCAGGAAACCTCAAACCAACCTTCGCGTAATGGCAATACTGATTTCGCAATGTGCTTAACTTATCATTGCTTTTTTCCGCTTTGGGCTTTACCCCCCGTCAGCATCGATATCATTAAAGGCGAGAGAGAATAGGGAACAAGGAACTGGAAGAAATCCGGCCATGGCCTTATGAAGGAACCACCCCAGCATTCGCCTGGAATTATTTTTGGAAATCATGGAAAATCAAAAACTTGACAGCAGGCCGGGGATTTGAACCGGGATCAGTGAGTCAGCAGTTTTGCTTCGTTACATTATTCCCCTGTGCAGTGGATTACGCTGTACATAAAATATATTTTCCTTGTTGTGGCAGGGATGCTGAATGCTTAGTGGAACATTCCAACTAAGAGTAATTATCTAAACTTTTCTCGGTAATGACCAATGGAGACTTCTGCTTAGTCCATCCAGTGCCTGCTATTAGAAACGTGTTAGCAGCCTCTACGCAAGATTCTGTCCAATACAGCCCAGGCAGGTACAAGAGAACCGTTGGGAGTATCCGAGGAATCTGTTCCGGGAATACAACAAACAGCCTTTGAAGCGGTTAGCGGCATATTGTAGGCTTGCACCGGCTCCTTCAGACTTTTCATTTCCTGTCCAGTTGGTTTCTACTAGGTCATTAGATACAGCGATTATCTGCTTCATATATTCTAATCTCTGTCTTCCTCTACAGTTCTTACCTTCAACTGTTCCCTCCACTAGAAAATTAACCAATCCAGCATGTCTGAAAATAAGACCTACCAGCCTGTCTCTTCTTTCTTTCCTCACCCATCATTTCCAAAACTCGTTCTTACTTTGTCTGTCCACTTAATTTTCAGTATTCTTCTGTGTCACCACAATTCAAATGCTTCAAATTTCTTTCTTTCTGTTATTCCTAAATTCCATGCGTCGCTACCAAAAAGTGCTGTGCTCCACACAAAGAATTTCAGAAAGTTCTTTCTAAGTCCTAGATCAATATTTCAAACTAAAAGATTTTAATATCATTCCTGCTTCGGCCATCGGTTGTAAGTTTGCTTCCCAAGTAGTAGAATTCACTTACTTCTCCTATTGCGTCAGATCCTATTTTTATATGTAATATACTGTGATTGGTATCATTTCTGCTGTATTTCATCACTTTTGTCTTGCATTGATTTATATTCGGTCCAAAATCTTCCTTCAGTATTTTGTTCACGCCATTCAGTAACTTCTCAATATCCTCATCTTGTTCTGCTAACAAGACCATGTCATCAGCAAATCTCCTTGAATACTTATGCCATATGAAAATTTTTCTTTTACTTTCTTTATTGCTTCCTCTACATACAAGTTGAATATTAACGGGGATACACTACAGCCTCATCTCACACCCTTTTTAACCTGATGCATGTCTCTCGTGATTCTCTACTTTTATTATAGCCACTTGATTCTTTTATTATATAGTTTATAAGGTATTATTCTATCTTGATATTTTAGAACATTACTTCTTTAAAATATTAAACATCTTGTCCCACTTAACATTATCAAAAGCTTTTTCTAAATCAACAAATGCCATAAAAGTATCTTTGTTTTTTCTTGATCCGTCCTTCAAGTATTAATCTTAAAACCAGAATTGCTTTCCTTGTACCACGATTTTTCAAAGTGATCTTCACCTACTACCTCTTTTAGTGCCGTTTCCATTTTTCTGTATATTATTCTGGTTAGTAATTTTGAAGCACGTGAAGCATTAGAGTAATGGTGCGATAATTCTCAGATTTGTCGGCTAGTGCTTTCTTCGGTAATGTTAAAATATTTTTATTAAAATCAGCTGGATTTTCTACTGTTTCATAATTTTTTTATATCAGCGTGAATAATCTTTTGATTGATTCTTCTCAAAGGGATTTAAGAAATGCTGCAAGCATCTCATCAATTCCAACTGCCTTATTTGTTTTCAAGTCATCAAAGTCATCAAGTCTATCAAATTCTGTCTTCAATGTACTCATGGACAAAGAGAAAGTCCTAACCATAATCCCATCTTCTTTTGATGGCAACAAGAAGATTCTTGATAAAACGGCCCATTGCGTGGTTACTAAGTTTTTCAACCCAGTCTTCACGTCTTGTCGAAGTCGGTGTCGTTATGGAGGGTACACAGTATTGGAATCTGTCTTCAAAATGTGTAACTTTCCGCTATCAAGTTTTGTGATATTCAGTGAATAACATTAGTAAGAATAAGCTCTGGTCTCCAGATTTGTCCTTATGTGAATAGTTTTTGCTGCCCAAACTTTCGTTCCTACTGGGAAAGAGTGATTTTTTGCGGAAACTAGCTCAATGAGGTGTGCAAGAGCCGTCTGACCGTCTGCTACTTTGTACACTCGTTATATAGATGTAGGACGGTTGAACATTCAACAACTTACATATTATACACATATTCTTTGTTTGAGGCAAATTAAATAAAACTATTTCGTCGTGTATTTGTTACAATTTAATATGACGCGAGAAATAGAAACAAATGATACAGAAAAAGGCGCCTCTTCTAAATTTTACCATTTATTCACTGAGTAACCTTTGCTGAAAGAACAGTATTCGGTGTTTTGTTAATACGTTCATTCAGTATTGAAAAATGGATCGGAAACTGTTAAATTTGTACAAGCTGATATCAGCTATGAAATATTACAATCGCTCTCCCCTCCTCTCTCCAAAGTAGTTGAGATTTCCGGTTTATATGTTTGCAGCAGTTTACGTGCAAAATGTGATTTAACTGGCGAATATCATTACTCGCTGCTGGGCATGTTGCGTGAAGCAAATCTTGAAAACTTGACGAATTAATAGAAGAAACGTTGTAGATTTTCGAACAAACCTCAGCAGACAGACGCTTCTCATTTCGCTGTCTTCAAGAAAAGATATTTTTTCTGTATAACGTTCTTGTTAAGTCGGCATTACACTATCCAATATGCAGAGCGCTACAGTGCTAGGAAAGGAGAAACCATTCATTAAACTACACTAGCATGCGAAGCTAGTTAGTGAGACATTCATTTCGTTAGCGATCGTCGTTCGAATCGCACTTTACTCAAACTGCTAATAGCTAAATGGTGACATCGAAATACAAGTTCGATTATGAGTATTAAAAATAGGCACATAAAATGTTGGATCAAACAGTATTTTGCGTTTTTTTTTTAAAAAATTAAGGTTTGAATCTTCCTGTCAGAAAAATTGATAACATTGATCAAACTATACATACAGAAGGAAGAGACACTTCTCAGAGTTCTAATTTTCATTAGCATTTTTAGCCACAGGAAATACTTATGAAGATTTAAAAATCAGTTCCTTAGACTCAGCATATTTACTTCCTAAAATCATACCAGAAATATGCAGGGGTATTTATAAATGCTTTAAGACTAAGCGAATTGCACAAGGCTTTACACAGGAATTATTTTATTTGAATCTTTTTACAAAACAAATTATAAATATACTTAAACAAGTGCGTAGCCAGGATTAGCTTCAGAGCGCGACAATAAGAAGAAAAAATACTTCTTGAAAATGGTTTCTCTTGAAAAAATAATAAGCACTCATTCAACTAATTTAAGCAGTAGTTTGCAAGGGTTCTGGCTAAATTTTGACATTTTTTTTTTCAAACTTAAAAGGGGAATTTTTATTTTCATGTACCGGGTGTTTCAAAAATGACCGTTATATTTGAAAAATCAATAAAAACTAAACGGGCAGCGATAGAAATACACCTTTTGTTGCATGCAGGAAAGAAATATATTTGTTGCGATATGCTTTGGACAACAGTAAATTTTCAGGCACACAAACTTTCTAAATCAGATACAATTTTCAACAACAGATGGCGCTGCAGGCGATTTGAAAGATATAGAAGTAAACGCAGTCTGTGAGTTTGGCATTTTGTAAGTCGTCTTACTGCTGTAAGCGTGTGCTGTTCACAGATTGCAAGTGTTCTGTGAAAAAATTGGTTTATTCCTTAGAATAATCGTACTTTAGATTTTTCCAGACTGCAGCGGCATCTGTTGTTGAAAATTGTAACTAATTTCGAAAGTTTGTCTGCCTGAAAATTTACTGTTGTCCCAAGCATATTGCAACAAACGGTGTATTTCTATCGCTGCCCGTTTAGTTTTTATTGATTTTTCAAATATATCGGTCATTTTTTAATCACCCTGTATTTTTCGTTCGGCTATTTGAGGGAGAGAGCAAACATAGTAAAGTATCTTTCATAAGATTTTTTTTTTTTTTAATTTGGCATCCAAATAATGAATCCTTCATTGAGTTTCCATTTCCTTGGTAAACAGTTGTATTGTATAAATTACATATTCTCCGGGCCCCTCCTATCGCGTGCGAAAGGCGACCAGAGTTCTCAGCGAATTGAAGACGGCTGGCGACGCCATGTTAGGGGCATGTTATCGCGGGAACTTTGAAATCCTCGTATAGTCATATAACAAACCTCTGCACAATGAAAATTTTTATGCTCTTAAGGGCATTCACTTGCCAAAAAAAAGATCGAATGAAGTTACCACAAGATAATTATAGAATTTACGTTGACTTTAATAAATATCTGACTTGTTTTTTTTTTTTTTACTCTGAGCAATGTTATGTTTTATCTCCAACTTCGAGCAGGCTTAATTAAGTGATCCAGAAATACGTTAATGTTTCAATTATAGTAACCGATTTATAAATATAATGAAGGAAAACCGGTACACAAATTTAAAAGGTCTGAACCCAAACTAAATTTTCTTCTGAAGCTGAGCAATTATTTTCTGTTCAATTTTACATTTGAAGACTCTGACCTTCATCACTTTGAAATTAAGAATGTGATCCAGCAGTTCAGTATGAAGGCAACATCGCATCTTACAACCACGCCACGAGAAGGCGTTTAGGTTTCGTTCCAGTCCAAGCTAGATCGGGAAACATATCTTTTGATTTTAATCACTTTTTATCAATTTCGATTTCGTAGCTGTGAATTGTGATGCATAGGCTGTGATAGTTATGATTCTCTGAATACGATGTTGTGATCTAGCGTGCTTAACGCTAATTGTACTAGGGCACTCGAGAGGCAGGACATAGTGTGTTTGGAAATCAGAAATGATGCGGCCTCAGGAAAAAGGACTTTTATTAAACGTAATTGAACTATACGCCCAAATGATTCAGCCTGTATGTCTATTCTGGAGAATTATAGACGATCTAACTCCCACTACACTTCAACCTGCAGCAGATATCCACGCCCACAAGGTAACAGATATCCTGTCGCTCCTGTGCTGACTGTAGCATTGGTCATATCTGGCGCTGTACCATCACAATACAGCTTCTCATCACCAGAGACGACGTATCTCCAGTAATGAGAACTCTTGGCTGCATTTTCAGATGCGAAGGTTAAACGTAACTATTTGTAAGCAGCTAATTTTGTTTCTTGTGTAGTTACGTCGAACTCGAGGTCATTAGAGGCGTGAAAGGATTGTGACAAGGAGCGGGAAGAAATTTGGTAATGGCATTTTGAAGGAAGCATCCCGGAATTCGCGTGTAATGATTTGGGGAAACCCTGGAAAACTAAAATCTGGATGCCCGGTCGGGGATTCGAACTCGCGTCCTTCCGAGTACGAGGCCAGAGCGTCACCGCTCACACAGAGCAGGTGAAAGTCACTCCTTAACTGCAGCACGTCTGGCTCACATACCAAGTACTCGTAAGGGCCTTATAACTGTGCTTTTGTCAAGGTTTTTTGTTTTTGTTGTTTTGTTTAAATGACATACGGCTACTGGGCCATACAGCCAGCTCAATGTGATTTGTTGCTATCAAGTATTGACACAAGGACACTACAACACGGACAAGACATTCACAGACAACACTAAACACCCATGCCCTCGGACGGACTCGAACCGGCGACCTTCGGTACGTGGAGCTAGCACTCTAGCCCCTACGCTACCGAGGCCGGCTATGTCAAGGGTTAAGTATACAATTGCAATGCACTAAAAGAGGTATCAACGACAAAGTCAAACGATTTTACAATCCTGGCCAGTTAACGAGCGGCTGTGTGGGACCGTTCTGAGACATTTCCTTCCTCTTCATATTTCCGTATCCACATCGCCACGGTGTATTTGTGAATCCCCAAGGTTCTAGCAATTCAACTGTTTGAATGTCCCTCTGAATGTAGAGCAATAATTGGCCCTTAACATCGGAAACGTTGTGTATTTCCTTGTATTATGACTTTGGAATTGCTTGTCTTCGTACCCAAGATAGAGTTGCATCTTTCATTAGTCTTGACTAACAAATACAAAATCGAAATTTCCTAAATATTCAATTTTTCTAGAGGAATACAGTAAGTTTAAGTTAATTAAATAAGCATAGTGGCACATTAACTATTTCACATTGCTGTGTGAATGGATGTTAAATACTAGTTAATGTGAAACGATACATACGAGTATAACAAGAATTGATTATGAACCCTAAATCCACCTAGCAACTCCAAATGTTTTTAAGTTATACGAATTAAATCCTTCAGATTTCGATGAAAAAGGTTTCATGAACGAAACACCTGCGTCACATATTTGATAATGCGATATTCTGAATACAAAGGCTCATATTTGCTCTGTATTTCAAATTTAGCTTTTGAAGCTACGGTGGTGCCGATCGAAAATATTTAGGAATTCCGGAAACCACTCATTCGTTCTTCTGTTACTTGCCACCGTTTTGTGCTTAAGGGTTTCGCCTCGTGTACTCCGAGGTCGTTAGAGATGGGAGTGGATTTGGGGGGGGGGGGGGGAAAGGAATTTGGTATTTACCTTTTGAAGGAACTATACTAGCAATCGCCTCGAGTGATTTCGGGAAACCGTGGAAAAATGAAACCTGAATGGACGGGGAATCGAACCCACGTCCTCCCGAATGCGGGGCCAGAACGTTACCGCTCATCTCCACACTCGGTCTCAGCATTTGCCTGGACTGATGTAGTGAAACTATGGAACAGGACACACGAGCAGGGAATTGAATCCGCTTCATAATTATTTTCACCACGAAATTTTGTACTAGGAAAGACAGCCGTGACAAAACGTTTCTATTAGTTATTCAAATAGTTAGCGACGTTCGCAAACTTGATACGCAGCAATATTTCTAAATTCTTATGTGTATGTATCGAAGGAATTTATAATTATTTCTTTTAAACTGGAATATTGTGGATTCATAAAAGGTTAATCATATTTATCCGAAACATGAGAGAATTCCTAGGTCTCTGTAGAAGTGAGTTCTTCTGATTGGTTCCGTGAACATCCGGCAAGATGTGATTAAGATCTGAAATCTGAGAGGATCGAACATATCTGCATCTTCAATCACAACTGAGGCTAGGTTACTTTCTACTATTGGTATATTATGTCCATAAAACAATCGTTCGTCACGTATATATTCTATTCCTCTATAAGGATTTGCTTTGTTGAGCTGTGTCTGATACAACGTTCAGGGATTAATGGAGCGCAGTGAAATTAGGTAGAGGAAAATCGCTGCTGGAAATGACAGACACCTTGGAATTAACATCCGTGTTAGCCATCGTTATTGCATTCACGTTTACACATTCTTTCACTAGAGACAAGACAAATATATCTAAATCCAAGATCGAAGCAGTTCGATTTTCCGTAAAGAATACTAACAGTTTTTTTTTTAAAAAACAAAAAACAAAAAAAACGCACGATCAATACAAAATATTAAATAATTCATTTTGCCAAGCAAATAGCAGGAGGCAGAACATTTTCAAGATGCTCTGAGAGTATTTCGAAGTCGAAATGCACAAAGTGTAATTTTCTGATATTTTTGAATGACGAATACATAATTTTGAACAGTGTGTTGTGTTAGAACACTTTCATCCTTTCCCTTTCTATGGCCTCGTAACTGCAAAAATATGAAGTCTTGTTAGTCATTTTTTGTATAATGCCTATAAGCGCCTCTCAGGTGGTTTACTTTCTAAAGTGGGATTCCGTAGTATGTTGAATAATATTCACACATGATGTCAAAATGGTATTTGCTAATATTGGGTTTCCGCCTCATATAATTTAGGAATTTCAACTTTTGTTATCCTAACCGTATTTGGATACCTTTATTCCCACAGTATCTTCCTTTACATTGATAAAACTATCTTCTGAATTGACTAAACGGTTAGTTTGGAGTACTATCAGTGTCCATTGTGTTTGAACTTGTTAACCGACAGTAACTTTGCGGCTTTTTTAAAAGCTTCTTCCTTTTTTTGTTTTTTGCTTGTAGTTTCAAGCCTCGTCGACGTATTTAGAAGCCTGAAAGGAGGAACGGGAAGGATTTCGACCAAGACATTTTTAAACGACTACCCCGGCATTTGCCTGGAGTGATTTCGGGAAACCACGGAAAATCGGGAACTGGTTGTCCGGAAGAGGAATTGAACCCATGTCATCCTGAGTCGAGACCAGAACGTTAAACGCTCACACACCACGGTCTTTATATTGTCAAGGAAGAAAATTGTTTGGTTCAATAACGTTTTTTAAATTTTTTTATGGCCTTTATAGCCATTCAGCTATCTGCAGCGTATTAGGTGATTGTCCATTGTATTGACATATTTACAAATTAATTTTGATGATAGATGTGAAAGATGACAGAAAGTACACACAACAATTACCATGGATTATGTCGGATTCCAACCGTTAACGGAACGTGGTGGGTGAGAGCTCAAGCCTCGCATTCTGGAGGTTTAAATTGCCACTCATTCAGCCAGATTTCGATTTTAAGCGTGTTTAATCTAAATCACTCGGCTCCGTCAAAAGGTCGCAGCGAAAATCCTTCTCTTTTATTGCTCCCCTAAAATTCCCGTCTCTAATCACTTGGTCGTCATCGAGCCGATGATCCCAGCACGCGGATCTAGTACTACAGCCCCTTTTGCAAACAAGGCCGTCTGTTTAACTTATATCCGTAAAGGGAAAGATCCATAACACACCATTAAGACGTAAATATTTTCATTGGAGAAAGTTCTTGTGATGAAATCGTGTTAGCAGGGGGAAATTATTGCTTTTATAGGAATGTTTTGATCCAGAAGGCGATAGGTAAGACTTTTTTTTTGTCTTTGAAGCCGTACAGTATTGGAGACTAAGATCTAGAACTAATTCTGCCAAGACCTTCTGAAAGAACTTTTACGTCATAAACATAGAGCGATTTAGCGAAACCTTGGAAATCTGAAATTAGATGGCCGAATGTGCGCCCTGCTTAATGCGAGACTCCAGCGTTACCTCTCACTGTCAGCAGGATATAACATGAAGACAAAATTTTATAGTAGTATCCATTATATCTTTATATATAAAGATGAATGTATGTTTGTTTGTTCTTCATACAAATCCACAGTTTTCATCCGATCTCGATGAAACTTTGAACACTTATCCTTTGCAACAAGGAGAAAAATACTGTCTACATTTGGTTGACAAATTACCTGTATAAATAACACAATTTGTCTCATAACTTCGAAATACGGCGATAGACATCACGTTGGATATGGTCGCCTCCGGACCGTGTTTCCGTGTCGTGTACTGGCAGCTTAGTGGCTAATGCGCTTGCTTACGAACGTCGTGGTCTCCGGTTCAAATCTCCGTAGAGGCTAAGATTTTTAAAAATTGTTTTTCAGTGTAAGAGTCAGGCCTGGGCCGTAGGTTATTCGGATTGAACGTTAAACTGTAGATATTAGAAAGTTAGGGGTGTAATGCGAGGCAAATCGTAGGTAGTCTTGCAATTTTGTAGGTGTACACTTTTTTACGTTATAATGATCCGTCAGGCGTTGTTCGCAGTCAGTGTGTGAGTGTGAACCACAGTAATACTAATATAAATACGGAAGTAAGTCTCTGTCTTTTTGTTACGTTTTGACGACTATATGGCTATGTCGTTGTGATGGAATTTTATAAGGAAAGCTGTATGAAGGGCACAGGATATTTTTTCCAGTATGATTAACAGTTGTAGTCACGAAATTTTGAGACCTTATTGAATGGTGACAGAAATATGTTGGAAATTGATTCTCTTCAAGAGACATGTTAGACAGTGCAATAATATAGTGATAGCGTTCGTGTCATATTATGCCGACTCGATATTGTTTGGGACCAATCCTTCGTTACCAACAACTTTCTATATTTAATTCTGGCAAAAAAATTCTTAATCCACGCGTACGAAGTCGCGGGTACGAGGCTAGTGGGGAGATAAAGAAGATTGTATCTCCCATTCTTTGAGTTTCAAAAGCTGAAACGCAGACTCAAATTGGCGACGGATTTACTTTTCTTAGTTATTACAAAAATTACTATTGTAATGTCATTATAAATAATATTGTCTTGAACGGATGGCCTGAACAACGAGATACTGAAAGCGCTAGGTCCCATGAGGTATGGAAATTTCCTCTTAATCGTTTTTTCAGATCTATTCCGTCTTAAGAAGTTATTTCTCGGAACCTTCGTAATTTAGGCTATATTCGCGGCTTACATCACCATTAGCGTTCTACTTAAACTTAAATTTTAAGTTTTTATTTCATACACGGTTCTATGATGCTGCAAAGCTAGAAAGTGTGACTTTGTCAATTCAAACTCTTATCAGTCCTACAAATCTCTTTTCAGTGCGCAAGTTAGCTAATCTTTCTGGCATTCCCACTGCCATTGGTAGTGGGTGTACGCTGTTTATAAGGAAAGCTGAGAAGGCTGTCAACGTTATGAGTAAAGAGGTAATTCCCCAAAAATCAATGTATTTAGTTGCTTTAGTAATTATTATGGCGGAAAAGGGTACATTTAACTATAGAGCTCTGAACTTCGCCTCTGTGCGTCCGCGAATTTCTTGCGAGCAATACATTTATTTGGTTTGGAAATTGAAGGTCTGTTATGTCTTGAATTTAGTGTACCACCTACCAGTTATGATGTCCCACAAGGAAGTCGTGTTTAAATCGAAAGGCGAGGTTGTCGCGAATTCTGTCCCAAACTGTACATCAGCTATCCATGAACAGGAAGAAATGGAGAGTGCTCCTGACCAACACCCAGGAGACTAGAGCTTGAGAACAATCATGATGAAGACTCGATGAAGGATTTCATTATTTGTAAACCAAATAAAAAAAATTATTTACTAAGGTAAGATACTGTAATATGTTTAAGTTGATTTTTTTTGGAAAAAAAAGTAAAATAAATATTTCCTAGATAAAAATTTGTTCAATACACTTTTTTTTTCTTATGGCTTTACGCCTCGTCGACGTCGAGGTCATTAGAGGCGGGATGGGACTGGGGACAAGGAACGGGAGGGAATTCGGCCATGGCCTTTTTGAAGGAAGCATCCCGGCATTCGCCTGGGATGATTTGGGGAAACTACGGAAAAGCCAAATCTTGATGCCCGGACGGGGATTCGAACCGGTGTCCTCCCGAATGCGAGGCCAGAGTATTAACCACTCGCCCACCACGCTCAGTAATTCACTTGCTCTTAAGGAATTTGTAGTAAATGACATAATGCCCACTTAAATGCTCAATCAGGCTACCTGTTAGGAAACGTACTAGTAGAATTAGGCAGTATCATACACCAAAAGTTGGGGAATTATTTATTTCAGAATGAAATCAGCTCACAGACACAAAAATTAGAGATGAAATGATAAATACAAGAATTTCGCAGCTTGGGAATTTTTTCCTCGGAAGCCGTGATACTTGGGAGAAAAATCGCAAGAACTCAAATTAACATTTAAAAGATTTTCTACCACAAGAAAAATTTTCAAGTCAATCTGAGAAAAAATAGAATTGAACTTTGCACAAGACACCAATAAATTGCACAATAGGACAGACATTCTATTTAAGACCTAGCCACGCCATCTTCAGGAGGGCGTATCACAATGTAGGCCTGATGGCTTAGGGAGTTGCCTAACCTTGACATGGTTAATCTGGTGCTTAGTTTGCAATTAATTCAAAAACTTTTCTATACTGTGGGGTTTAATTGGAAGCTGCTTAAAGTGTGTTTGAATGGATCAATCTGCAGTCATATTTTAATATTGGTGCCATACGTATAAATGAACTTTTCTAAATACATCAGTTTCAAATCAATCCGGATATTGAAAGGGTTTTCTTTAGTTTGTAGATACCTTTCATCTCTTTGGGTTATTACAACTGATTGGCAACCGGAAGGAAGAATCAGTTGTGGCACTAGGCACAGTTCGGCAAGCTGCTTTTCAATAAAACCCATGCAAGCGTTGTTTAAGACTTTAGTATTTTCTTCATGACAGTCAGTAATTCCTCAATATCTTCATCGTTATCTGCTAACAAGACAATGCCATCAGCTAATCGTAGCAACCAATGTTTTTTCTCTTTGAACAGTTCTGCCACATTAAAATTTTTCTTTCACTTCCTCTATTGGTTCCTCTATTAGTCTATTATTAATCAAGACAGACTACAACCTTGCCTCACACCCTTTTTAACTGATGCATGTCTCTCCTAATTTCTACTTTTATTACAGCTACTTGATTCTTATATAGATTATGAAGTATTTTTCTATCTCGATATTTTAGGCCTAGCTACATTAAAATTTTGAATTTCTTGTTACAACTAAAATTATCAAAAGATTTTTCCAAATCAAGAAACACCATAAAAGTATATGTTTTCCTTGATCCATCCTTCAAGTATTAATCTTAAAGCCAGAATTTCTTCCCTTGTACGATGATTTTTCTTAAACCCAAAATGGTCTTCAGCTACTATCTCTTCTGCCATACTTTCCATTCTTCTATATTGTCAGTGATCCAAGACTTATGATGCGATAATTCTCACTTGCACTTTCTTTAGAAGTGTGAAGATGATACCTTTATTAAAATCAGTTGGAATATCTCATGTTTCATAACTATTTGACACCAGGTTGAATAATCTTTGCATTCCTTCTTCTCCTAGGGATTTCAGAAGTTTTGCAGAAATCTAATCAATTCCATCTGCCTAATTTTCTTACAACTCATTCAGAGCTCTATCAGATTCTGTCCTCAAAACATGATGTGCTGAGTCATCAATGTTGACATCACCTTTCCTTTCCATTATACTTTTGTTCAAGTCGTCCCCACCTTACAGTTTCCCAATGAAATCCTTCCATCTGTCTCTCTAGTTCTATCTTCTGAACTTAAAAGAGGTTTCCCATTGGCAGCTTAAATGTTTCTGCACCTTTTCTTCATTTCTCCAAAATTTTATTTCATCTTCCTGTATGCCGCATCAATTTTACTTACGGCCATTTCATTTTCTACTTCACACTTTTCTTGCAGTCATTTTTTTTTCCTTTTTTGCATTTCCTGTTTATTCCATTTCTAAATTGACTGTATTGCTCTCTTCCTACTTCATTCCGAGCATTATTGTGCCTTCTCCTCTGAACCATCAACTCCAAAATTTCTTCTGTGATCCAAGGTTTTCAGGTATTTTGTTCCCTAAAGCCTAATGTTTCTTTAGTGGCTTTCATTATTTCTCTCTTCAAAGCATTCCATTCATCCTCAGTTGAGTTCCTTTCATAATCACTTCTTAGATAAACATCTCCCATTGCTGCAAATTTTTCTTTTGTGTTAGAGTGTTTCAATATATTTACTTCCAGAGTGTTCTGCTTGTATGACTTCTTTATTCTCCTGATTTTCAGCCTGCACTTCATTACTATCAGATTATGGCCAGAGTCTAAGTCTGTTCCTGGGTATGCTTTACAGTTTAGAACTTGATTCCTGAATCTCTATTTGATCATGATATAATAAGCTGATGTTTACCTGTATCCCAGAACATTCCTAGGTGTATCTCTTCCATGCACGATTCTTAAAGATTGTGTTTGACACAACCAGTTCATAACATTCACCACATTCCAACAACCTGCTTCCTCACTCACAGGACCGGCGTTAGGGGGGGGGGGGGTAAGCGGCTCAAAAGTACCCGGGCCCCGCCGGCTTATGGGGGGCCCGATCACCGACTATAAGGGCCCTCAGGTCATGAAGCCAAGAATACGCCCATACCCCGGGCCCGAAATTCCTAGCGCCGGCCCTGCTCAGTCACTCATTTCTGTTTCCTACACCAAAACTTCTTACAGTATTCCCCTCTTCCCCTTCTTGCATTACCATATTCCAATTGCCTATGATTATTAGATTTTTCTATCCCCTCACATATTGAATTGATTTTTCAGTGTCAGTGTATATTTTCTCCATTTCTTCATCATCTTCCTATGATGTTGACATATGTACATGGTAGGGGTGGTCTTAGTTTCTAACCTCATCAAAATAATTCTGTCACTAAATTGTTCATAATTACTCACCTATTTCCCTACTCTCTTGTTCCTTACCAATCCTACAATAGTAACTCCACTTACAGCTTGAGTATTAACTATGCTGTGTTTCCTACACCAGAAATCCTGTGTATCCTTTCACTTAATCTCACTAATCCCAAGGATGTCTAATTTAAGTTGTTGTTCTTCCTTTTTAAGTTTTCTAATATACCTGCCCCATTCCATGATATCACTTGTAGAATGTTTCTATCCTTTCTGATGACTCCCCCCTAAGCAGTCTCCACCCTGAAATCTGGTTGGGAGACTACTTTACCCCCATAATATTTTATCCAGGAAGAAGCCATCATTTTACATGTAATTTGAGAGAATTAGATGTCCTCAGGATACTGTTTGGTTCTTTATTCAGTGGCTTCCCATTGCTTCTGCATGCCTATTTGGTGGACTCTTTGAGTGGTGCACGAAGTGTGCGAACATGTCTGGCTTGCGCTCCTTAATGGATACAGTTGTTTTGTAGTGTCTACCAGTTTAGAAGTGCCTAAGTGTATTGTTGAATTGGGCCTGGTGTTCAGACCCACTGTGAGTTGCTGTAAGCCATAAGGTCGTGCTGATGGAAATACTGAATTATTTCCATTAGTGAAGGCTACCTGAAACCAGAGTGGGTTCTCCTGTGACTGCCGTCTGCTGCAGCAGGTACTGTAAAACTACTGTTTATCAAGCTGTAGCAAAAATTAGTGTCATACTGGTCAGCGACTTGTAATTGACAAAATGGCCTATTTTGTGTTGGACCCAGTTGCTTATAGTTACAGAAGACACCGCTCATATAGTTATGAGTGCCGATAAAAGTGAAAATACCATGGTTCTGATGGGATCAATGTCATTTTCGGACAGGTACGAAGACGTAGTCAAGTACCTGAATGAATATCAGGGCAAAACACTCATGGATACTAGGATGCGGGAGCTTAAAGATAAGCTGACTCTGTGGGAAATTGCTGCATCACACCTGGAGGGTACGGTAAGTGAACTGGAAAAAGATAACAGCCGAATTAGACTAGATTCGGAAAATAGAACAAGTACTCAGCCTGCAACAAGCTACGCCATGGTGGCTGCAGCAAATAGAAAGGGCCCCAAATAGGGCAACCATCTAAATCTTGTGTGGTTTTCATAAACTACAAGAAGGGCGAAACCCCAAGGCAGGTTGCTGAGAAATTAACAAGAATATTGAAATCCCAACAGGTAAAGATTAAAATAAGTTGTATCAAGACTGCAAATAAAACGGTAATAGTTGAAACAAATAGCGAACAAGATGCTAAGAAAGTGCTGGAAAATAAAACTTTGGTGGAGGAAGTCAGTTGCGAGATACCAAAAAAAAAAAAAAAAAAAAAAAACGGAGACCTTTAGTGATCTTGTATGATGTTCCGGTGTCGATTGAATCTGAACGGCTAGGGGACATAATTCATGAACAAAACTATGAGGAGCATATAAGCAAGGAGGATTTCGCGTAAGGGTTTAAACCGAGATTTAAAACCGGACCATGCAACAAGGCGACAGTACACCATGTTGTAGAAGTAAGCCTAAAAATCAGAAATGCTCTCTTAAAACAAAAGAAAATCTTTGTTAAGTTTTCGGCAATTACAGTCAAGGATTACTATTACTATTTCTATTACTCTGCGATTGACTAAAAGTGTGTGGCAGAGGGTGCATTGCACCTATCCGAAAGGGTAATAGTTTGGAAGGGATATACGGGATATGGTAGGAGGTGCCCATGGGCTATTGTGAGGAACCATCCCAGCATTCGCATGGAATGATCTGGGAAAACCATTTAAAACCCAGATCAGGATGGCCGGAGAGCTTTATCAAAAGCTACTCCTGTCGGAAATTAAGTTTACTCGCCCGGTAAATCTTTTCTATTCCATTCCCTAATTGCTCGCGGAAAAAATGAATACAGAAAAGAATCGGTTCGGGCCCTGATTTCTCTTATCTCCATTATACGGTAGTGCCTCGTTGCGTAAAATGTGCTGACCTAGGACATGTGAGCAAGCATTGCCAGCAATCTGAAGCTGCTTGCAATCATTGCGGGAAGTTGGGACATAAAAAGGAGACATGCGGTAAAAAAACTGGGCCAGCAGTGTGTATACCTTGTGTTAAGAGAGGCAAGACCTGTAAAAAGAACGGGAAGGAGTGCCTTACATATCAAATGTTACTGCAAAAAGTCATAAGTCATATAGATTATGGACACTAAGTCAAAGTTAGAAAAAAGGATGGAAATAAATCCAATTCCAACAAATAGAAGTAGAAATAACTCCGATTTACTGGTAAAAGCAGAGAAACTTGAAAGAGGAAAAACCCATCCCGAAGGCGCAGGGATGCACTGTGGGGGGGGGGGGGGGGGCAAAGTTTAGAGAGGCTAAGGAAGCTATCAAGAAAAAACAACTTACAGGAACATGCAGAAAGGGGACACAAACGGAAAACTCTAGCGATAAAGGGATACAAATAGAGGACTCCTGCCTCACAGACGCGAAGAAGTCTTCTGAGATGCCCCCTTTGCGTTCTAGACAACCAAACCACGAGTGATCATAATATAATTCTATTTGACCTTTCCAGGGATGCAACGGCGGCTGTTAGCAGTGAGAATATCAAACACCAGTACAATTCAAAGAGAGCGGCATGGTCTAGACCAGCGGTGGCCAACCCGTGACCTTGAACATTTTTTCGGAAGGCGAGATTCATCACACTTTTACAAAATATTTTTTATATTTTATTTCACTACAATGTGCGTGTAGTATCATTATTATTATATTATCTATGTTTACATGTAAGAATAATAGTAAACACAATAATAACTCATATTTCAATTTTTCACTCCAAAAAGATGTCTCAAGTAGGGATATATAATTTTATATGCGGCCTTCAAGATCATTTGGGTTGGCCACCCCTGGTCTAGACTATGGGAGGGCTTCCGAACACCAGTGGGGCTAATGGAGGGGAATGACATAGATTATATTGCGAGAGAGCTGACAAAATCAATTGAAACAGCAATGAAGGACAGTATTCCACTGGCGAAAATTAAAATGGTAAGGGATATACCATGGAACAAACGGCTGTATAGACTGAGATCAAACATGCAAAAGGTGAGAAGGGAATATCAACACTGCATTGTGGTGGCTGACAGGTATTTCCTTCTCAACAGATACAGAGAGAGAAAAGAAGCTTTTAAGCAACAATTGCTTCTTACAAAAACTCAAAGTTGGGAGGCATATGTTAGAAAATATGTTATAGGATTTTCTTGATATTTGTGATGCTTTTGATAATCTTTGGTGACTGATATTGTTCCAGCGCCTAAGAGAAATGAAATGTCCAAGCAGTCTTTATAACACACTGATGGACTATTGTAAAAATCGTTATGCCACACTCAGATGCCCACGAGGGAAGGTAGATAAACATTTGACTAAGGGATACCCTCAGGGGTCGGTCAGTGGACCGGTTTTTTCGGGACATAGTTTTAGAAGAAGTGATTAATCTACTGGAGGGGCTGGATGGCTTACTGGGGCTGGTTGCCTATTCAGACAACTTGCTTTTGCTGATTGAGGGTCAGTCCAGACAAAATATAGAGAATATAGCTAAAGTGGTTATTGAAAAGCTCCAAGCATGGTGCTCGGAGGCAAAACTTATTCTCTTGCCAAAGAAAACTCAGATGATGGTATTCAAGGGCAAACTGGAATGTAACCCTACTATCAAAATGAATAACATAAACATAAAGAGAACACAGACAACCAAATATCTTGGTGTTACCATGGATGAGTCTCTGAACTTTGCATCACATATTACTGAGATGTGCGAAAGGGCTAAGGCTGTGCTTAACAAATTTATCAGTATAGGCCAAAGGAGATTTCACCTTTCTAACACTATGACAAGAAGATACCACGATGCTATCCTAGAATCTCTCGTAGGGTTCGCGTCCAGTG
The DNA here is from genome assembly GCA_031002005.1 of Vandiemenella viatica. Taxonomy (NCBI): domain Eukaryota; kingdom Metazoa; phylum Arthropoda; class Insecta; order Orthoptera; family Morabidae; genus Vandiemenella; species Vandiemenella viatica. The sequence goes on along the minus strand of JARYHS010012519.1, from coordinate 20,157,930 downwards.
TCTGGATGCACAGACTTCGACTGGTGAAACCTAGGGAGGAGGTCCTAAGAGTGCAGAGAAGTGTGTTGCTGCGATTGAGTGGAGCCTACAGTACTATCTCCACAAATGCCCTGACAATTTTCATAGGTGTTGGACCTCAAAATCAGAAGAAGAGGGGCCATATACTGGTTACAAAAAGGAAATCAGGCCAGGGTGCAGGAGATTGTGGGAACAGTTGCACAGAACACAGCAGAAGTCAGCGCTGCACTTCTCGCTGAATGGCAGGAGCGGTGGGACAACAGTGCCACAGGCAGAAGATTATACAGTGTGTTTCCGAACACACAAGAATGGCTGCAACTTGAATACTTTCACCCCACACCAGGCCTTATACATTATGTCACTGGGCATGGCCCATATAACAGCCTACTGTGTCAAAGAGGGCTGAGTGCGCGGCAGAAGGAACCCCCTAACATGTAATGTGGTCCGGTTCAATAACAGAAGAAGTATCAACATAATACAGAGTAGATCAATGTGAGACATAATTCTAAATGAGCGATCATGGATTATTCTCGATCTGGTAAACAAAGTATCTCAACTGCACAAAAAAATATATCTGGACCAAGCGGCAGTCAGGCATGGGGACCGGCCTACGGAAGTCACATGGCCAAACATACAGGCATAGAAAATTATTCACGGATAAGAGTAAACAGTATTCTACAGAAACTTCCGGGAGCCAGAAGTTTTGTCCCGATGTGTCGGTCAATCCTGTCCTACAGGAAATCCAGAAGGGCATGGCTGGCAGACTATCCCGGGATGATGATGGTGGGTAGAGTAGTGTTGATGGAGTAGTATAGGTTTAAAGTTAGATTAGAATAGACGTTTTAGATAAATTACTATCATTGTTAAAATAGAACCGAGCCTTCTAGAGGCCTGAGTCGGAATGATGGCATGGTAGAATGAGGAAACGTCAGCATACCACTTACAGCAAATAAAGCGCTTCTACCATGGCCAAAACAATCTTGTTTGTAATGTAGAGGGAATGTATCATTGACTTTTGCACAAATACACATTAAATGATAACAGTATTTGGGAGTTAATTTCCATATTAATAGTAAGCCGGGATGCTGCAAATGCGAACTGGCTCAGGACTGTAGTGGCTGAGAACATAAAATTAAGTGAATATTACTAATAAGCAATTGTTATTATCCAATAATCCGGTATAACTACATGATAGATTACAGAAAGATATGTACAAACTGGGTTAACTGCAACTAACTGAATAATGGGATACTCTAAGAATAACTGGAATATTTCAATAAAAACCAACAGCACTATAACAACAATAAGCGATATTTGTGATTCAATATAATATAAAAGGTTGCAATAGCAGCTGTAACTGTTAGAACTGTAAGCAAGACCAAATGTAATATTATAGAATTAATTAGACAGTAATTCAAAGTGTAATGGAACAGTACGCCAAATTTCTTGCATGCAAATATTTTGTACAAATCTCCAAACACTATGTAATCAATAATATAAAAATAAGATAGGATAGGGAAAATAAAAAGTTACCCGTCACTTACCACAGATGAAGGCAGGAGGGCGAGACACGTAAAAACACAAAAAAAACAAAAGAATTACACAATATTTCGACTTTTTAGTCTTCCTCATGTAGGAGGCGAGACATATGGCAGGGGGAAAGATGTGGTCACAATGTGGCAGGCTCGGATGTGACCACATCTTTCCCCCTGCCATATGTCTCGCCTCCTACATGAGGAAGACTAAAAAGTCGAAATATTGTGTAATTCTTTTGTTTTTTGTGTTTTTACGTGTCTCGCCCTCCTGCCTTCATCTGTGGTAAGTGACGGGCAACTGTTTATTTTCCCTATCCTATCTTATTTTCAGTGCCTCGCGGCAGTTTCTTTGTTTCCTTTATCCAATAATATAAAAATTAATATGTAGAGCCTAATTTAGTCACTAAGATATTAGGCTGTATAAACGAAGGATAAATAAATTTAAAAAAATGCCCATTTGGTTGATCATTTCTGATTTATTTGCCTTTAGGGGCCTTTTACAAGCTCGAGAGCAAGAGGGTGCCTTGGACCACTCCCTGGTCTTATGCTCTTAGGAAGCTATTGGCAAGTTGTGGATCACTTCTTATACTGGGAATCTTTCAGTTGCCAGAGTCTCGTCCGTGCAAACGGGGTGCACCACGTGAATAAGAATTTGACATTTGGCTGGAAGAGACTACTATAGTTTCTCCCAAACTGTTACACCCCCTCTGATAACAACAGAAAAATACTTGCTTTCCTTCCATCAGCAACTGATATTACAAAGGAGGGATGGCATTCAGTGTTAGAGGAAGGAGGGTTAAGTGAAAGAAAGAGAGGGAAAGGTGAAGGAAGGATGAAGGGTGGTGGAAATATGGAAAAAGTGGCAAGTATTAGGTAAATGGATGAACATTGGGGGATGAGGTACCTGTAGCAGTACTATAGTAAATGCAAAGTAAGAGAGGGCCACAAAGAAGTTTGTTTTGTGTTATAGCTGAATAACAAATAAAGTTTTATTTTGCTCAAGAATGTTGTGCTAAAATAATTGTAACATGTGTTAGGTGGAAAATGGCGATCATCTCACCATTTGCTTAAATTATTACGGGAAACTGTAGGAAATCCTTGATAAGAATGATTGGCACAAGGAAAGTGGCATTTTTAATCTCTCAGCCAGACTTTTTAAAAAATATTAATTAATTAAGTAAATAGTTACTTCTTTTTAGTAGACTGTAATCATTATAGTTGAAAGATACCTGAAAACAAATTAGGTAACCTTCATATAACCATACCTGTTTATGTTTTGAAGCCGTCAGTGTCATCTTCCAATCAGATATTTTAACAAATGAAGCTTTATCAGCTAAATTCTGCAACCATGTTCATCCATGGTGATAGATATTCTATCAGTCAACAACAAACTTTTCTTTTAAGTTATTCAGTTACTAAACTACAAAAAACACAAGTATAAACTGCAGTCATTTTGTTCAAAGTTTAGTTCAAAGTTTTGTTTCATTTTTTGTGACCATGCTGATTGTTCTGTTTTAATTTTTTATGAATGTAATCAAATACTAATGCAGGTAATTGGTCAACTCCCACATTATTAAAAAGATGATCTGACAAATGTTTTTTTCTTATGCCACATATGTTGGCAGAGGATTTCTGATATAGTTACTGACTATATTAAATAAACCAAGCATATCTATGTTTTTTTTCAATAATGACTGGATAATAGGTGTGGAAAATATGTATTGGGTGCTATTCAAAAAATTGCTTAAATTTTTTTATATACTTTAAGGCTTATGTTCATAAAAAGTTGGATACGTGGCTAAAAGTGTTTGCAATCCAGAAGCTTACCTTTCTGACTTTTTATATTAGGTTCTTTTGGAAGACTCTTCCTATGATGAAAACCAAGTTGCACACACAAACTCTTGCTTTTATCTGTACAGTGTGATAAGGTGAATGATAGGGGAAACAGTGTATGAACATACAGTATATATTAACACATACACAAAATCATGCAAGACTGTTATTAAGTAAGGAGTGATTTTACATCCCATGGCAGTGAAGATACTTGAATACACCAACGTATCATATATTAACTTCATCTGAAATTCAAAGGCTGAATTTATTTATTCAAAGCATAATGCAAATAGTATTATCAACAGCTCATATACCAGAATGGTCAAGGTATTTCGTAACCTTAAAGCTAGTTCTTAAGAATTGCCTTCCAGGTCAATTCAGGACATCCTTCTGGAAGTAACCAAGTAACCAACTTGAGTGAAGGGCATTTAGCACAATAAACAAGCTACCAGAAGTAAGCAGGTCACCTGACTGTAGAAATACTGCACATTAAATAAAGATCTTTCTCAGAAATTGGCACTTGCACTGAGGTATAATGCAAACAAGTACTTTCAATTATACTTGTCATAAAACTGTTTTATCCATTCTTTATGGCTGTCAACCTTTGTGAACAGTGCTCTCTGGCCAGAACATTCTTTCCCGTCCCTAGATGGCACACCCAGGCTGACCACACCTTGCACGAACCACTGCTTTGTTGTTGACGTTACATCTTGTTCAAAAGTGAGGCCTCCACCACTGTCTCCCCTACATACTGCGGAACCTGAAAACATTTTTGTTTTATTAAGTTTTCAAACCTTAAATGAATACCAAGCATAAACAAACTGAAAATAAAAGAATATTTAATGCAAATCATTATTGATAAGAAGGCAAATTGTTATTTCATTTTTTGTTCTAGTATATCAAAAAGCAAACAGATTTGCAAAAAAAAACAAACATCAGTTTATACGATAGGCTGCTATTTCTGGAAATTTCCATATAGTGTAAATCTCACAGCAGCTCTACTGCAACATATTATTATTCAAGTATTCATATAAAATCCCATGTGTCAACACGGATGATGTAATGTGTTCTTCAGTCATCAGCATGCATGATGTACTCAACCTACTACACTGTCATAGCAGGGGGAAAGGTGATACTCCCACGTGGCGCGTCCCAGGTGGCGGATAGGGGGTCCTCACCGGTTTACCGGCAGACTTGAGCGAAATAAAATAGCTCTCGCAGACCAAACACACCATGGTCAACGGCCTCAATGGCGGAAGAGGAATAGGATTGTTCCCAATAGCAGAGGGGGTGGAAGAACCACATGTTCTGGAACTAACCCTTCCAGTCCTAAAAAAACTGGGCTTCGGTCCAAACAATTTGATTCTCAAGTACCAAGAAGCGTGGCAGAAATCAACATATTACTCCAGGTGGTAGCCAATCCACTGCTGTCAGGGACAGTACATCCAGACTTTCGGATTCTGGGTCATCTGGTATCAAATGCAAACAGAGGGTATCGGAGACCTCTGGCTGATTTCGCCCTAAAACCAAAACTTTTTTGGAACACTGAACATAAACACACTCTTGCAAGCAGGAAAATTACATGAACTACAGGAAACCCTAAAAAAAAAAATCTGATACTAGCATTTCAAGAAACAAGACTAACAGATGAAAATGCAATGGCCTTTGGCAATTACAGACTCTTCAAAAGTAAGACAAACAAACGAATCCTGAAAAATACTCCACATTTAGGAGTAGCTTTTGCAATTAACAAAAACATACTGAACTCTGTAACGAATGTGAAATCCATAAATAACAGACTAATGATGATCTCCTTCAAATGTGCAAACAAAACATACACACTAATCAATGCGCACATGCCAATCAACAAGGAAAATAAAACAGATTGTGGAAAGGTAGATCAATGCTGGAAAACACTGGAAGAAACGATATACAACATCCCACAAAGCCACATCAAAATCTTAGTAGGGGAATTTAACGCACAACTAGGAAGAGAAAGAAGATACAGAAAAACAATTGGAAAATACCCGGCTCACAAATGGACCAACCAAAACAGACAGAGATTAGTTGAACTCTGCGGTAGATTCAATCTAAAAATCATGTCAACAAATTTTAAAAAGAAACCATCAAAACAGATGACATGGCGAGCACCAAACTCACTCTTAGGCGAGTTCCAAATCGATCATGTAGCCATCTCATATCCAAACCACAGAGAAATTTTGAATGTCTATATTAGAAGAGGTGCAAACATAGATTCTGACCATTGCTTGACAAGAATGAAATTGAAGTTGAGACCACAAATGATCATCAAAAAGAAACCACCAATTCCAAACTTCGATGCAGGCAAAATTCAACCTTCATTTACAGAAGAACTGGACAGAAAGAAATCAGAAAATTGGCAACAACTCAAAACCAAACTGATTGAAACAGCACAAAAACTAATCCCACAGCAAAAACGCAGGAAACACCCTTGCTGGAATGAGCAATGTGACCAAGCAATCAAAGGACGACATCAAATGAACACCAAATGGAACCAGATGACAACTACAAATAATACCTGAAAAGTAGGAAGGAATTAATCAGACAAACCAAAAGGAAATATCAAAATGGGCAACTCAAAATTGAGAAAGACTTCCACAAAAACAATACACACAATTTCTACAGAACTTTCAAAAGAAAACTCACAGGATATCAACCACAAAGCCTCTGCTTTAAAAAAGAGAATGGAAAACTGGCTTTAAACAATAAAGAAAACTGTACAGTGCTCACAGAGTATTTTGAAAAACTCTTAAATTGTCCCGAACCAATACAATGATTTGCATCACAAGAACCTAAAGAACAAAATCCAAATTAATCACCACCTGATGAAAATGAAATTGTTAGGCAAATCAAAAGACTCAAAAACAACAAAGCAGCTGGTGTAGATGGAATCACTGCAGAGCTTCTAAAACCAGCAGCATCAAAAACTATAAAAGAGATCACAAAAATTATCCAAGACATTTGGAAAACAGAAAAAATTCCAGAAGATTGGAAAAATGCGTTAATCCACCCTTTACACAAAAAGGGGGACAGAGCAAGTGTTAATAATTACAGGGGAATCTCACTGCAGTCAGTGCCGCACAAAATTTTCTCCCAGTGTCTCCTCGATAGGACTCAACAACAACTAGAACCAAGGATCAGAGAATATCAAGCAGGATTTAAAAAAGGTAGATCTTGCACAGAACAAATACTCAACGTAAAACTTATCCTCAGACATCAAAGAATTTGTAGCAACCGTTTAGTCTGCGCATTTGTCGATTTTAAAAAAAAACATATGACTCAATTGATCGAGAGTCATTATTCCAAATATTGAAAGAACAAGGCTTAGACCCCAAAACTCTTGCTTTAATACAACAAACACTAACAGATACAAAGTCCAAAATAAAATTTTTAGGGGAAATATCAGAACCCTTCATTATTAAAACAGGAGTAAGACAAGGAAATGGACTTTCTCCATTACTGTTCAACTGCGTCCTTGAAAAAGTGTTACAGGAATGGTGGAAACTAAAACCAGTCCTTGAAATTGACCAGCCAATTATATTAGGCAGAGGAAAATTAAAGATAGATTGCCTAGCATTTGCAGACGACTTAGCAATCTTAACCCGTGACATTGCAATAGCCCAAAAACAGATTGAACTCTTGAAAGAAATAGCGAAGAAAGCGGGTCTACAGATTTCACTTGAGAAAACAGAATTTATGACCTGCAATAAAGAAACACCAAAATACACGGAGACAAAACATGGAAAAAACAAATGAGTCTCATACTTCAAGTATCTCATCGAAATAATCCAAGAGAATGGAACTGAAATTAGATGCCAAAAGATGGAAATAGCTTTTTGCCTAACACAAAACGTCTACAACAAAAAATGCATCTCCAAACACACAAAACTGAGACATTACAATACAGTTATTAAACCAGAATGTCTTTATGGATCAGAAACACTTATTTTGAACAGAAAAAAAGATATGGAAAACATTGAGAAAAAAGAACGTAAAATTGTAAGGAAAATTTTGGGCCCAAGACTCATAGGAGACCAGAACAGACTCAAAAGTAATCAGGAAATTTTACAATATGCAGACATTCACAGTGATATTAGAAAACGCCGACCAAAACTTTATGGACACATCAAAAGAATGAACTGACAAGACAAATAGTTGAATTCTATGAAAACTGAAGTAAATTAATATCGGATACAATGAAATGGGTTGGAGAAATCAAGAAAGACCTCAAATTAGCAGGAATTGTTCCAGAAGATATTGAAAACAGAGACATATTTAAATCCAAAATTCAGATGTGGCAAGTTGTCCGGGAGGGAAGATTTAAGAAAAGACCAGGAACAACACGGTCAGATGAGAGAAAAGAAGCCCACAGCAAGCGTATGAAGGAAATATGGGCACAATGGAAAGTGAAAAAATGCAACTGAGTACTTTGCATAGTCCTAATGGGCTTATCCGCAAGTAATAATAATAAATAAACATGAACTTTCTACCATTTTCTAGTTCAAACACTCTGATCACAATAACTCACTTTAGCCTCGTTTAGTTCAGAAACTGATGCAAAGCAATTAAGGTGTCACAATTACCATCGAGAAAAGAAGTCATTATAAGTCTTAAGAGCCTATGGGCCACACATCACTCAGCCATCATGATGTGTTATCAACAGTTGGGAATTATTCGGTTTCACAACTATAGACTGCTAAAATGTCCATAGGTATCATTATCACTGAGTGATAGTGTCATGAACTCCCTTCTGTCAAAAGAAAAGCTCTCTTGCCCCCCCCCCCTCCTCCCCTCCAGCTAAATACAGGGTGTCCACAAATGAATATCGGGGTTTTAATGCTTTATAAGATTTATTACATTATCCTTACAGTTATAAATGATATGTCAAATGAAAGAGCAACTCAAACAGTTTTGTTCGTTGGCACTAGTGCGCATGTGCGTGAAATGTTTCCGCTGCGATCCGCTAGAATGCGGTAGTAGCAAAGATGGCGACTAGTGAAGAGAAAGCGTTTTGTGTTTTACAGTTTGCAAAGACTGAATCTGTAGTTACTGTGCAGCGTGCGTTCCGCATTAAGTTCGGGCGTGATCCTCGAAGTGACAATAACATCCGTAGATGGTATCATCAGTTTGAAGATACAGGCTGCCTTTGTAGAGGGAAGAGCGCGGGACGACCAAGAGTTAGCGAAGAGACTGTTGAGCGAGTGAGAGAGTCGTTCACTCGTAGCCCAAAGAAATCTGTTCGGAAGGCTAGTCGCGAATTAGAAATTTCTAAGTCGACTGTTTGGAAATTTTTAAGGAAACGCTTGCAACTACGTCCTTACCGTTTACAGTTGTTACAGGCTCTAAAGCCTGCAGACCATGGTTTACGTGCCAAATTCGCTAACGAAATGTTGTTACATGATGATGAAGATTTTCTACATCATGTTGTCTTCAGTGATGAATCGACCTTTCACCTCAGTGGACATGTTAACACTCATAATTTGCGGATCTGGGGCTCAGAAAATCCTCAAGAGATCGTACAAGTGCAACGAGACTCCCCTAAAATCAATGTTTTTTGTGCCGTATCCCGGCGGAAAGTTTACGGACCTTTCTTTTTTGATGAACCTACTGTAACTGGTACTTCTTACCTTGATACACTAGAGCAATGGCTCTTCCCTCAGTTGGAACAATATGAACCAGAGAACATCATTTTCCAGCAAGATGGTGCGCCACCTCACTGGCATAACGAAGTACGCGGTTGGTTGAACGTAACTGTACCCGACCGCTGGATTGGCCGCAAGGGGCCCAATGACAGAGCTTGCTATGCGTGGCATCCACGTTCACCTGACCTAACGCCATGCGATTTCTACCTTTGGGGTTTCATCAAGGATCGTGTGTATGTGCCTCCGTTACCAGCCGACCTCCTTGAATTACGACAGAGGATTGAAGCAGCTGTTGCAACAGTTACTGAAGACACACTGCTCAACGTTTGGGAAGAACTCGACTACAGACTTGATGTGTGCCGTGTGACAAATGGTGCCCACATAGAACACTTGTAAGCTTGTATATAAAACTGTTTGAGTTGCTATTTCATTTGACATATCATTTATAACTGTAAGGATAATGTAATAAATCTTATAAAGCATTAAAACCCCGATATTCATTTGTGGACACCCTGTATTATTATTAAAAAGTGAATGCCTACTTTTCACTACTGACAGTGACATCTCAGGGTGTAAGTGTTTGGGAGAGACACATCTCAGGGTGTAAGTGTTTGGGAGAGACTATATTAGTCTCTTCCAAACAAATGTCAACCTATCATTCATGTGGTGCACCCTGTTTGTGCAGACGAGGCTCTGGCGACTGAAAGATTCCTAGTATAAGGAGTCACCCTGCAGAAGGGGGGGAGAGTGGGGAGTAGTCCCATGTCGCGGTTATGCTGGAGGTTCGGTTACAATACTTACTGTGAACCTTTAAAGCTCCGCGCACTCACTAGATTCTGGTTCTTTCTCTGACAGCCGCCAACCGATGTTAAGTCGGTAAATGAAATGAAAATGCACCTTCTTATTTGAAACACATGCATTTAATAGTTAATCAGATAGTCTCGCTCCAACTCCCAACCTTTATGAAAGTTCGATATCGATACTTCGATCCTTTAAGATTACAGGTAATGCCTCCGATAAATTTAGACTGAATAACACGCACCCTTTTCATTCATACAACACCCTTAGTAGTTCTCAGAACAGGCCTATGGCTCACCACGAAACAATTCATATAAAATTCTGCAAATACTTTCTTCATTAATAAAGTTCCTTCATATCACCATAGAAATCACCTTCTACAAAATTAATTCTTTATCATAATGAACACGCGTTCTCGTCGACTCGACTGACTGTTCACTTTCGCGACAGAACTCACCTACTCCACGGCCAACGGCAGACTGCCCGCCCAGAAGCCTAGGTGCATCTTTCTCCCAAGCGCACCATGCTTCCGAATTTGGGGTTTACACCCCCGAGTTCATGGACCCGGCAGATGCTGACGTCACTAGACGACAACCAGTTTCAACACATTCTTTACAAGTGGGTCCTACTTCCCTAAACCCAAGGACTTGGCGGATGCTGAAATCACCAGACAACCACGCAAACCGCCAATATTTAAAACTTCTCAAATTAGCTTCCAAAGTAATGGGGAAATGCCATTAACCCGTTACAAGACTATATTAGTCACTTCCAAACAAATGTCAACCTATCATTCACGTGGTGCACCCTGTTTGTGCAGACGAGGCTCTGGTGACTGAAATATTCCTAATATAAGGAGTCACCCTGCAGGAGGGTGGGAGAGTGGGGAGTAGTCCCAGGCACCCCCTTACCCTTGGGGTTGGAAATGACCTGTAAAGGTGGATGAATCAGAAATTATCAACGGTATGAGCCTGCAGAGGGCAATGGGAAACCACTGCAATAAAGACCCACAGGGTATCCCATGGACATGTAATCCTCTCAAATTACAAATAACATGATGGCTTCTTCCTGGGTTAAATATTTTGTAGATAAAATAGTCCCCCAGTCGGATCTCCTAGGGGGTAATGCTCAGGGAGGAGTCATCAGAATAAATAGAAACATTCCACGAGTCAGAGCATGGAATGTTAGAAGTATGAATAGGGCATGCAGTTTAGAAAACTTAAAAAGTGAGATGGAATGACACTGGGATTGGTTAGATTATGTGGAAGGACACACAGAATAATTAACACAAAAGCTGTCATTGGAGTTACTGGTATTGGTTTTGTAAAGAATAAGAGAGTATGGAAATAGATAAATTATTATGAACAGTTTAGTGACAGGATTATTTTGATGAGGTTAGAAACTAAGCCCATCTCAACAACATTAGTACAAGTATATATCCCAATGTCACAGGAAGGTGACGCAGAAATAGAGAAAATATATGCCAAAATTGAAGAGTTAGTGTGAAAGGGGAGGAAAATCTAATAATCATGGGTGATTGGAATCTGATAGTGGGAGAAGGGAAAGAGGGGAATACTGTAGGAAGTTTTGGTATAGGATAAAGAAATGAGCGAGAAAGCAGTTTGTTAGAATTTTGTAAAAGATATAACCTAGTCGTAGCAAACACACTATTTAAAAACCACGCAAGGAGGATATACAAATGGAAATGTCCTGAGAATACAGGCAGATATCAGCTAGATTATATAATGGTCAAACAGAGAATCAGGAATCAAGTTATAGACTGTAAATCATACCCAAGAGCAGACATAGACTCTAACTATAATTTGATAGTTATGAAGTGCAAGCTGATATTGAAGTGAATAAGGAAGCAATAAGCAGAACAGCCTGGAAGTGAATAAACTGAAACAATCTAACACGAGAGAAAAATTTCCAAAAATTGTAGACGTAGGTCTAAGAAGTAACTCAAAGGAGCTCAACTGAGGTTGAATGGAATGCACTGACGAGAGAAGTAATGAAAACTGGTAAAGAAACATTGGGTTTTAGGCAGCAAGCTGCCTGTAAACCATAGATCACAGAAGAAGTTTTGGAGCTGATGGATCAGAGGAGAAGACATAAAAATACTCCAGATGAAGCAGGAAGAATACAGGCCATATAGAAATCAGGAAATACAAAAAAGGAAACTGACTGGAAGAAAAGTGTGAAGAAGTAGAAAATGAAATGGTCATACATAAAGTTGATGTTGCATATAGGAAGATCAAACAAAATTCTGGAGAAATAAAGAAAAGAGGTATAAAAGCTGCCAGTGGGAAACATCTTTTAAGCTCAGACTATAGAGCTAACTGGTGGAAGGAATACACTGCGAAACTGTATGATGGGCATAACTTGAATAATAGCATAATCGAAAAGAAGGCAATGTCAACTTTGATGACTTAGGAGAGCCTGTTTTGAGGACAGAATTCGATAGAGCTCTGAATGACTTGAAAACAAATAAAGCAGTTGGAATTGATGAGTTCCCTGCAGGATTTCTTAAATCCTTAGGAGAAGAAGATATCAAAAGATTATTCAACCTGATATCAAAAAGTTATGAAACAGGAAAAATTCCAAATGATTTTAATAAAAGTATAATCTTAACACTTCCAAAGAAACCACAAGCCAAAAAATGTGAGAACTATCACACCATTAATTTAACATCACATGCTTCAGAAGTGCTCACCAGAATAAAACTGTGGTACAAGGAAAGCGATTCTGGCTTTAATATTAATATTGGAAGGGTGAATCAAGAAAAACAAAGAAACTATTATGGTGGTGTGTAGATTTAGAAATAGTTTTTGATAATATTAGGTGGGACAAGATGTTCAAAATTTTAGAGTTATTGGGATGCAAATATCAAGATATAAGAATATAAACTATATAAGAATTATGTAGCTATAATTAAAGTAGGGAATCATGAGAGACTTGCATCTGTCAAAAAGAGTGTGAAACAAGGTTGTAGTCTATCCCCATTAATATTCAACTTGTATGTAAAGGAAGCAATGAAGGAAGTAAAAGATAAATTTTCAAGTGGCATAAGTGTTCATGGAGAAAAAAAAATCAGTATTCATTTGACGACGACATTGTCTTGTCAGCAGAACATGCTGAGTAAATTGAGAAGTTGCTGAACGTCATGAACAAAATACTGAAGGAAGATTTTGGACTGAATACTAACCAAAGCAAGACAAAAGTTATGAAATGTAGCAGAAATGATACTAATACTAGTAGATTAAATATAAAAATAGGTAGGACCAGATGCAATAGAAGTAAGCGATTTCTGCTACTTGGGAAGCAAATTACAACCGATGGCCAAGCAGGAATGATGTTAAAAGCAGAATAGTGCTAGCAAATAGAGCCTTCATGAAAAAGAGACAGCTTTTAGTTTTAAATATTGATCTAAGACTTAGAAAGAACTTTTTGAATCTCTATGTGTGAAGCACAGCACTTAATGGTAGTGAATCATGGACTTTAGGAATACCAGAAAGAAAGAAAATTGAAGCATTTGAAATGTGGTGCTACAGAAGAATGATGAAATTAAATGGACAGATAAAGTACAAAAAGAATGAGTTTTGGAAACGATTAGGGAGGAAAGAAGTTTGTGAAAGAAGCTTACAGAAAGAAGAGACCGGATGGAGGTCATATTTTGGGACATGCTGCATTGGTTAATTTATTAGTGGAGGGAACAGTCAAAGGAAAGAACTGTAGAGGAAGACAGATAATTGAGGATGTAAGTGGTATGTAGAGATGAAGTGATTAGCACAAGATAGGAATGGATGGAGGATTGAATCAAAACAGTTGATAGACTGATGACAGTAAAAAAAAAAATGACATCTCAGAGCAAACTCAATAATTATGTGATGTTAGAATAAAGTTTTTCATTCTAAATGGCATTGTAGGTCTGTGTGACCCTCAGTTTGGGAACCTCTAGCCCGCATGAAGGCAGAACTCTGCCTAAAACCACGATCCGGATGATCAGTATCCAGTGCTCAAGATTTGAACCTGGGACTATCGTACCTCTCTGATCCAGTACAGTGGCACCTTAATTCATGCAGCCATGCTGATGGGTTTATATGGTCGCTTCGTTCACCTTCAATTTACAGATTAAATTCATTTCATACAGAATTTGAACATTTTACAACATTAATACTGCCTCTTTCCTATGATAACTCTATAGGATGATGATAGTTCAAAAGAGATGTATACTTAAAACAGATTCATATCAGCCATTATCTATATATACTTGCCGTATTTGCATCTTTAATGCAAACTCATTGGTTGGCATCCTGTTTCATTCCTGGCTAACATAAAAACATAAGAGGTAATAAAGAATTCAATGTGTAACAAAGACATCACACTTATAAAGAAGGTAAGATTATGGAATGTTTTGAACTACGTTCATAAAAATGATGGAAAGGAATATTCTGATTTACTTAATCTGTTGAGAAAATAATAATTTATTGTTAATAATTTGAATATGCTGATTACTTATGTGAGAATTGTTACATTCTCATAGCGTTTAAAATTTGTAAAAAATGTATGAAATTTTAAATGAATTAGGGCAATGATAAAGGGAATAAAACTTTTCTTATCCAACCTGAAAGCAGGAAACGTGTGACATGTAAGGAAAAGATGAATGCTAATGCAAAATATTTCAGGGGATTGCTTAAACTAATTAACATTAACCTTTTTTTGTGCTACAGTCCTCTTCCTCAGAAAGAAATGAAGTCCTTTTGCTTTTAGCTTTGCAGTATGTAATTCTTTCAACCACTAGTGTTTTTCTTTCCATCACAATTGTTCTTTCAATGTTTTTGGTAAATTATTCATCATTTCTCTTGGTAACTTATTCCAATCCCTGACACCCTTACCTAAGACACAGAATCATCTTACACCATTGTGCCTGGGATTGAGTGACAGCTTATGATCATGGACATCTTTTCCCTTCCATGCATTACTTTTCATTGTTACTACAATATCTTTCCATGCCTTGTAAAAAATATACGCCTGGTACACTCCCATGACCCTCTCCACTCTCCTCCTGTCTTCCAATGAATCTCATTCCATTTCATTTTTCCTATCTGTTACTGACTGCATTCTGCAGTAATTTCCAGAAACATATCTAGCAGCTCTTCTTTGCACCTTCTCCAACTCCTGTATTCGATACTCAAAATGTGGGCCCATACTACACCACCCTATTCAAGCAATGGTCTGACCAAAGTTTTGTAACCTAATTCAATTTCTTCTCTCTACATTCCCTCATCACTCTCTCCAACAAGTGTAGAATTTTGAAACCTTTTCCTGTTACGTGTCCAATGTGACCTGCCCAGTTAAGCTTGTGAGGTCCCCTTGGTGACGGGAAATTTATGTGTGTATTAGCCAGTTTTGGGCCTGGCTGAAATATTTCACGTTTCTTTGTCATCAGGCAGAGACAAGTGATTCCTACCTGTGCTGAAAGACTGAATGATTTATGGCTGGCCATAAAGTTAAAAGCTTTACGGATTCAAGGAAATTCAAAGGACAGTATAGGATCTGTGCTGAAAGAAGGATTTCTGGTATAGTAGAAAGTTGAAACTAGAGAAACGATACTTCTGAGAAAAAGTCAGGTTACGGAACACCTCTGTTGGGAACCAGCGAATCAAACAGTTTGTTACGAACTTTTATAAACCCTAAGTTTTATGTTGCATGAGGAGACCCAATGGAGATCGAGGATGCCCCGCCAAACGTTCCCGTTGACTGGAATTTCGCAGGCCAGCTATAACACCGGAGCCTGGAAGCCTTCGACGGGGCCGACAAGCGAGGTGGTAGACATTCTGTTTCTGACCAGCAAACAATCCGCAGCGGCGCATGCTGGGAGATTGCCGGAGAGGTCACTACCTGCAGGGAGATACCTCGCCAAGTGGATGACACCAATGACCTTGCACCCAGCTGATCAACAGGGTCCGTGAAACTCTGTTTTATCCGCACCTCATCTGCTACGGTAAAGAACTCCGGCGATGTATAGACACTCTTGCATTATTGCAACGCTCTGAGATTTCAATCATGCTCTAAATTGTTCAAAAGAAATATTTAACTTTGTAAACTCCTTAAATATTCAGTCCTGTTAAATAAATCAACCAATTTTATATTCAAAGTAAATAATATAGGTGTTGTAAACCCTGCTTTCAATAAATTCCTTTCCTATGTATCAGTATATCATTTGAATAGATGAAGATATGTATTTTTAATGGTAATTTTAAAAGTATAATTGCTTTGATAAAAAGTATTTGAGAATTGGAATGTCGCTTCTCTCTGGTAGAGAACACTTCCATTCTTGGCGCCTTCCCAGGATTAATTTTGCAAATTAACTTATTAATTAATGCATCTCATTAATTTTTCAATTTTAATAACATCTTAAAAACCAGACGCTACAAGCGTGTATTCAATTTTAATGCCAAGGTATTTACATTTCAAATCTTCAACAAGCAGTTCTTTCCCACCTTGTAGTCATAATCAACCTTTAGTCTTTTTATTTGTGTGTCTAATAAGCTGACACTTCTTTGCATTTATCTTCATTACATGTTTACCAACCCAACTAGATATCCTGTCTGGATCACCCTTGAGCTGTTTATAGTCCTCTACCATTTTGATTCTTTTATATAGTGTTATGTCATCTACAAACAATCTAATTTCTAATAGTAAACAATTAACACAATTATTCATTACAATAATGAATACCAATGGTCCCAATACACTACCCTGTGGCACTCCCATTTTTACTTCCATTTCTTTTGATACTGCATTTCCTAACCAACTTTCTGTTTTCTACCTTTCAAAAATTCTTCTACCCAGCAAATGACTTTCTCATCCACTCCAATAGATTTTACCTTATTTACTATCATTTTATGGTTCACTCTGTAAAAGCCTTTGAAAGATCTAGTGCTACACTATCAATTTGGCCTGCCTTGTTAATTTCATCCAAAATACCTTGCATATTTCCCAACTGAGATTCACATGAATATCCTTGCCTAATGCCATATTGCATACATTAAAACCACTTACACTTCTCACATACATATTTCTGATGTAGTTCCATGGTGGTAAAAATCATGGATGTTAAAGAAATAGATAAAGTGGCTGAAACAATAACTAACTCTCCACTAACTTCCCTACCACCGATGTCAAACTGCTTGACATATAATTTTCAACTCTGTTTTTCAACCCTCCTTTATCACCACTACTATCACACTTCTTCAGTCCTCTGGTAAACAGCAAGTATCGAGACTTAATTTAAATAATATTTCAAGATAAGGGACAATGTCACATCCGTGTATCTTTAAGACATCGGTAGTATTATTATCTACACCAGCCCATTTATGTTTTTTCAGCTTTCTTAGTTCCTTCATGATATACTCAGGATGAATTTCAATTTTTTTGGTCTGCTCAGTTCTAATTGTGTTGTTAAGCTTGTTAAGCTAATTTAGACCCTCCCATTTCTGATTCATTGTCCATAATGGTCTCACTAAACCTGTTAATTAAAATCTCTGTCTTTTTCAAATCCTTGGTAACTTCTTCTCCATCCTTATATAAGCTTATCAACACCCTCCCTTCCCCTCAGTTTTCTAACATAACAATAGAAATTTCTCAATGCATCAGTTAATAGTCCCCCAGCTCTGACAGTACTCTTCGTAAACCCATTTTTAGCCACTTTCTTAGCTATTATTAAGTCCTTGCTTAGTTGCTTTAAATATTCCCTACTACCCTGCTGTCTCTTAACTCTGTTATGGTCTCTTCTTACCAACCTCTTAAACTTTCTCACCTCCCTATTATAATACACAGGTTCCCTACTTCTCCTTTTTCAGTTTTGGAATACATTTTTCTTCCCCCTTTCTTATTATCTTCTTGAACTCTTCCGACCTTGACTCTACTGTGCTTGTGCCTTCCTTCCATTTGCTGAAATGTTCTCTGAAATATTGCTTCAAATTTGAAATCTGTGCCATTTTATAATTGTACCTATTTTCCCTCTTTAATTTTGGCTGCTGGTTCACTGAATTGTCTATTATCCATCAGAATTGCTTAATGATCACTTACTCATTCAGTAACTTGGCACCACACAAGGTTGTCATCAGGCCTTATTAGGAGTACATCCAAAAGATTTTGCCCCCTGGTGTTCTGCTCCACCACTTGTGTATATCCTCCTTCCCTTATTAAGGTATTTGCAAATATCTGTTCCCTTGTGTTATTAATCTTGTTTCCTACCCAGTTTACACCTGATAAATTTAAATCCTCACCAATAATGACCATTCTATTGTCACCTCTGAAATCTTTGTATGAATTTAATTTCTTCACAAAAGCCTCATCTTCATCTGTCATTCTTCCACAGCAAACACCCTGATTTTTTCTTTTTATCGCCCCAAGTAACTCATGCTCATTATCTGTGAAAACCAGTGAATTGTGGTAGTTTTTGCTAGCTCGTATGAATACTCCACCGCCAAGTCTCCTCTATCTCTGTGGTAGAGTCTGCAACCATGGGAAAAACCTCATTGTCTAGTACTATTACTTTTAACCAACTCTCTGCCTCTATTATTACTTCTGGTTCGTGTATCTCTGATAAGTTTTCAAATTTGATTACTTTGTTCATTATAGTTCTACAGTTCACCAGAAACCCCCTTATTTGCTGGCTTTATATCTTCAGAATTTATCTCTTCTTTCCCAGTTCTACCCCAGTCAGTTATTGTTCCATCAACTTCATCTATTTCTTTAAAATCTGTGATTTTTCCCACCATGGAACTACAATCAGTAGTACTTTGATCTATTTCCATCCCTTCACCAGCAGCCCCTAACCTAAAAAAAAGGCAGTCATGACCCCATCATCACTGGGAATGGGCTCCCTTACTGCTTTAGGTAAAAATTCAGAAAGTACCCCCTTCCCCATTATATATAGGTGTATGCCATGCCTAGTGAAACCCCACCTACCAATGATGTTCACAGCCACAACCCCCAAGACAGAACTAATACCTTTCCCAAGTAGCACTTCCATTTCCACAATGCTCAACTTGCTGAATAAGAGATTAGTTCCTTGAATTATATTATTCTTGTTTTTATGGATCAGAAATATATAAATACCAAAATAGTGAATAAAGCCAACCCTACTCAAACACTTGTAGCCTGATATATTTGGCAACAGAAGGTTCAATTAGCTTGAAGTATATTTCTTTTTGTATCAATAGGAACAGAAAATATTACAGTAAAAGATCCTTATTCACAGGGGAAACATTCCGTAAATATGGCGCTAATATGGAAACCATGAATATGAAATGGTAATTTGTATGGGAATAGAGGGGATATGTTCCAAGATTAAAAAAAAAAGCCAAATTAAAATCAATTTATTGTGAGATTTTAAGCAACATATTTTAATTAATATTGTCAGGCTTAGGTAAATTTTTAAAAAGAATTTAGTAATTTTTCTTGTTTTGCCACTTCTAAAAGGTTTTTCAATTTGGACTGATATTCAGCTGTGGCATTAACAATTTGTCTTTTAAAAACAAGACTTCTTTCCATAGGGGGATTAATTTTCATGAAGAACTATATATGACAGCTAACCTGATGAAGGCAATGGAGGTAGTTGCCGAAACGCTGTATAAAGTTTTAAATAAAGATATAATCTGGCAGAAAACCCAAGAAGTATTCATTCCATCCACACACCAGGAAAAACTTAATTCTCACACAAAAAAGAAGAAGATATTTGCCATCCATAGGCCTTCAGGGTTTTTAAATTAAATGTAACCATTTCAGTACTAATTTAAGCCTCTTCTTCAATGGGTTGGGGATTTAACATTTTCCCAAAGCTGATTTCAGTCAAATCTTCATCTTGTGATTCTAGTAACTCTTAAATGTCACTTGATTCTATCTGTTCAAAACCATCTCGTCCTATTCCTTTTGCAACTTCAGCAATGTTTGCAGTTAAACTTTGAATTTGCATGGATTCTCCATCATTTCCAACAGTGAGATCGGGCCATAGTTTTTTTACAGCACAATTTCACAGAGTATGGTTTCAGTTCTTGCAACAATTGTAACAACGCATTTTGCTATGTCCAAATTTTTCCAGCGTTGCACAACATTCATATCAGGATTGCATTGCATGGTGACCAGTATGATTTTGAAGGTTTGTCTAAGGTAATAGAAGTTAAAGATCTGGATTATTCCTTGATTTCTAGGTTGAAGTAATGCTGTCACGTTAGGAGGCAAGAATATCACCTTTATATTTGGATGCACAGTTTCAAGCTCACGAGGATGACCTGGTACATTGTCCAAAACTAAAATGGCCTTAGAGTTTAAATTATTTTTCTTTAATTGAGTTTTAACTTCATGAATAAAACAATTCCAGAATTAGTCACAAAAAATAACATTTGTAACCCACGCTTTCTTATTTTCACGCCAACACACTGGCAGGTTGTCCTTGTTTTAATTTTTCAAAGGGATTTAAAGATGTGTATAGCATTAGTGGCTTAATAACACAATCACCTGATGTGTTAGAGTTACACTGCTGCTGTGTTCATCTTTTGCTGTCTTGTAACCAGAGGCGCACTTTTCACTTTTGGATATAAAAGATTTGTTTGGCATTCTTTTGCAAAATAGGGCAGTTTCGTCTGCATTTAACACTTGTTCAGGTTTGTATACACTGTCTTCAATTATGTATAAACATTCCTCTGGTTACTTCCTGCTGTGGAGGTGTCTGCAGATGCAGCTTCTCCAACAATTTTGATGCTATGCAATTATTGTCGCACCTTGAATTTGTTGAACAAACCTTCCGATGCTTGAACTCCTCCACTTTTAGGTTCATCACTAGGTTCTTTAAAATGTGCATAGAGAAGCATTGCCTTCCCAGGGATCATGGACCATTTAAGGGCACTCTTTTCTGGTTACGGTCTTCAATTAATAATGATAATGCAGCTTGCACTATTCCAATTGCTGGATCATGAACAATTTTTGCTGAGGTTGAAGCTATAGAATTTTGTATTTTGTCTTTGGATTTCTTGCTGAATCATACAGTTGATTTGTTAACATTGAAAGAATGTGATACGGATGCAAACAAATCGCCGAGGTGTAAATGGTCAAGCATTTCTATTTTTACTCTAAGCGGCAACACAACTTTTACGCCATAGCAATTAATTTTTTTTCCTTTGCTAGATATTATAAATTGCAAACAAAGCAGAGGAGACACATGTTATTCACTCAGAATTATTGCAACGACTGACTAGTTGAAATAATAATAGATTCAGAACTGATTGTGGCGGAGCAGTTTTGTCAAAAGTCATGTTGGAACGTGTAACACAGTGACAGCTATGGCTTTTGACAGTGAATTTTTGTTTTAGTGACCATAAGATTTGCTTTTTTAATCACTTTGGTTAGATAGAGTGACTCTCAGCAGATGTCAGCAATACTCAAACGATGCCGACACGTTAGTAAAGGATACCAAATCCACTGAATGTACCAAACGGATTCACGAATAATAAAAATTTTAAGCACCTAATACAGGAAGTACTCACAATTATTTTATCTGCAAATACTGAAACCGTGAATATAGTAAGTTGTCACAATTATTTAGTCCATGAATAACAAAACCACAAATAAAGACCTTAGACTGTATATAAGATATATTACACATTTTACATATTTCCTGAGTCTCTTTGTGAAGTATTGTCACTATTAAGGTTTATTGCGTTGTGAAATAAATAGATTTTATACACAGAATAAATATTGTATCTTTTGACAATTATTTCCTTTTGTTTGTTCTGTTTCAAAAATCCTCTCATACCAACAGCAAATTTTGACCTTGTCTGGAATCTTCTTTAATTAAATTCATTCTGAAAGATTAGCAGGGTCTTTTCTACTGAGATCTATTAAATTTTTCTCTCCACAACTATTATTTCCAAACTTCTCACTATGCAACTATTATTATTTAAAAACTTAATCCAATCCTCTGCTCGATTATCCTGTCTTGCTCGCCAGATCTAGCAACAATCCTCCTAAAATTTCCCCCCCCCCCCAGAGATCCTATATTTTCAAAAATATCAAATCAAAAAATCTGTATTAGACCTGTTATTATTTTTACTAATTACTTAAACTTTTATTTTACCAGTATTGCACCATTAATCTTTCTAAATATATAATTTTGTTTATTTTAATGAACTGCTATGTTACAGTATATTGTAAAGTACCTTTTTTTTCACCAAAAGCACTCCCACTAGCTACCCACAGCAGTAAAATATTCTATAGATCGATTTTAAAGTTGCCTATGTTGGACTTAGAAATTTTGAGAGGAGTAATTGTCCACTTAAAATAATTTCCCTGTAATCTTTCCCACAGTAACAATTCACCATTAAAAATCATTTTAAAGTGTATTTATCATATCGGGAAACGTTTATTTTAAGAGATATTTTGGTTCGTTCACATTTTGAAACACGTGATCAGAAAAGTAAAAATCTAAGATTCGAGATATCTTTGGATCGCGTAAAACTACAACTGATCTTTTATCACCAGCTATAGTCAGCATTGTTCCGGATATTTTGGTAGGTAAAAAATTAAATAATTTGGTAAAGTTTAATTAGCAGTTTTAATTAAGGGAAAAAATGAACTTTTTAAATAAAATGAATATTAATTAGAAATTTATATCAGTAGATAGCCTTAATTAAGATGATTATGAACATATAATGGTTTTGGTATAAAGTTTAAGCAATTGTCCGGTAATTAAGTTTTTGAAAAATAGATTGTCTTGGATTGTTGCTGAAGCGCGTAAAAATTCCGCCAAGTTGGTCATGTGATGACTTTAATTTTAAGACTATAGAAACCCTTTGGAATGTTAAATTAAATTAAAACAGATAGAACATGACAATAGAAAGTCCCTGTGAAAATTTCAAGTTAAACCATTATCTACTTATGGAGATATTAATTAAAGAAAGATTCGCCAAGGTCACAGGTCACAGGCTATAAAAGACCTTGCAGCAAGCTCACGTTGCCTCATTCTAGTCTCATTCTTACGCCGGAAAGTGATCGCACAATTCCGCGCTAGTTAGCGGCGCAAATTAGGGTAGCGGTTTAGGCAAGTTCTAACATGCCGTAGTACTCACTAATGTTAGGGGGACTTTGTGAGTTTTTGTCTTCTCGTAGAATTGTACTTAATCTGCAATCTTCAAAGAAACTGTTGTTCAATGCTTTATTCACGTTTCTGGTACCGACAATGTACGAGTGAACTATTATCAAGAATATAAGTACTGTCTTATTCTCAAACTGTGTTAAATGATTTTATCTTGTTTACCCTTCGCATTTGGGGTTTACTAATACGAATGCGTGGTGGCCGATCTATTTAATATTATAGGTACCAGAGGGCTACACATGGTCATGAACTTAATTGTTCATAGTTCAGGTGAAGGTGTTGCAATACTCCCGTGCCGCCTTTCCGCCTGACAATATGCTATTCTATATCAGGTAAGATGTTTAGATGTTTATCTTTGCTTAATTCACCTAATTTAATGTTTAGCAGAAATAAACAGACAAAGTAATACACTTGATTTGACACTTACCGTTAAGATAACCAGCACAAAATTTGTCACTTGTGAAGTAGTTTCTGAATGAGATAGGAACTTGAGTATAACATTCCCTGAATTCAACATATGGCAGTTTTGTTGTCAGTAAAATTTCACTTGCTGTATTGTTCTCAGTAATTCCCCAACCAGTTACCTAGAATATATTGTTTCAGACATGATATTTTTTTGTTCAGCCATTGGCCTCAAAACTTCTGTAAGAATACTAATAAATAATTAAGATACTAAAATAAAATTATATTCAGTAAATCAGTTATTCAGGTCAACAAAAATAATGAAAGCAAGAATAAAGAACTTGTGTTACAAGGAGGTAGGGCAGTTGTGAGAAAAACAATATCAGAGGAAATACTGCATGTTGGAAAGTAATTATAATAATTTAAAAATGGATTTTTTGTAAGTGGTGAAAATACTAATAAAAATCGCAAGTAAAGACAAAAATATAAATGAATTATACTTGAAAGTGTGGATATACCGGGGTGAGTGCTCATATTATCTGAGATTGAGAGCCAGGGGAAGGGGGACTTGGTATTCAGAAGTGTTCATAGACCATTTCCCACTTTAGGAGTTCAGATGGGGATGTAGTTTCGGGGACTACTGACTGTGAAACTGTTACTGAGTTCACAAGATTTGTGGGAGATAGTATTTGACAGCAACGGGATGGTCTAGATTTTGGAAGTAAATTGTTTGTCTGTGACCTTTCATTCTGATGGATAAATGGTTTATGGTGAGGCCAACGCAAGAACTCTTACATCAGCTTCATCATGAGCCAAATATCAGTCAGAATAAAGATCATGAAGAAACAGTTTACTCCAAAAATCTAGACCACCTTGTTGCTAAGGACCATGGCATTTGCTGGCAATAGCTATTCATCATTGGGTTGTGATGTCAAAAGTGAATCTATTTTCTTCTTTGCTTGTTTGTCCTGGAACCACATATCCTTAAGCATCTACCTGAGAAGTATTACATCTTGCAAGTCTCTTTCTGTCTTCCCCTAAAGCCAAATCCTTACTCACATATTGCTTATTTTCTTAGTAATGAAATTAAGGAAACAGGAAGCAACATCTAGGCAATATAAATAATAAAGGAAAGGCAAATTAACCTATCACCCTGCATAGCCAGTCATGGGATAACGTTCTGTGTGCACACACATCCAGAACCAAATGGCTCTTTTATCTACTACTTGAAGATGGATAATATGGAAATATTATATTTGTGTGTCTATCTTATGTTTTTTTCTCTCATTGCAGCAGTATGTGATGCATTAATTTCCCTTTCCTTTTATTATTTATTTTTATTAATATTTTTTTCCCTGCACATAACATTTCCACTAATGTTGATTTTCTCATCCCTACCACCGCCATTTTGTCCATAATGGTAAAAAAAAAAAAAAAAAACCTATTTATGCAACTGTGTTGACTGCAGGTGCCTGTGTGATCTCAATCTGATATTCCTATTTTAATGAGAAAGGTCACAGCCCAAAATATTATCTTGTTTTGTTTGTCACTAGTGCCTAAATTTATATTTTCTTTCCATATCAAAACATTGGTTCTTATTTATAATCAAATTTTCAGATCAGTATGGAACTTGATACTTTAAACTTTCTACTCAAGTGTTTTTGTGGAATTTATCAACATGTACAAAAACACACAAAAGTCATACGATGAAAGTGTTGATTTCACTTTTTAAAAATAAATTGTGATAGTTCTTTTTACTTAAGCAGTTGAATACACAGAAAATCCTAAAAATAAAGATTCTAAATCTCTTCCCATTACAACTACAGGCATGCACTGAACTCGTCACAAGCTTTTATTACAAAATATTTCAGTTTACACACTTCCATTTAATATTTGTAAATAAATTAAAAAATTCATTATCCCAGATGTTTTTAAAAAGATAATGAATAAAGTGTATATGAATTGGTTAGTATAATGTTTCCTTAAAGATTTTCAAAATGTAGCCAGTTTTTAAATTTAATTATGGTATCTTAAAACGAATGTATACTCACAAAACCAAAACTGCCAGAAGAAAGCTGGAAGCTAACATATTGTGTTTCTAAGTCCACACACACAGGTCTGACAAAATCAGATATTGTGATTTCAACCTTCAGCACAACAAGAGCAATATCATCTCCATAATTACGTGCTGGACCTTGGTATGTATCCTTTATATGGATTGACTCAAGCTGAAAATGTATTAAATAATTAATGAAATTAAATTGCAATGAAACAGATGCACAAGTAACAATTTCTCTAAACACCTGATTTCCAATTTCATGATTTTAAACTTAAATTCTTTAAATGCATTATCACCACCCACTTTCTTTTATGTTTTAAAAATTTTAAAATCATCATATATATATCTACATGTTAGGATAGGATAAAAACCACCACTTATCATAGAAGAGGATTCCTGTGGTAATGGTACATGAAAAAAAAAAAAAAAAACACATGAACACACACAGAATATAATTTTTGAGCCCATGCCTCTTCATCAGTAGGAGTGAGAAGGCTGCACAATGGCGGCTGGCAGCAACCTGCCTAAGCTACAATGGCGGTAGCTCATGGTGGAGGGGGGGGGAAACAACATGGTGGGAAGTGAGGGTGGGGGTAGAAAAGCATAGGCTGGAAAATGATAATGAATAGAAAGTAAAACTGTACATAGGAACCTGTCGTGGAAGTGCAGAGGATCTCAGTTAATGGTCCCAAATTCCTATTAAGTAATGGACATATCTGCAAACAGCTGAAAAACAAAATATTTGGAAATTTGCAATTAAAAATAAGCAAAATTCTAAGTTACAATCTATAAAGATAGGCTCTGGTGGGTGGTGGTTCTGTGGGAGAAGGTGGAGCTGAGGGGGATGGGTGGGAGGAAAATTGGTGCTATCTTATATTTAGACCTGGTGGTTGCATGATACCCAGTTGGTACTGTACTGATAAGCCAGTTCCCACCTTCTAAGTTCCAAAATACTGCTTTTACTGTTACTATTACTATTACTCTGCAATTCACTAAAAGTGTGTGGCAGAGGGTGCATTGCGCCTATCCGAAAGGGTTAATAGTTTGGAAGGGATATATGGGATGTGGCAGCAGGCGCCCATGGTCTATTGTGAGGAACCATCCTAGCATTCACGTGGAGTGATCTGGGAAAACCATGGAAAACCCGGATCAGGATGGCTGGAGAGCTTTATCGAAAGCTACTCCTGTCGGATTTTAAGTTTAATTGCCCGGTAAATCCTTTCTATTCCATTCCCTAATCGCTCGTGGAAAAAATGAATACAGAAAAGAATCGGTTCTGGCCCCGATTTCCCTTATCTTATTTTCACGGTCATTATGAGATACAAATGTTGCTGGTAGCAATATTTCTATGCTGTCATTCTGAAATATGACAGTCGTGAATTTTTCAATTAGCTTCTGTCGAGAGCAACGCCTTTGGTGTTCCAGGTTTTCCCAACCTAACTCCTTCAACATCGCACTTACGCTTTCCCTCCAACTATATGTACCTGTCACCTTTTATCTGAGAGAACTATGATGGTGTGGACCGAGAAACATGTGTTAAAAATGTTGGTACCATGTGTGGTGTGTACCGATTGTCTGTGTCCATTCATTCTGATGCCAGTGGATTTGTTGTGAGTCCAATGTAGGAGGCTGGGCAATGGCTACAAGTGAGTTGGTATACAAGGTGGGAGGATACACATGTGGCGAGTCCTGTGATGGGAAAGCTTTCCCCAGTTAAGGGGTTGGTAAAGGTGGTGGAAGGCGGGTGCATACTGCAAAATTTGGAATGGGATCTGTTGCAAGGAAATGAACCTTGAGGCTGTCTTGCAGGCTGGGGGGCCCCGTGCTTAAGGACCAAGAGTTGGTTGAGGTTTGGAGGTCTGCTGAAGCAGGTTCTGGGTGGGTGAGGGAGGATTTTAGGAAGGAGGTTTCTCATCTCGGGGCAGGCTCAAAGGAAGTTGTAACCTTGTCTCAAGACTCGGTTGATGGATTCCAAGCCTGGGAAGTAACGGGTTTTATAGGGTTGTGGATTGTGATGTGCCACGTGAAACCTGTTTGTGAATTAAATCTGGTGGGTCATTTCGGGAAATCAGGGCTTCAGAGATATTGTTGGCATATTGATGAAGGGCCTGTTGATTGGAACAAATGTGACTACCCCGAATGCCTAGGCTGTAGGGGAGGGAGCGTTTGATGTGATGAGGGTGGCAGCTATCAGAATGAAGGTACTGTTGCAGGTTGGTGGGTTGATATGGACTGCTGTGGGGATGTAGCCATTTGTGAGGGAAAGGTTGACATCCAAGAAAGTGGCCTGTGTATGGGAGTAAGTCCATGTCAATTTCAAGGATATAACGGTATTAAGTTTATTGAGGAAACTGAGTGGGTTATCTTTCCCGTGGGTCCAGATTATGAAAATATCATCAATGAATCTGACCAACAAGAGGGGTTTCAGATGGACTTCAGTTATGAATGTGTTCGTGTGTATTTTTCATGTACCAATGCCGTAGGAATCCTCTTCTATGGTAAGTGGTGGTTTTTATCCTATCCTAATGTTTAATATATCCGCTTTCAGCACCTTTGTTTCCTAATAACATATATATATATATATATATATATATATATATGTACTTGTGTTTTCGTATATTTCACTTTTCAGAAACCACTACCTAGCACAGATCAATGGTGTTTGTGTGTGGAAGTAGCATGGAGTTTCCTATTGAGCACAACTTTGGCCGAATGCTGATAGCTGTGGGGATGTGGGAAATATGATGGTTAAAAGTGGTCAATGCAGGGCATTTTCATATTTCGACCAAAGACTTGTGTATCCTTATTCTTCTATTTCCTGCCACAACTACATAGGATAGACCAACGATGTTTGTGTATGGTAATAGCATCGACCCTCCCACCATGCACTATGGTGGTTAGATGTTGGTAGCTATGGAAGTGTGGCAGAAATTGTGGTTGAAAGTGGTCGACGTGTGCGACTTTCATATTTCTACCAAAAAAGTATGTGTCATGGAGTATCACTTTTCAGCCAAAACCGTCTAGCGCAGATCACTGGTGTTTGTGTGTGATAGTAGCACTGAGTCACCCATTGATCACAACGTTGGCCGAATTTTGGGAACTGTGCGAGTGTGGGAGATACGGTGGTTGAAATTGTCCAATCAAAGATATTTTTGTATTTCGACCAAAGACATGGGTCTCCATATATGTCACTTTGCTGCCACAACTATGTGGCATAGAGCATTGGTGTTTGTGTGTGGTAGTAGTATCATGTCTCCTATCATGCACTATGGTGATTAGATGATGGTAGCTATGGGGGTGTGGAAGCTATGGGGGTGTGGAAGCTATGGTGGTTGAAAATGCCGACCTGTGCCACTTTCTTTTTTTTACCAAAGACAAATGTGTCATGGTGTATCTCTTTGAAGCCAAAACTATCTAGCGCAAATCACTGGTCTTTGTGTGTGGTAGTAGCATAGAGTCACCCATTGAACACAACGTTGGCCGAATTTTGGTAGCTTTGCGAGTTCAGGAGATATGTTGGTGGAAAGTGGCTGATCAAGGATATTTTTGTATTTCGATCGAAGACATTTGTATCCATATATTTCACTTTGTTGCCACAACAATATAGCGCAGACCAATGGTCTTTGTGTGTGACAATAGCATCAAGACTTCCATACTGCACTTTGGTGGTTTTATGTCAGTAGCTGTAGGGGTGTGGGAGATATGGTTATTGAAAGTGGCCGACTTGGGGCACTTTCATATTTCGAGCAAAGTCGTTTGTGCCCCTATGTATCACTTTTCACCCAAAACTATCTAGCACAGATCACTGGTGTTGTGTGTGGGAGTAGCATAGTGTTACCGATCATGCCCTATGGTGCTTATATGTCGGTAGTTATGGGGGTGTCATTGAAAGTGGTCCTATTTCTACCAAAGAAGTCTGTGTGTCCCTATATTTCACATTGCAGCCAGAACTATCAAGAACAGACCACGGGCATTTGTGTGTGATGTTAGCCTGGAGTCTTCAATTGTTCACTATTGTGATTGCATGTCGGTAGCTGTGGGGGTTTGATAGATATGGTAGTTCAAAGTGATGGACCTGATAAAAAATAGATATGTGTGTCCCTGTATTTCACTCCACAGCCAAAACTACCCAGCGAGTCCACTGGTGATTATGTGTGGTATTAATCTCAAGTCTCCCACCATGCACCATGGTGGTGCCATGTCAGTAGCTATAGGGGTGTAAGAGGTATATGGTGGTCGATGGAAGGCAATTTCATATTTCGACCAAAGACATGTGTCCCTATATTTCACTTTGCAGCCATTCAACCTCGCGCAGATCACTGATGTTTGTGTGTGATATTACCCTCGAGTCTCCTATCATTCAATGATGGTTTCTGTCAATCAAAATTCTTTGCAATCACGAACGAAGTTGCTGGCATCAGCTAGTTTTATGATAAAACTAGCTTGTGCCCACAACTTTGTTCGTGTTTGTAAAGAATTTGGATTGACAGCTACGGACATCTAACCACCATAGTGCATGATGGGAGACTTGATGCTATTTCCACACACAAACACCAGTCATCTGTGCTATGTAGTTCAGGCAGCAAAGTAGAATATACTGACACATGTCTTTGGTCGAAATATGAAAATATTGTTGATCGACCACTTTCAACCACCATATCTTGGACACTCGCACAGTTACCAAAATTTGGCCAACATTGTGATTGCGCTATACAGTGTTGGCTGAAAAGTGATACACCATGACACATACGTAGAAATATGAAAGTGCCGCACGTCGACCACTTTCAACCACACCTCCATAGTTACCAACATCTAACCACCATAGTGCACGATGGGAGATTCAATGTTATTACCACACACAAACTTCAATGGTCTATCCTATGTAGTTGTGGCAGGAGAGAGTAGTATGAAGATACACTAGTCTTTGGTCGAAATATGAAAATGCCCTGCATAGACCACTTTTAATCATCATGTCTCCCACATCTTCACAGCTGTTGGCATTCGGCCAACATTGTGCTTGACAGGTAACTCCATGCTACTTCCACACACAAACACCAGTGATCTGTGTTAGGTAGTGGTGGCTGAAAAGTGAAATATAGGGAAACACACGTCTATATATATATTAATCATCTCGCTTAGTAATTTATTGCAATCCCAGAATCCCTTCCCTGGGGTAGGACATGTAGATAACCTCCTCGTGATGTACCCTGGACAACAGGCTGCAGATGCAGGATGGCTGATAATCTATACAATAGGTGACCGAACTAGATCCCGTATTTCTCACGGTCACACAAAGCAACATCAGAAGAAGAAACATCTGATGAAAATGAACAACAGCACTTGTCAGAGCCAACTGACCAGAACGTTTTGATCCAGGGCTCATATTCTTCAAATAAATGCAGAAGAATAAACAATTGCTAAATATGAATATCTTAGTAAACTAGCTATTGACTTCAAAATCGACATCTTAGCTGTTCAAGGAACCCACATGACTGAAAAAGATTTGGAAAGCAGGGACAAGATTGCAGGGTATTGAATGATAGTGAGACTTGCCTCTTCTATACACAAATCAGCCGTGTATGCCACAAGTAACATTTTAAATATCTCAGAAGTGAGCTGTCAAAAAGTCAATGAAATAGAAATAATTACTTCAAACTCAACAATTTAACTATTGCATCGGTTTACAAACCACCTCTTTCCAACTGGCCAACTGCATCATTGCCCTCACTACCGAAACCTTGCTTATATGTAGGAGACTTTAACAGCCGACATACATCTTGGGGTTACCCATATACTGATGAAAATGGAGAGAAACTTACTGTGTGGTGCGAAAGTCAAGTCCTGTATCTCAGCTATGATGCTAAAGAAAAGAAAACTTTCCATTCTGCTAGATAACAATCTAGCACCAATCCTGATCTGGTTTTTGTTTCCACAGATAAAAGAAAACCTTAGACCACAAAAGGAAAGTCCTGCAGCATTTTCCAAGAAGCCAACACAGACCCACACTAATCAGTGGTGGTATCACAATACTTGTTATCCGATCGATTCATAAACCAAGGTGGAATTAAAAGAGGGCAAACTGGGACCATTATAGCTCCGAGGTAGATAGCAACCTGCAATGGAAACCCCCAAAAGTGGAAAACTACAAGAGATTTGTAAGTATTGTTATTGCTGCAGCTAGACAAAACATCCCTCGAGGGTACAGGAAACAATACATTGTCTGCTGGGACAAATCTATGCAAACTTTGAATGAAAATTATCAAAAAAACTGGTGACTCTGAAAAAGGAAAAAGAATATTAGAAAAACTGAATGAAGGGAGGAAACAGAAATGGAAAGAGCTAACTTCTCAAATGAGCTTTACTCCCTCCAGTAGAAATGCATGATCTCTCCTTAGAAAACTGGGTGCAGCCTCAAACACATGCAGGAATTACACCAACTGAAATGGCATTGCACATCAAAACAAGAGCTGACAAAGTCCCAACAGATCCTGCCATGAAGATACAGATGGAGAGAGAGACGATTGCTATGGATAAAAACCTTAGAAACAACCCTACCCTTTCTAATCCATTCAGT
Organism: Vandiemenella viatica; assembly: GCA_031002005.1. Taxonomy (NCBI): domain Eukaryota; kingdom Metazoa; phylum Arthropoda; class Insecta; order Orthoptera; family Morabidae; genus Vandiemenella; species Vandiemenella viatica. Next base: position 20,125,874 of record JARYHS010012519.1, on the reverse strand, counting down.
CATGAAGTTGAGAAAGCCATCAAAATTCTAAAAATGAGGAAGGCTGCAGGATTAGATGGTATTTTCCCAGAAATCTTAAGATATCTCGGCAAGCAGGGAAGAACTTGGCTCAATAAATTCTTCAGCGATATCCTGTACACTGGGATCATCACCCCTGAATTCAAGATGGCTCACACCTTGATGATCCTCAAACCAGGCAAACCAGCGGATGATACTTCAAGCTATCGACCCATTGCTCTACTAAGTGTTTGCTATAAGCTTCTATAACGCCTCATCTTTAACTGTATTCAAGGAATAATAAATATCATAACACCAACATACCAGACAGGTTTTAGAGTAAAACAGAGCAGTTGTGAGCCAGTATTAGCACTGATATCATATATTGAGGCTGGATATCAGAAGAAGTTAAAGACATCAGTAGCCTTTGTCACTCTAACAGCGGCGTACGATACAGTTTGGCTGGATGGGCGGCTACTTAAACTTTAAAAACATAAACCCTGCTGGAAACTAACATCACTCCTGAAGAATATGCTGACCAACTGATATTTTAAGGTCACCGTTGGGCATAAGACAAGTAAGTCATTTACAATAAAAAATGGATTACCTCAAGTGTCAGTACTAGCTCCATTGCTCTTCAACTTGTACATCAGTGACATGTCTGAAACAACTTGCAATAAATTCTGCTATGCTGATGACTTAGCTATCACTGTCCAAACTGCCACATTAGAGGAAGGTGAAGGGACTCTCTCTAACGACATTCCACTTGAGCAATAGAATAGCACACCAGCCGCTCAAAGTGCCATCAGAGAGTGAAACATAATTTCTATTCTAAATATTTTGGCGTCCCCTTAGACCGTTCCTAACATTCAAAAAACACCTGGAAATCACAAGTCAGAAACTTAAAACTTGAAACAACTACATGAAGAAGCTAGCTGGTACTTTGTGGGGAGCTTATGTGGACACACTATTAACAACCACTCTAACCAAGGTTTACCCTGTCATTGAGTACTGTGTTCCAGTGTGACAACGTAGTGCTCACACTAGAAAAATCGACGTCCATCTGAACGAGTGTATGAGAGAAATAACTGGCCCCCTGAAATCCACCCCAGTCCAATGGTTACACCCAATCAGCAAAATACCACCTACAGAGGTAAGAAGCCACATGAATGGATAAAACTACATCATCCTGACCATCCACACGATCTCCCAATCCACGAGGTCCTAAATGACTTACCCCCCACTCGTCTTAAATTCAGAAATCCAGTATATCAAGATGTATTTGACTTTGATGTCAAGGAAAAATGGCAACAAAGATGAAACTCCTCGTCTGTGAAACATCCAGATATTAAAGATCCCACAACTGGACTTTTGGGATTCCACCTAAATAGAGACCAGTGGGTCAAACTAAATTGCCTAAGAACAGGCCATGCGAAATGAAATGCCATGCTGTGTAAGTGGGGTCTTCAGGATTCCCCTGCATGTGACTTCTGTGCTCCTTCCCAGAGGAGCATATCATCAAATAATGCCCTCTACGGAAATATGATGGACCATTTGAAGATGTTTTCAGAGCTACAACTTCCTTTGTACAATGGCTGGAAGAACTGGACATTTTGTGAATGCTGCCAACATTCTTCTCATTGTATATGTTTATATGTATTGTATTAGTTGCTTAGCCATACGACAAATAAATAAATAGTAAATAAATAACTCCCTTCCCAATAAAAGGACAATTTCCTACTTGTAACATGACAGGGCTTTGTCCCTATATAGTAATGTTATAAATGTGTAGAGAATTTATGTAAGATCAGCAGAAGTGGAAGACAGAAAATGAAGTATTCAGATTATTTATGATACAGGAATCAGATTTTTTGGGAATCGTTTTAAAGGAAGAGGAAGTTTAGAAATATGATATAGTTCCTGAGTAATCTTTGGAGGGAGAAGATATTAAAATTTGTGAGGTAATTAAAAGTTTCTTAGATACAGATTTTCTAATTGTGGGATTCAAAAACTAATTAAAAGTGATACTATGAACATAAGGAGCATTTCTTTTCAATCTAGGGAATTTATAAGTAATTTCAGGGAAAACTGAGAAAACAGAAAGTTTATATAAACGCAAAAAATTTATCTGGATCTAAAAAATTTATCTGGATCTAAAAAATTTATCTGGGTGTAAAAAAATGGTTTTGCATCCAATTTCGAAGAAGGATGGTGATTGGCCAGTTAAGATGATGAGGGGTGATCAAAATAGGGGTTTGGTCAGTTGTATAAAACCAACTAGTCAGTCACTCTGCTCTGGAACCTATTGAGGTGTATTGGGTCACATCATGAACTGAGCATCTATCACAGAGTTCAGATTACAGTATTGCCACCATTAATTGTTCTAACATGAAAGTACAAGGGGAAGAAAATGTAACAATTTCAGAGGATTAACTCTTCTTTCCCATGGCCTCGAGTTAATGGAGAAAATTCTAGAAGGTAGGCTGAGGAAAGTCAATGAACCACAGCTTGAAGAAGAGCTGTATGGATTTATATCTAACAGATCGACGAAAGATCTCATCTTCAGTGCTCAGATGATTATGAAAAAAAACATTGGGAGAGGGGAAAAGATGTCATCTTTATTTTCTTAGATACTGAAAAGGCCTATGACAGCATTCCTAGAGATAAACTTTGGGAATGTCTGTCCAAATGAAAGGTACCACCAAACTTGATCACCAAAGTTAGAATTACTTTATGAGAACTGCCAAAGCTGCATTCAGATTGGAGACTCCTATTCAGACTGGTTTGTGACTACCAAAGGTATTCAGCAAGGTAATGCATTATCAACACTGTTGTTCATCATCGTAATGGACGAAATTATGAAGAGAGTAAAACAGCAACTCAATGCTGATGACTTTAAATCATTTGCATTTGCAGATGATGATGTGATTTGGAGATAAACAGAAGAAGTAGTACAATATAAACTGAACATCTGCAATAAGAATTTTAAGGAATTTAGCCTTAAAAAAAGCCACTCAAGAGCAGTGGTAATGGCTGTCAGCAGACAGAATATGATGCCTATTATTTATCTGAAAAACAATGCAATTGCAATGACATGACAATGCATAAAAAATTTAAAAATAACATTATTACAATATAAAATTATGATATGGAAATGAGCAAAAACTTAGCTTTAGATGATGGATGTGGGGCATGAATACACAGAAAAGACAAAAAGTAATTTTTGGGTCTAACCCACATACCAACCTCCCCTAATGTTCTCCTGTTGATAAAAGGCTAGACACAAAAATTACTTTATCATGTGCATTTTTGTCTTTTCTGTGTGTTCATGCCCAACATCCATCCTCTAAAGGTAAGAAGTGGCTCAGTTCTCTGTCATAATTTGTTATCCCTTTTCGATACTTAACACCTTTAATTTTATTGATTACCAATTATTACAATACATAACTTAAATAACAGTAGAAAGACTTGCCATCATCCTTAGCTCAGCTCGCACATGTATGCTGCAACAGTCAGAACTGCAATGCTGTTATCATCGTCATGTATCATTTAACAGTGAGGTAGGCCTACCTGATTGGCTTGTTTACCATACCCCATTCTTCTACCTTGGTTGAAGTTTGATTTTGTCGGTGAATGATTCACATGGATCCACTCTGTTTTACATGGTATCCAAAGTGGCATACAAGAACAGACTTAAGGTTTCTTACTGGTCACTGTGCTGCTTTAATTGATGTACAGCTTCACCTGGCAGCAGCAGGGTGGAGTGCAGAGTATTAATCATCCTGGCTCCCTCGTCAAGCGACAAGCCTGGCAGCGGAGAGAGGACACAGTGAATTCTTCACACCCCCTCTATTTGGAGGCCTGGCATCTAGTACGATGGTGGGTAGCCTTTATTGGTTTGTATAGCCTTGTAGGGCTTATGAAGGTGACCAGTTTAGAATTGGTCACTCTGCTCTGACATCTCAAAAGGCTTGGCCAGTTTACACTGAGCTAGACAGCTTGCAAATCAGCCCACATGGTTGCCTCCATAGATTTCAGTAGTATGCCTCACCATTTTCTGAGATTGTTTACATTTTTGAATGATAGGCTTAAGCTGCAGTCAGTGGGAATGTTGGTGTTGAGGTGGAGGGAATAGGGTGAAGCACAATGCTATATATCTATGTCAGTGCCTGGGAACATCATGAATAAGTTATTCCCATACATCAGACAGTTGGCAGACCAGTATTTAAATTCTGTCTGTCACAGCACATGTCCAGGATCTGAGGATGATGGCAGAGCATGCTGTCAAAAGCACATACTTCCATATCATCTGGCAGATATGGTGAGAAACACTCGCAAAAAGGCTAATGGAGCCAACCAACAATATTTCACACTACAGACAGTAATACTACACCTGAGAAACTGAAAATGGAAATTATTAAAAACAGTTCATTGTAATTTTATACCTTATTGCCCATACAATTCTTAGGTTTCATTGAAAAAAAAATGTGTATGGAAAAAAGCCATACAGTATTTTTTTTTTTATCTTAAACTACAATGGTGACATCAACAATATTGTTAGTTAGTAAAGTTAATAGCAGGACAACACAGAAAAAGAAAAATATGAAAACAGAGTATTACTGAAATTTGTGTGTGTTAAAACCTACTTCAGGAGATCATGTACTGCAACAGGTGACAATAAAAGGGTTATTATATGATATTTAACTGAGACAAAAAGAGATGGAAAAACGACCTCATCTTTGATGCTGTCATCAAAATAAGAAGAAGACTGAGACAAATGTGGAGAAAATGGTGGAGGAAATTCAAACCAGGACATCAGTATGTAAGTAAGGGTGTGAGGTAAAATAAACTGAAGTGAATAGAATCAAATCTGTCAATTACATAAAATAAATGCACCAAAAATCCTTACATGGAGTAAGATTAACGATGGGGCTATAACTTGGCTGTTGTAACAAAGTAAAGAAAGATATGAATGAATACCCATTACTACCAAATTAAGAAGCAGGAGGGCAATGATGATGCAAAAAGGATACAAATATAATTAATGACATTTTGATAATGTCTTGGTATTGTTGAGGAACAAGAAATGAGCCAAGAATGATTTGCACGAATACAATAAAACCTATTATGAAACTCAGTGTGTGTTACAGTAAATCAGTCACTTACCTAAAGTAAAGACAGAAGTGTCCCACTGAACAAAAGTTAATATAGAATATAAACAAAATTTCAGCTGACTACTATATACTGTGAGAGAAGAAGTGAAATACGGAAATTCTTGAGCAAAGACTAAAAAGTGATATATAGAGCTGTCATACATACAATTTATATATATATTTATTTTCTCTGGGAAAATCAAATCATTCAAGGAAAATTCAGCATAAAAAGGAGTTGGTGATCGATGGTCAAACATGAGGTTATGGTGATTTGAAATTTATTTATATACAATCTGGTACCCACGACTTTGTTCATGTTTGTAAAGAATTTGAATTAAAAAATACAGGTCGACCAATTTCAACCCCTATATGTCCCACACCCCCATAGCTACCGACATCTAATAACCATAGTACACAATGGGAGACTCGACGCTATTACCACACAAAAATGCCAGTCATCAGCACTATGTAGTTCAGGCAGCAAAGTAAAATTTATGGAAACACATGTCTTTGAAGGAAATATGAAAATATCCTTGATCGACCACTTTCAACCACCATATCTCCCACACTACCAAAGTTACCAAAATTCGGCCAACATTGTGATCGATGAGTGACTCTGTGTTACTACCAAACACACTATAAGAACAGTGATCTGCGCTTCATAGTTTTGGCTGAAAAGTGATACACAGGGACACATACTTTTTGGTAAAAATTTGAAAGTGTCGCAAGTCGATCAGTTTCAACCCCCATATCTCCCACACCCCCACAGCTACCGACATCTAACAACCATAGTGCATGACAGGAGACATAATACTACTACCACACACAAACACCAATGGTCTGTACTATGTAGTTGTAGCAGAAAAGTGACATATGCGGAGACACGTCTTTGGTCGAAATACGAAAATATCCTATATCGGCCACTTTCAACCACTATACCTCCCACAATACCACAGTTACTGAAATTTGGCTGACGTTGTTAGCGAAAGGTGACTCTGTGGCAATACCACACACAAATGCCAGTGATATGCGACAGATAGTTTTTGCTGAAAAGTGATACACCATGACACATGCGTCTTTGACTGCAGTTCGACCACTTTCAACCTCCATATCTCCCACACCCCCATAGCTACCAACATCTAACCACCATAGTGCATGACAGAAGAATCGATTCTACTACCACACATAAACACCAATGATCTTTGATATGTAGTTGTGGCAGAAAAGTGACATATGCGGAGACACATGTCTATGGTCGAAATGCGAAAATATCCTTGATCGGCCACTTTCAACCACCATACCTCCCACAATACCACAGTTACTGAAATCGAAAGGTGATTCTATGGTACTACCCCACACAAACTCCAGTGATGTGCAATAGATAGTTTTCACCAAAAAATGATACACCATGACACATGCGTCTTGGGCAGAAATATGAAATTGCTGCAGGTTGACCACTTTCAACCCCCATATCTCCCATACCCCCATAGCTAACGACATCTAACAACCATAGTGCATGACAGAAGACACGATTCTACTACCACACACAAACACCAATGGTATATGCAGTGGCGTAGCTAGCGTGGGTGACACCCTGGGCGGATATTAAATTCAAAATTAAGTAAAATATAATATCTTCTAAGTGTAAAATATCATATTAATCAAATATAATTAAATAAACATTTATTGTTATTAAAAATTATAGTTAGTAAAATTGTAATATTAACTTCATTTAATAAAACACAATAAACTAAAAACAATCTTCTCTTTTTAGCTTTAACAGCTGCAAAGTTGTAAATCTTCAAAATTATCAATTTTAGTTACTTCTTGTTCAATAGTCAATATGGCAAGATTTTAGCCACGCGTTGCTCACCGGTGATCGAAAGTGGTTTTAGAGAGGCCTCTGAAGATCGGGCCTCAGTCCAACACTCGGCCGTCATTGGATTGGTTTATGTTTTAACAGTGCGGATCAGTATCGGCCTGCTAGATGTAGAGAAGCGCATCGAGAGAGTCCGGAAATTTACCTTCCCTTACGACTAAATGTTGTTTTCATGCTATTATTTGCATTAAAAAAGTATTTTTTTTTTTCATCCATGTTCATCAGATGTTCATAAAATGTAGGAAGAGTCCTAGCATCTTCGCATTAAAAAAATCAGAGCTTTGCCAGAGTTGAAGACCAATTTACGACCCACAAAAATTGCAGCCGAAATCCGCATTTGTAACCAAATCTCCCACACCCGAATCGCACGCCGTAACCAGACGCAAGACTAATCTAGAAGTACTGACAAATATGTATTCAAACACACAAAAGTGGATTCGTGTCTTTTGATAACAAAAATATATGGTATAGAAAAAGAATAAAACTTAACTTAGTCCACAACCCGAAGGTTGGTTGGATCCTCCAGAAGGAGGCATACTAAGCCATTGTGTCAGAGGTAGGACGGCCAGTTCCTTTCCTCTGGGACCTACAGTTTAACGTGGAATCCGAACCACGGAGAGTCCTGGCATAGATCATATGATTAAACACAATTCTCAAAATTCCTGCGCCTGCCGGGATTCGTGCCCGCGGCAGGAGCAGCGAACGTTTTGAATGTTTATTTTATCATGTTTGAAAACTTATTTTTCATCACACCTATATTTGGACTGGTGACTCAAATGATTACTGCGTGCGATTTGAAAACTGTAGGTCTGGGTTCAATTCCCGGTCTCGACTGTAATTTTTGCGTGCCTTAAAATTGACTTTTACCAATGGCAAAGCTTTTATCTTTTAATGCGAAGGACGCTTGGTGGTTTGAATTTTACTTTAATCTGTAGGTCTTCTTTTCAAGTTAGGTGACTACGATATAGGTGCACTGCGAGTTTCCAAATAAGAAACTCTGTGACTAGAACATTGAGATAACATGAAATTATTATTTTTACTATACACAATCTTTACAACTTATATTTAAATTAAAATATGTTATAATCTCGTTCTTCACTAACAAAAAGTATTGAGTGAATCGAAAAGAACCTCAGACAAAACAGACACAAGTGCGAGTGATTGACATTTCATTGAGATTGCGTTGATATTGTTAATACTATGCTGGGATACTATTTTGTACATAAAATATCAACCAGTTAGGTGATTACGTGAGTCAGATAAAAAAGTATTTTAATGTACACACTTTGACAATAAATTTGGCCGCCGCTGAAAATTCTATCACTCTTATTTTGCACAATCTGACATCAATGTCATCCTAAGAAACAGTAACGTAATAATGGCTTGCCAGTATTGCATTACTGTGTCCTGGGATGACATTGATGTCAGATTGTGCAAAACAAGAGTGATAGAAGTTTTCAGTGGCGGCCAAATTTATTGTCAAAGTGTGTACATTCGTACCAAAACTGTGCAGAATAAAGTACAGTACTCTATAATAAAGTAGGGTGTCAAACCTACCTGTCATCCCAACACTGATTCCCTGAAACAATCACTTGTAAACGTTGAAGGAGACTAAAGACTGGTGGGAACACGGGTGAGCTATGGAAAAGTTTGGACGTGAGGGGGCGAACCGTCACTCGGCCGGCTGTCGTTGCGGTTACGGTACAGGCCAGTATTGGCAAAGTACAGTTCGACCTTTACACTTAGCAACTGATACACAAACTGGGGCAAATTAAAATCCCAGCACCCAGACGGTGTTGTGATAAACGAATGAAATTTGGCCCCAAATATGCCCGCATGAAGAGTTTAAATGATTTAACATTAAAAGTTTTACATGTAATAATGTGAGAATTACGGTGCTATATATTATGTATTTTGCATTTTTTTTTTTAGCGTATAAGTGGCGAACAGTGTGGTGTCACATGACACGTGGTTGCCCACAAGGTTTCGTTGTCTAAGTATGCCAAGGCGAAGAGTGACAACTCTCTACACCCAAATGTCTAACAGTGAGAGAGGTCGGAGAATTGACGTGTTTTGAAAGGGTGCATCATATCGTGAAATCCCCAGAACGATTTGCCGCAGTGCAATGTAAGTATACAGACTTGTTACACAGTGATGAAAAAAAGCTCTAATACTCCTAGTGCAGGCACAGGTCCATACAGATGGATAACAGCACGTGAAGACTGCCAAATGGTGTGGGTGGCAGTTGCTGGCAGATGGTTGACTGCTGGCCAGATCCAAGTAGTGGTTACACATAGTCACACCCCGCCTCCGCTCCTCCCCGGATGATTGTAAACTAATTGCTTGAAGCTGGGTTACACTCTCTAGCCCCTGTGCATTGTCTCCCATTAATCTAATTTCATTGCCATCATCATCTACCCTGGTATAATGCGAAACACAAATGGACATGTGAATGTGCAACAACTGACTGCAAAAGACATACACGCGTAGTGAGACATACACCAAGAAGACATCCGAACACTTGTTGTGTCAATGCCGGCAAGGATCCACGAATGTATTGGTGCTCAAGTTGGGCGCATTTCTCACTGACAACTGTAAAAGGTAATAACTTAGCCTGATCCATTTCCATTTGTTATTATTTCTTTTAGGGACAGCCTTGGATATATTTTCAAAGTTTCCTAAAATTCTACCATTCATGTATGCGTGTTGTGATTTTAATTTCCGCCAGTGTAACTATAGGGCGACCATAAGATTTCGCTATAAATTTAAAAAAAGTCGAAAACTACCCATTTGTTATTGAAACGTTAGCATAGGCTGTATTTAAATGACTTCACAACCTCAGTATTTGGAGGACCAAGGGATATTGAGAGGAAAGTTAACAGAAGTGGCTTGATCCAAGTAGAAGCAATTCCAGACCCAGATGGGGTTCCATTGGAGCAAACCCAGGATCCAGGTCCCACAAGTTGTGAGACCCTGGGGGATACTGTATAGTCAGAGATTCAGAAGAAACTCTACATTAAGTTCCTTCATAAAAATATAGGAATAAATAAAATATAAAATCATAATCAAACGTAATTTAAAATAAAAAAAAACAACGGTCAGGTAATAAAAGAACACGCCTTTGAGATATCTGCCGCCTTTATATGAAGTACTTATTAAGTGAAGTATTTTACTACCTGCCTAAGAAATAAGTAGCTACAGACTCCTAAATATGATATGTATTGAAGCCCATCTCCATGTGTAAATTTTAGATTTCTAGCACCGCTCAGTAGCGTATAAATAAAGATGTAAACGGCTCGTATGTTCGTTCAGTTTATGATTAAAGCTCAATTTTTGTTCAGGAACAGAAGTTCGACATCCCTGTCAATTTAAGGAACCCATAAGAATGTAGGTACGTGTATTCGACAAAGAAATCTTCTGTAAATTTATGATGGAAAATTCTTAGAGAATCATACGCTTATTTATTTGATCGCGATCATAATTGTATATTCTCAATCAGTAGAAAGCATACCAAACTTACATCAACAAGTGCTTAGGGGTATCCATAAATTACGTGAGGTGAAATAGGGGCGGGGTCCAGCGAAATCTCACCAATTCTCAAGTGAGATTTTTTAAAATTGTGTTGGATTGTAGAGCTAAAAAAAAAAGGTGTTTATGAATGACACAAATGTCGAGTTTAGAGGGGTATTTCGTCGAAAAGTGTGGGTGTAATCGGCTTTGGGATGGTGAGACCTAAGAAAAAAGGTCTCAAAAAGTTACGATGACGATCCGTATGGAGGGGGGGGGGGGTCTGACGGGACCAGATCTCACGAAGACTCACCAGAGAGGGGGGGGGGGGTAGGAGGTCCGAAAATCCGGAAAAACACCTCACGTAATTTATGGATGTCCCCTTACTAATGTTACAATTTCGCTAGCAAGATACGCGGTTCCGACTGTTTTAAACACATGCCATACAAAAACTGATTACAAACGACAGACGATAACACTTGAACTCGTCCGGATTGACTTGAAACCTGACCGTATTGCTAGAGTAATGCAGTTTTCCGAATCATTTTATTTGCATAAATTCGAACATGATACGATTTCATGTTGAGTATAGGTGCACTGTCGACAAAAGGAAGGTACGCAGAGTGTATATCGGATAACACGAAATGTACTCAATTCGAATCTGTCAGATGATAAATTCAAAAATTACTAGAAAATACTTCAAGTCACTTGTGAATCTTAGCTAATAGAATTCTAAAAAAGCAAAACAATTTTGAAGCCTAGACTACGCGTATTCCAGCATACCCTTGGTTGCTTTTTTTTCATTTTCAAAGGAAAATCTAACATTTTTCTTGAAATAATTTCGAGGAATTACAATTTAACTGCCTAATTACCATGATATATCCTTTAATTTTAAAACTTTCTCTCTTAATACAAGAAAACACATTATATCCACCGCCGCTCGTAACAAACCAAACAACTGTGACGGACGGCAAGCACAACGAGTTAGTGTGATTGTTGGAGCAACAGAGCGATGCTCTATTGTTTAAGCGCGCGGTGTAGCCAATAATATTATTATACTCTACTGTACTGGATAGTATTTGAAAAAGCGATAGATCAACTTAAAAAGAAATATTCAGAACATTAAAGGTAGACGTGTTTCGACACCAAAGGATAAAAGAAGTCTATCAAAAAAATATATATATATTTTTTGTATCACACTAATTTCGATTACTATTTTCGAAATGGGAGTGTCACCCCCAAACGGGTGACACCTGGGGCGGATCGCCCCCACCGCCCCCCCTAGCTACGCCACTGGGTATATGCTATGTAGTTGTGGCAGGAAAGAGAAGTATAAGGAGTCACACATTTTTGGTTGAAATATGAAAACGCTCTGCATTGACCAACTTTAATCATCACATCCTCCACATCCCCACAGCTATCGGCATTCAGCCAACATTGTACACGACAGGAAACTCCATGCTAATTTCCCACACAAACACCAGTGATCTGGGCTAGCTAGTGGTGGCTGAAAGGTGAAATATAGGAAAACACACATCTATTTTGATATATATATATAAGAGTTATCTCCCCCTCTGTACTTTGCACTGAATACCTATGATGAATGATTTCTGCTCATAGTTAACACAAACAGTAACTTTACATCATATTTACCAAAAAAAATTCAATGTGAGTAATTGCAACATCAGTGGCAGGAGAAGAGAGTGCTTCAAATGATAGGGAATGTGTTTATGATAGGGGTGGGGCATGGATTGGTACAGAGTGTGAGGTAAGAGAGGACCATTACCATAAACTAGCCCTTGATTTCTGGCTTAACATTGTAATAAAACTGTTTCTTGTAGTTAAGAATTGAGAGACTGGAATAATATACCAAGGTATATACCACATACGTTACTACAAACACTGAAAGAATGTAAAGTTAAAATTCACAATAGTGTAGTTAAGTTGCCTCTGGGACATTAAAAATAATATAATGATTAAATAATTTCAATGAGAAGCATTGTTACATTTTATCCATCTCAAAACTAATATTTATTGAATCCCTTCTGACAGCTATACTAAATCTTATTTTTCTTGTAGTCTTGAACTTAATTTTGGGGTATAAGTTTATTTGTTTACTCTCTTCATGTATCTTTACATGTTCAATCTATTCAGGTAACTCATATGCAACATATTATGTTGTATGCATTACATTATACTCCTACAGTATGTAAGTTGAGATGGTAATGTGTTTATGAGGGCCATTAATTATCCAAGATAAATTAAACAATAAATCAACAATGTGTAAACAACTAAGTTAAGCACACTGAAAGCAGTTTTGTCTGAAGACTCTTACTTATATACTTGATGCTTAATTGCTGTCCAGTTGTGGTTTTCACTCAAAATTCAACATGGTGATATGAATATACTATCAAAGAACCTGTACACCTTCAAAATTTATTGCCATTGGTGTTAAATTTTATTAACTTTATGGAAAAAGTGTTCTTATGAAACTTACATCAAAACGTTGTTCTGTAGGATCCATTTCTTCCCAGCCTCTCCTGTACTTCCCAGCTGCAATTTTATAACTGGCAGGATCTCGTGACTTAACAAAGCAATGTGCAGCTGAAATAAGTATAAGAAATTAAACAAAACAAAAATTTATTTTTGAATGTACCAACAAACAAATTGAATCTACAACAATTTCCAATATTTAAAATAAAGTTTTAAATAATAAAAATGAATACATGATAGTGAAGCAGCTAAAGGATATAAGATGACTTAGTAAATCACTCACCAAAACTGTTTATGAGTAGATTAATAAAAAGTATCAATGTCATAGTTGAACAGGTACTGTAACTGGAGGTTTAGTATCTTGAATGAGAGCATCATTACAGAGGGAAATGGGAAAAAATTCAAAGAGTTAATACAACTGGTGGAAGAAATTCATAATACAAAATGAAAAGAAAGTAAGGTACAGAATCTACATACTATGAGAGTAGGAAAGTGAGAAGGTTAAACAGTTTGGTAAGAAGGAAAAAAAGGCCAAGATGGCGACCATGAGTAGTAACGTTGGTGGATAAGTCAATGATTAACAATTTTTTTTAGTGATGTGTATAAACTTAGATGCAGAGTCAGATGTGTGTTCATCGTCCAAAGTTAGAGTGAAAACTACAAATGATGATGTTACACAAGCAAAGTCAAGACAAAACAATGCAACTGTATGTCTAACAGCTAATGACTGCAAAATTATTTGTATATGTAACAAACTCAGATTGGAATTAGCAAAGAAAGAGGACATTAACAAATTGTTAAAGGAGAAGATAGATCAGATTTGAGAAGAAAGGGACAGACAGACGCATAGTGATGTTGAAAACTCAGAAATGTGGTAACATGTTGCAAAAAACGGTGATAAATCATCATTTAGGCTTAGGCCAAAACTAGCGGTTACAACAATTCCAATAAGAAATGCATTTAGAGTTCTTCAATAAGTTCGAGATTATTATGAAAAAGCACTTATATATAAAAAGACACTGTAAAGTTAGAAAAAATCAATGCAGTAGTGAACACTTTAAACAACTAAACAGGAAATTAACTGCAGCTGGTATTGAAGCTAAAAAATTTGTTAGGATCCTAGCTGCATACCGGGGTTAGTATTGGCTCCTCCACCTAAACTTAAAGTCATCCAAAAAGTTGTCAAAGTTTGTAAAAAGTTCTATAACCATGTTAAACCTTGTAGAATGCTAACTGTAAAGATGACCACAGTCGCCACTTACAGATTAACCTCCTGTAAGAAAGGTACTAAAGTAGAAATGAAAGTCTGAATCCGGATAACTGAATTATATATTCTCAAAATTTTGCACAGAATTTACAAAAGTCACAGTTAGCAATGGCAATCGGAGAAAATCATTTGCCGAAGATCACAGGTCGTGAAACAGAACAGACCGCACCACCCCAAATGAAATTGAAATCTACTATAAACACATGTCGAAAAGTTATAGAATGTTACGTTGGTCTGGCCGGTTTTAAAATGGTGCCGGTCGGCCATAATGCTCTAAGCCGGTCTTCCCATAAGCCACCGCGCCTGAGCCAGTATTCTCAAATTTAAGAACACATCAAATACGTGTGATCTCGTCAAAGCGATCTGATGGACTGATGCAAAAAGCTGTCATGGCTGACTTTTATCAAAATGACCTACTGACCTAGACAATGGTCTATCTGGAAAAGGAATCTGTTAATTGCATGCTACCAGAAAATTACAAGATGAAGAGCGTAATGAGAAAAGTGTAGTGGTGTGTTAGGTTTTGCTTTTAGAGCTTCCAGACCGGTGAAAATGAATTTTGAAGTTTGGTTAATTTAAAAGCATATTTGTTTCGCGTATTGTGATACGTCATCCTATGTCACCGGCAAAATGTGACACCTCGAAACTTTAAAATCTCAAGTTAATATTATTTTCAAAGTGTTCTCCGGCCTTTGCTGAATTTAGTGGTGTAAAAATCTTTTAAATCGGTTAAGGCTATCAGAAGTTATAGAATTTCTAAATTTTACTGTTTTCTTAGATGGTGCAACTAAATATTTCACTTTTTATTTAAAGACGGTTATGGCCTGAAACTAAATTTAGAAAAGTTTTTAGTCCATGAAATATGTTAGTTAGCAAGAAATCGAATTTTAAAAGTTCTTTTCTACGACGCCATTTCCGAGTTGACTATTATTTACTTATATTTTCTATTTATTAGTTGATGGTTATCGAAAACTTAAAGAATATTGACTGGCCGGTTATTTTACTTGATTAAATCTACTTTTAAAGCTCTGAAACTGTTTAGATGTACTGAAATTAATTATTGAACAATCTATGAGGTGATACTTTTAAAAATCATATTTACTGCTTTAAATCGGTCTGGAACTACGAGTTATTAGTGAATTTAATATCAGATGGTGGAATTCTAATTATTGAAGTGCTTTACAGTGTTTAATTTAGTGGAATATTAGTGTTATGGTAGTGTAAACAACTTGTGTATTTTACTTCAGGATTATTACGGACTACGCTCATTAGGTAAGTTTATGGTTTATATTTTACTAGAAACTTCTTATTTATGGTTGCTATGTGTGGTTTATTTACTTTTCTGAACTTGAAGTGTTGTTATTTCGATTTCAACTATGGTATCGTGTACTGATGTTAACCTCAAACTTTGCCAGATTTTAACTGAATCTCGAAAATAGAGAGTAAGGTAGCTTACAAATTCCTCAAAAATATAAGATCTGAAGTTGAACATCGAAAGGTGCAACTAGAAAGTTCTATAAATATGTTAGAAAACTGAGGGAAAGAGGAGTCAATTAGACTATTATACATAAAAATAGGATGTTACATGTGATAAGAAAATCAGGGATGTTAATTAACTGTTTTAATGAGACCATTAAGTATTATTGTGCAAGAATTAAAAGGCAAAAATCAGACCAGTAGTTCCTCCACAGAAGCAAAACGACCAGAATAGGGAATTAGAAATAGATCCTTATCCTATACTCTTATTACATTAAAAAGGGGTAACAAGCTGAGAAAAGCAGGCAACCAAAGAGACACAAAGCAGATCACAGTGAGAAAAATAAAAATAATACTAAAGAAACAGCTGAAATTGTTGAAGTGGTATAAGAGGTGGTCGCAATAAGGTAGATAAAGTGTAATGCTGATATCAGCATAAAATCGGTAAAAAGAATGTTAGCCACAAATAAAAACATTAAAAATAAAAAATAGTGGTAGGGTCTTGGTTGAAGAAACAAGTAACAGGCAATGAGGTTTTCCTTTACTATTGTAGAGCGTACAACAGTAAAAGAGAAGGATTTAGAGGAACAATATTCATATTGGATAGAAAAGACTAATACAATTTACTGGTGTTCATGGATTATAATCATGAGTAGATTTCTGAGTTGCCAAAAAAAAAAAGTTTTGGATGGTTACTATTGCAGAAGAATTAAGGATGAAAGTGAGACTTTTGGAGAGAAACCAAACTTATATTCAGAGGTGATCATACAATAGTTATTGTAGTTTGAGTTTAAAATTTACTAGCTATCAACTAGGAAGGAAATTACAATTTATTAGAAGGAAACAGATGTGCATATACTTTAATAAAAGAAAAAGGGTATATACAAATGATATGGCAGAACACAAGGAGGCCAAACCTCTTGGACATATTCATAAGAAGTCCAATGATATCACTGTGTAGCCAAAAGTAACTGAAGAAAAAAGTGAGCACAAAACAGTTCTGATGTATATTACAAGTTTGAGTAAACCAATGGTCGAAACTGAAGGAATTGGTACATTAATATAAAAGTTCAGTTTTTGGAGCCAACAAGATATTCAGAAAAAGTTTCAGTGTATGGAATGAGAGCACAACTGCCATAAAATCAAAGTAGAAACAGTTTAAGGAGTAAGAGTGGGGTAAAAAACCTTTTCACCAAAACAAAAAATAAAGAAAAATATGAACCCAACAAACTAAAATAGGAAGGTGAGGAAGCTAAGAAAGTTGTTAAGTAGAGAACACAACAGAGTTTAAGAGACAGCAAGGAAGTAAAATAGCAAAACAAAAAATTAAAAGCAGCAAAGAGAGAAGCTGAAGATGAGTTATTGAAGAACATAAAGGGTGCAAAATGACTACTGAACAATGCATTTGGAAATTTCTATGACTAGGTTTGCATTTTAAAAAATAAAAAAACTGAGAGGATGGGAAGGTATTCAGACAGTTACAGACAAATATTGGGAAGAAGTTAGTGAGGATTTTAAAAAAGTAGACATATTAAGGAACTGGTTTAATGAGACCATTAGGGACTATGAGTATAAAAAAAAGAAAAAAAAAAGGAGGAGGAGGAGCTTGTAAGGATCTTTGCTGCATATCGGGGTACTTATCAGCTTAGCACACCTTAACTAGTACCTTGCACTTCCCAATCAGTCTTTTCAGAATTTGAAACCATGTCTCTAATTTTTCAAAAAAAAAAAAAAAAAAAAATGTTGTAGACCGTGAATATACCTTAGAAAAATAAATCAACTGCTAATTACAATGGTTGCCACTCCCAATTTAACCTTCTGAGAGAAAAGGCTTTCAACAAACTATGGAAAGAAAGTCATTACATAAGTTTCAAGATTTCTATATTCTGTTTGAAAAATTATCACAATGGTTCACAAATAAAGTTGATCTAGGCAATCAGAGGTTCTTTTCTAAAGTTTGCAAGTTGAGAATCGTCGAAGACAGACAGTAAAGACCCCTTAGAAACATTTAGTTACTTATCCATTAGAACTTCTCAAAAAGTTTAACACTGTGTTCAGAAAGGATTGAAGTTGTTAGAATTGTATCGTTTAGTATCCAAAATGCTTTAAATGTGTTGTACTTAATTTTTGAAAATGCCAGTTGATTAAAAATTCGTGTTTTCTTACTTTAAATGGTTTTAAATTATGTATTCCGAGTTAAATGTTGCAAAATTCTGATTCTACTATTTAATTATTACTATTAATACTTTTTATCGTGCCAAAAACTGTTGTAAAATGATGTTGTCACACAACAAAAATAGAGTGTTTCCAAGCAGGGGCGGGTCCAGGATTTGGTTTGGGAGGGGTTTTAGTCGGGCAAGTAAGTCTCCTTGGGCCTAAAAAAAAAATTAAAAAATTAAAACGTCGAGGGTGAACCTAGATACTTTTGGGGGGGGGGGCCTTGAGCCCCCGAGCCTTCTAGCCCCCCCCCTGGATCCGCCCGTTTCAGAGTTGTATTATTAAGAATTTAAATGATTTAGGTAAGTTTAACAGTTGTTTTCTATTATTATCTGTCTGGTTAAGGCTGTTGAGTTACTTTACTGATTTTAAATCGCCATACTTTCGGTTATAAGCTGCAGTATTGGCTTCTTTAGGATTCCCATCCTCCATATCCTGTAGTGATGAGGTTCAAAATTTTACAAATACTGAGGAGGTGACACCATCCCCTATATCCTGGAGCCAAGAAATGTAGAATTTAGCAAATTCTAAGGTGCTTACAAGCTTGTCAAAACTAGTAGAGATGAACAGATTAAAAATTTAAAACTTCATTCTAAGGATACTGTAAAGGAAGATAACTAAAAAGCTGACAGAACTGACATTTTACCTTACCATGAATTATTACTTAGATTGAGTCAGGGGTCTTACCAGATGACTGGAAAAAGAGTGATTTTAGTAACACTGCAAAGTCTAGTATAACTCCTATAAATTATTGTGATGAATTACTGTATTAAAGGTTTACAGTCAAAGTTGTATGCAGGTAACATAATGGTATGTAATATAATCAAAGAAGGCAAAATAGTTGGATACAGGAAAGTAGGAAAATGGACATTCAGAGAAATTGCCACCAGAGCGTATGCTCCATCATAATTAAATTAAAGAAGTGTGGAGTGTGAGTAGCTGGAAGATGACTTGGATAGATAGCAAGAATTTTAACACAGAATGAAGGTAAATGTTAATAAGGATCAACTTATTCGATATACGAGGGTCGTTCAATAAGTAACGCAACCCATTTTTTTTCGCGCCCAATTTTGGTTGAAAAAACCAGACATTTTTTGTGGAACATTTTCAAACATTCTCACTTCGTCTCATATAATTTCATTGACTACCGACAGGTGACAGCGTTATAAGGAGCTGTTAAAATGGTGTCTGTAATGGATGTGCGTTCCAAACAATGGGCAATGATTGAGTTTCTTTTGGCGGAAAATCAGTGCATCTCAGATATTCATAGGTGCTTGCAGAATGTCTACAGTGATGTGGCAGTGGACATAAGCACTGTGAGTCATTGGGCAAAGCGTGTGTCATCATCGCTCCAAGGTCTAGCAGTACTGTCTGATCTCCTGCGCGCTGGCCGGCCGTGCACAGCTGTGACTCCTGCAATGTCGGAGCGTGCGATGACTCTCATTCGAGACGATCGACGGATCACCATCAAACAACTCAGTGCTCAACTTGACATCTCTGTTGGTAGTGCTGTCATAATTGTTCACTAGTTGGAATATTCAAAGGTTCATTCACGCTGGGTCCCTCGATATCTAACCGAAGACCATAAAGAACAACGGAGAACCATCTGTGCAGAACTGCTTGTTCGTCTTGAGGCTGAGGGTGACAATTTCTTGTTAATTTCTTGTTAAACACTGTTACAGGTGATAAAACATGGGTTTATCACTTCGAATCCAAAACAAAATGGTAAGCAATGGAGTGGCGCCACACCCACTCCCCTACCAAAAAAAGTTTAAAGCCATACCCTCAGCCGGTAAAGTCATGCCTACATTCTTCTGGGATGATGAAGGGGTTATTCTGGTTGATGTCCTTCCCCATGGTCAAATGATCAACTCTGAGGTGAATTGTGCTACTCTTCGAAAATTGAAGAAACAGCTTCAGTGTGTTCATAGACACAGAAATCAGAACAAACGTCTCCTTCATGACAACACAAGACCTCACAAAAGTCTTCGCACCTTAGAGGAGCTCACAAAGCTTCAGTGAACCCTACATCTCCGAACTCACAATGTTGGATTTCCACATGTTTGGCCCAATGAAGGACGTAATCTGTGGGATGCCCTACACGGATGATGAAAAGTTATTGATGTAGTATGACATTGGCTCTGGCATTGACCAGTGGAATGGTACCGTGCAGGCTTGCAGGCCCTCATTTCAAGATGGCGTAAAGCCATAGCATTGAATGGAGATTATGTTGAAAAATAGTGTTGTGTAATTGAAAGATTGGGAAATAACATGGTGTATTAAAATGCTGAATAAAACAACCCATTTCAGAAGAAAAAAAATGTGTTGCATTACTTATTGAATGACCCTCTGTAGATATAAGAAACTAAATATTGTTTATGATCATAGTGTTTGGAAGAAATTTTTTGTTGAGGACCTAAAGTCGAATTATCTCAACATAACATATGATAATAAACTTAGATGGGCTGTATAGTTTGTACAGGTGGTTGAAAGAGGTATCAAAATTCTTCATTCATTGCAGAATATGATTAGAGGTGGTTTTTACTAATGCAGCTTTCTCTTCTCGTTTGTGTGAAAGCAGGTTAAGATATGTGAAAAGGAATGAATAAACAAAACCTGGTTGGTACAACGTTAAAAATAACCATAAAGAGGATCTAATAATCACTGGCATAAAGGTTTTCGAACCTATAAAACATCTTAAAATTAGAATATTAAACATTTTACATACAATAATAAACAAGCTGTATTATCAATTCATTAAAACATAAATAATATGAGTTAATGGAGGAAAGAATAAAAGAAGAGAATAGAAAGAATTAATCCCAGTTTTAACAGGGAAGTAAAGAATTTAAAAGATATTAATGATTTTTGATTTAAACAGCATAGTACAATTGGAAAAAGAAACAGACATAATTTTCTAAACACAACACAGAATGAAATGAAACTATATAAATAAAATAAGAAAGTTCCAGAATTACAAAGAGCACAAGGGATAGTATGGGAAATAAAGATTTCAGCAAGACTTTAGATATAAAAATTATGGCATAAGGAAAATAATCCTTTCACTCATGGACAAACCCTTTTAATTGCAAAATTAACTACTAAATCAGCTGTAAATTAAGGAAAGAGTTACAAATTAGAATCTAAAACAGGGAAAAATGTGTAAATAACTTATTTCAAGGAGTTGTGAATTATATAGTTCAATAGTAGATGTTTGTTAATTATCAGAATTTGAAATGCAATATAAAGGGAAGACTAATCCATAATATTGAAACAGCATAAGATAGAGGAAGTTGTGATGTGCAAAGGATAAGTAAAATTATAAACAAAGCCCCATAGTTTAGAAAGAAGCCCTAAACCAAAAACAGACATGTGCTGGCTTTAGAATTTAATTATGGCAAATGTATGAATTATTTCCAGAAAAGCATTAAGGAAGAAAATGTTTTTAAAATTTAGATCTATGGAATACTAAAGTTTGAAGGAGGTTGGTAAAAGTTTAATTTCTCATGAAATATAAGCAGGTTGCCATGACAATGAGAGGACACAGGGAAACATGACTTTAGATGATGATGTTCATGTGAATCTCAGATGGGGAGCTATGTGCAAGATATTTTGGATGAAATGGACAAGGGAGGCGAAATTGATAGTGTGCACTGGATCTTTATAAAGGAATTTGACACAGTGAGCTATAAAATGGTTTTAAATAAACTGAAATCTATTGGATTGGATGAATTCTTAAAAGCTAGAAAACAAAGTGTTGCAGTAGAAAGGAAATATGGGAGTGCTACAGGGTAGTGTATTGGGACAGCTGCTGTTCATTATACTAATGAATGATTGAATTGATGGGTTATGGTCAGGATTTAGGTTGTTTGCAGATGATATAATGATATTCAATACAATCAAAATAGGAGAGAACTGTGAATAGCTGCAGTATGATCTGGTTAGAATTTCTAAATGGGTAGGTCAGCATGGAATGAAGATAAATGACAAGAGCCAGCTTATTAGGTACACAGGTAAAAATCAAATGGTTAAAACTCCATGGTAGCAAAGCATGAACTTAAGGAATACTAGAAAGAAGGAAAATTGAAGCATTTCAAATTTAGTGCTATAGAAATGATGAAAATTGAGTGGACAGATAAAGTATGAAATGAAATTGTTTTAGATATTATGAGTGACAAGAAAAGGTTGTGGAAGGGCCTTACAGAGAGAAGAGACAGGGTCAAATTTTAAGACATGTGAGATTGCTTAAATTAGTTGTTGAAGGTAGACAAAGATTAGAATTCATGAAGCATATAATTGAAGATGTAGGTTGAAGGGGTATGTTGAGATTAAAAGGTTAGCTTTTGATATCAATGACGTAAGTATTTTTAACGGACTGCATTTTTCATCAATGTCCTTTTAGCTCTTCAAGAACTCTCAAGGACTTATCATGTCTTGTTGAAAAATGAATCAATAATATTTTATATGAGTAGTTGACTAGGAAATTAAAAACAACATTGAATGTAACAAAAACCTTACCACTTAACACTAGTCTCCTTGTTATTACAGTTCCTCCACATATTTGAGTCATCTCCCCATCTTCTTTAGAATACAGGCCTACATGCCATGGAAATTCTCCAGCCTTGGCAATTTTCCCAAACAAAATAAATGTTTGGCCCTTAGGAATAGGTTTTCCACATTCTGAAAATATAATGTTGCATAAACATTGAAACTGATAGATATTACTTGACAATATCCAGTTTGAGCATCTGCATAGTTTTGCTATCATGGTATTTCTCAACAAAAACAAAAAAATTGTATGGAGCAAAACATTTCCCAATATTTTAATGTGAAGTTTGCGGGGAAAAATAAAATAATAATAATAAAAAAAAACTGAAAATATCATATAAATCATGGTAACAGCAGATTAAATTTTTGTTTTATTTTAGTTTTTTATTTACCTTTTATGTTTAAAAAAATAATTTCTCATCTAATTTACATTCCCCTTTTTTTATTTTATTTCAATTAATTTCTTTCGACAATTAATGCTTCCACTGATACTCTCATTGCCATCCCTCCCCTCCAATCATCTCCAATCTGGTCGTAATGGTCAAAACAACCATTCATGTGGTTGTGTTGTCTGTAGGTGTTCATGAGAGCTCAGTTACATGGTTTTATTTTCTCAAGGAAGGGCACAGCCCAAAATAATCTCTTTTTTTGTCACTGGTGTACTTCTACCTTCAACTTTGGTAAGTTCTGGATATATTTTATCTTTTCATTCCACATAACTATCATCTCACAGCATATCTTCTATTCCACTGTTGCCAAAGCATACTGTGATCATTCTGTAATAAGGATTCCATGTTAACTGTAGATCCCAGTGAACAGAACTCCTGAAATGCTGGCTTAAATTAAACTAAGGAAAAAGGAAACTGCTTCAGGCAATATAATTTTAAGGAAAGGGAAAATGACTCATCACTCACCAAAGTTGAGGGCAGCGACGAGAGAAGAACTAATATTACGCACACACAAATAAACTCAATATTTCGGTTATTAAACCTTATTCATGACGGAGAAAATGAGTCATGAGGATCAGGAGGTGTGCACACACCAAGGGTTGCTACATGACTAGGTGGATTATCAATATGGCGGTGGGACTGAGATATTGCATATAAATATGTAAATTGCAGATGGTGGTACAACTAATACTAAACAAAAAAAAGGGGGTGGGGGAATAAAGAACTTCGCAGATGGGAACTTGCTTACCAAAACATGCTAGATACCAGACACCCACCCGGCTTCAACCACAGATAAAATTCCTTTTCTTGACACATCACTCATTATTAGTAGGATTAGAAGTAGCATTATTGTCATTTAACTAATTACCTTATTTTATTTTTCAAAATGTAGCCGTCCATATTTATTTACTTTATTCCCCCCCCCCCTTTTTTTTTTTCTAGTATTAGTTGTACCACCATCTGTGATTTACATATTTATATCCAATATCTCAGTCCCACCGCCATATTGATAATCCACCTAGTCATGTAGCAACCCTCGTCGTGTGCACACCTCCTGAGCCTAATGACTCATTTTCTCCATCATGAATAAGGTTTAATAAAGGAAATATTGAGTTTATTTGTGTGTGCATAATATATGTTGTTCTCTCGTTGCAACCCTCAACTTTGGTGAGTGATGAGTCATTTTCCCTTTCCTTACAATTGAAATGCTGGCTTATTGTGTTTTCTGTGTGAGGATGCAACTGTTGTGAACAAAGTTAGCCAACATTGACCCTAAATGAAAACTTCACAGCTCATAGATAATACATTTAAGGTATACCAGATATGACATATTATGCAAATAAGATATACTGAACTATATGGACCACAATAATGAAACAGTACAGTACAAAGAGAGGAATTACAGATATCTAGATTGCTTTTTGCTGCACAACCTCAGGGCCAATTGGTAGCTAAATTTGAAATATTGGCCAGCAATACTCATGCAATGGACAAAACAGAGAAAACAAAAAGTTATGTAAAGTGCAAGAATATGATGAAAGTGTTTCATTTGCTAACTCAGTCAATACAAGGAAATCATTTGGAATGTGTATGTTTAATATAGAATGCAGAAATTCAGTCTTCATACCACAGCAGCACTGGTAGAACTGTAGAAGACAAACAGTACTTGAAAGAAATTTGAAGGTTATGATATTTTTAATGGGGCAAAAGGTTTTACAGAATTTATTAATGAAATAGAATTAATTAAGTTTAAAGTACATTTTATTCATTTTTTTAAGTTAACAAAAGTCATTATTTTGCTAGTTTTGCAGACTTACATCATAAGACAACTATATGTAAATACAACAATTTTGTGGTAATTTAATTCACAATGTACCATAAAACTTTCACACACATTTTCAATAGTTACACATTATTTACTGCAACTGACAAAAGTAATCAGCAGAGACAACTCGATTGAAATTCATTGTAAACATGTGCTGTGCCTAGCAGTAATTGAAAAGTGTGCTACTAAGTATCAATCTAATAGTGTCCATTACACTATTGCCTTTTATCATGCAAACCATAGTTAATATTTCCTAATCTGAAGAATGACTCTCAACAGGAAAAAATAGGTGTTGTTTTCAATAATGTTTAGACTGATTATTTTGGCATATAAATATTAGCGGTAAGTGATATACAGTATTTTCTGTCATCTACTGAAATTTTTTTTTTTTTAGCACAGAAATAACAGATAAAAACAATTAAAGAGAGAAATCATTGTTTATAACAGATTGCTGGAAGAGCAGAAACAGAAAAAAATATAAATGCAGAACAAAACTGAAATTATGAAGTGTAAAACCCTCCTTCAGTAGTAGAACATGGAGTTCCCTGGTCAGTAGTGAAACAGCATCTCGACAGGAGTTACTTGTGTAAAACACAGAAACAATGTTGGGGACATTAAATCTGGCGCCAAAAAAGATTAAGAAATGTTATTACAGAAAATAGAACCACAACAAATGCATAGCAAAAAATAAATATTCAGAAAATGTTTAAAGATAT
Organism: Vandiemenella viatica; assembly: GCA_031002005.1. Lineage (NCBI taxonomy): Eukaryota > Metazoa > Arthropoda > Insecta > Orthoptera > Morabidae > Vandiemenella > Vandiemenella viatica. Next base: position 20,100,347 of record JARYHS010012519.1, on the reverse strand, counting down.
TAAAATTAAAGAGATAAAAATTTGTAAAAACCATTAATTCTATTAAGAGATCATTTCTGCAGGTAAGAAAAGTAGGAATGGGTGAGTGGGGAATGAAGACAAGTTGAAGAAAGGAGTAGAATGTTTTCTCAGATTAGGGTTAGATGGATGCTTAATACCCAGTATATTCTGGTGGGCCATCTCTCACCACCTATGATCAAATGAGCTGTTACTAACAGAAAGGACTCCAACTGCACCAACTTTGAAACAAGAATTAAAGGTATTTTGTGCCAGAAGAGGATTGTCAGGATTATAGGTAAATACTTCTTGGATGGAACTATTCACCCTAATAAATAATTTCCTGGTGTTAAGAGCAATGTATGAAGTGGTAATTTTGTTGTATGTTGGTAAATGACATAGGAACTTTCACAGGTCTCTCCAGTGGTATGACTAGTGAAAGTTGGAGGAGGGGATAGGAGGAGGATGGAGCATAGTCACTTTTAGTAGCAACCTGAGAGAGACAGAAAGGAAGATAAGATCAGCGGGGAAGGGGGGGGGCAGGAATAGCATTTGGTATCAAGTTGTCAAGGTAAACCTGGGGGGTAAAGTCATTTGCTAATAATGTTATCACGTGCAAAAAAAAAAAAAAAAAAAAAAAAAAAAGACAGCCATTTTGGTACAAGTCTAAGCTATGTAGGAATTTTCTATGGGAAGTTATTAAAGATTTCAGCATCTGCAAAATTGTATTATAAACAAAGACAAGATTGCTTCATACTGAAGGAATTTTAATTAAAAAAAAAATAATGTGAGGGAAAGTTGTTAATAATATAAAATGTGAAATAAAAATAAATTCAGTAATTTCAGAATGAAAAATCAAAATAAAAGGGATTTAAATCTATTTAGATGTCATGTAAATGGGATGGTTTGAATAAAAATATAAATTCTGTCTTATTAAAGATGTTAGAGGTAAGGGTACTAGGTACAATATAACCAAGAAGAAAAGGGGAACATTTTTATGATATTAGATGTTAAAAATAATTGGGGTTTCATAGCAGAAAGGCATGCTGTAACAAATGTCACACAGAATTTTTGGTAATGATAAAATCACACAAAAGAAAAATCTTTCTTGAACTTAGAGGTCAGAACAAATTAAATACAAAAAAGTAAAATGAATATGAATTACGATATTTGTGGGAGAAAAAAGTGAAGGAAAATAGGGGAAATAATCCAAGATGACGAGATGGTTGAAAATACAATGAAGATTTCCTGTATTAATTTATAGTTCTTTAGTTAAGAGGTCTTAAGAAAATTAAAGCATATGAAATGAAAGGAAAAATATAGAAATTAATAGGACAACAGTTTGATGGTTAAAGATTGTTTTAATGGCAAAAATTGATATTTGCCAGGATTTGATTGAAACCATTAACAAATTTTGATCTGAAAATGAAGACTTATATGGCAAAAGTGATGGTGAGAAAAAGTGTTTAAAATCAACTGATTGAATTTTTGATAAAGTCTGAAAGAGATCAGAGTAAATTTTGGTATATCAGTAAAATTTTGTAAAGAAGTGTTGCACACTGCACATGCAATGGAAATTCCTACTTGTGGGCCAGAGCTACAAACAGAAATGCAGTGGTGACCTTGCCTGACATTCTATGAGCAGCTCTGGTATAGTGTGGAATTGCATGTGGTGGTTGGTAGACGGAAGTGAATATGCAATAGTTAGCAACTTTTTGTTACCACTTTTTCGACTTTAACTTTTCCAAAGTTTACTACTATATTATAAAAATTTTATTAACTGCATTTTGTTTGGGTTTCTGATTGAAAGAATGTTGTGAAAAGAATGTGTGGCATTATTCTTTGGAGATAACATGTAAACATTAAATTTCATGGAACAAAGAGCGTTTTTCATCTTAGAGCTGTGTGGAAATGTAATCTTGGTACCCAAGGATATTACAATGAGCTTTTGGTCCATTAAACAAAGTGACTAAAACAGTATTTGATGTGCACATCATTCAAAATCAACCTTCAATTATACTTTACTGGTGGTATTCTTATTTATATTAAATAAATGGTGGCCATTTTCTTTTGGTAAGTGAGCTTTGAGTTTAAAAATTAATGAGGAAAAATTTGTAGTTTTTCTGGCAGTACTAGGCATGGTCACAGAACACAATAAGTCAACATTAAATAAATACTACTGGCAAATAGTATATCAACAAGAATGAGTGGGGATGTGGGGGATGGTGGGGGAGATGGGATGGCTGGGTGCAAATTGCATGTTTTGTTGAATGCAATGTCAGCGTGTCTTACTGAATGAGTATATTAATAAATAATGAAAAAGATAGACCCATCACTTATCACAGATGAAAGCAGGACAGAAACACATGCACAAAGAGACAAACACATTTCACAATATTTTATTTCAAAACCTGAGCCCTTGGCAAGTGAGGTGTGTTGTTCAACAAAAGGTGTATTATGCTGGGGTATGCAACAGATTACGTCAAGCTAATACCATGACTGGTACCTGATGCTAGATGGTAGGTTTAAATGGCCACCAAACTATTGATATTACTCCAACAGTTAAAGGTATAATCAAAACAGTACACTTCTTGTAGATTTAAAATTTGTATTTTAAAGGAATGTTCTCATACAGTTTTTTTGGTACCAGAAAGTTTGGATAAGACATCTAACAAACAGATCCAGAAAATTTAAGACTGCAGTTTAGTTACACTCATGGTAAGCATCCATCCTAAACCCAACCTATGATGAAGTTCTATCAGCTCGTACTAAAGAAAAACTTTACCTCCATGGGTATTGCAAGACTACTTAAAAATTTGCCTCATCCTATATATATATATTGGCACACACTAAATACATCCTATCCTGACAAAGTTCATCCAAACAATGCCTATTTTTCCTCATTTCCGGCCTGCCTTATAGGCAATCCATCCCCTACGATATCAAAACGGCCTTTGATCTGTCAAAGAAAATCCTTATTTTTACTAAAATCATTCTCAAACTTTAATATGTTGAAGCCCGTAATTTGTTTGTTATTTTATGTAATGACGACTTAGGCAAAAATACGATAAGCTATTCAATTTTGAAGCTAAAATTCACTAAATCTCCGTTATTCCTAAAATTCTTAATCCTGTGCATAAATTTTAGTGTCAAAACAAATTGTGTAAAAAAAAAAAAAAACAACTTTTGGAACATGTTACTCTACTTTACTTATCATATTCAAGGTGAAATTTAAATTTTATTAATATGACACAATTCCTTTAACTTCTTCGCATGTTCCCCCAAATATTCTATTATCCCCTGGTAATTTTTTCTCATCCCTAAAGAGTTTCCTCCCAAAATTTTACTTTAACCTATTTGGTGTTGTTTTCCTTTGTTTTCTGGTGTGACATAAACATTGCTGGCATATGACATATTGGAAGAAACTTTTAATTTAACCTTTAACACTTAAATCTTGCCAGAATCTTTAAACAAAATACATATTCACAATCAGGAAAATTTTATCTTTAGTATGAATACACTTTCCAACCTGTATCTCCGCTGATTTTCAATATCATGAAACCAGTAAACATCTATTTTTGTCTTAAAAAACACTTCTCTTTTAACTATAAAGTCTATTCTTATGTATAATGTGTATCTTTTTATGCGGAATAAAATGAGGTATTAATCTTTTTGATATCTATAAAACTAAGTCTGATATCTTAAAAAACCAATTCTTGTGCAGATTGCCACATGTGTTCCGATAGTTACTAAATTTGCTATGACTTTTTAACTAAATTTTTTCACCTATATGTGCCAAATCTCTTTTTGATCATAATTTTATAGTAAACCCCTGAAAATGAATGCAACTAAGAGGATTCCAAAAAATGACAAATACATGATATAACTTTGTTTACTTTTGAGTTTGACTAGACTCTTTCTCCTAAGGCGCTTTTTGTCTCAGAAAATGCTTCTACAAGAGGTTTTCTGTTAATCTAGAATGCTTTAAACTATTTTTTAAGACCTATCTTAAAAAATAAGGTTATGTGACAGTGTGTACACTGAGACTTACTGCATTTATTTATTTATTTCGTATGGCAGAAGAAATACAAAAACAGTAACTACATTAACTTACAATAAATATAACTATTACTACAGACTGATGTCTAATGATTGCAGACATTCAATTGCTTCTGTTGTTGCTTCGTGAATCTGATTCATTGTACCACTGAATCTCCTGAGAGGGCAATCCATGGCGATGTGGTGAATGGTTTGCTCATAGATACCACAGTCACAAGAAGGATTCTCTGTCATTCCCCACTTGTACAAACAGTAATTGCATCGACCATGGCCTGTTCTCACTCGGTTCAGTGCCATCCAGGTTTTCCTAGGAAGGTTGAATCTAGGAGGTTGTCGTGTAGGGTCTTGGATTAGCGCCTGTTTGTCGGGGTTGGAATTTGTCCACTCAGTGCACCATGCTTCGCCTATGTTGAAATTATTTTGGACCAACTCTTGACCAAAGTTCCATGTTGAATATCTAGATTTTAGTCTATTTGGAGCTTTGTGTGTGCTGTCGTGATGAATTGGAAGTTGTGGATAACTTAAGCATTTCTGCCATTCCTTTTTTAATGCCGCTTGTCTTCAGAGACTTGTTGGGGCAATGTTAGAGAGTACAGGCAGCCAGTCTGTAGGTGTAGATTTAACAGTTCCAGATATTGTTCTTATTGTGTCATTTAGTTGAACATCTATCTTTTTTGTGTGACTGCTGTTTAGCCATACTGGACTGCAGTATTCGGCAGTTGAATATATCAGAGCAAGAGCTGATGTTCTGAGAGCTGCGGCATGTGCTCCCCAACCCATTCCTGAAAGTTTGTGAAGGATGTTATTTTGAGTTTTTACTTTTGCTGCTGTTTTATGGATATGCTCCTTATATGTCAATGACCGGTCAAGAACCACACCTAGATATTTTGGATGAGGATTGTATTTAAGTAATTGGTCTCTGAATTTTATTTGAGGTCTATAGTGGGCTTTTCTATTGTTTAGGTGGAATGAGCTGACCTCTATCTTATTTATATTCAGTTTCAGGTGCCAAGTGTTGAAGTACTCATTCAGTTTCTGAAGATTAATTGCGAGAATTTCTTCAGATGTTTTGAAGTCATGGCTATGTCATCAGCATATATAAAGTTCCTAGAAGTGGTAGATGGCAAGTCTACAGTGTAGATGTTGAAAAGTAGTGGAGCAAGGACAGATCCTTGTGGTAGCCCGTTGTTTAATCTGTAAGATTTGCTTCTATTCCCATTTAGATGAACCTCAATCATTTGATTGCATAGCATATCATTCAACAGAGGCAATCATTTTGCACGGGATAATCCTAAGGAATTTGAGGATCATTCCCTACCTCCAGACTGTGTCATATGCTGCAGTCAAATCTACAAACACTGCCAAGGTCTTTTTCCGATCTTGGAATCCCTTTTCGATATGGTTGTTCAGCGCCATTACTTGGTCGAAACAATTCTGGTTTGGTCGAAATCCTGCCTGCTCAACTGGTATGAAGTCAAGGATTTTTTCTGAGATCCTGTTGTAGATGGCGCATTCGAGCATCTTGTAACATGAACTCAGAAGAGCTATTGGTCTATATTCTTCTGGGCTGCAGCCAGTTTTGCCTGGTTTCAATATAGCAATTACCTTGGTTCTTTTAAGGAGGTTTGGGACTGTACCACATTTTAGGATATTACTGAAAAATTTGGCAATTAAATCGAATGTTCGCGGGTCACAGTGTTTTAGAAATTCTGGGTATATTCCATCTATCCCTGCAGCCTTACCAGATTTGGTTTCTTTCAATGCCATTGAAATCTCTGAGACTGAAATCTGCTGCAAATAGAGAATTTCTGTCAGCTTGAAGTAATCTGAGCTTTAGTTCATTTCGGATTTCTTTAGACTTGTTGCTTAAAGTGTTAGTTGATTTTCTAGTTAGGTTAACAATTCTCTGTGCTACGTGATCTGGTTTTATCTTTGAGCTCTTACTAGTGGTATCTACAGCGTTACTTCCTAGTTTGCGCAAAAGTGACCACGCTTTTCTGCTTGAATGCTGGAAATTGAAGTTTTGCATTAATTCTGCCAATTTCTCTTGCCTCGCCGAGTCTAAAGAGCATAGAAGTTCATCTGCAATCTCTGGGTCATTACCGAGTTCATATTCCCTGTACAGGTCGTTACATTTCAGGCTTCAGCCGGGGATGTATTCCCTTCTATAATCTTTAAGGATATGTTTCTTAGCTATAGCACAAAGCAGCCTTGAGAAGTGCTGGTAATTTTTCATATTTGGTGCAATCCATTGTATGTTATGTTCTATTTCTCTGGCGAATTCACTCCAGTTAGCTTTGGTAAAGATCCATCGTGGAACTGGATTAGATCTTACGATCGGATTCTCAAGACCGACTTCAAAAGTACAGGTCTGTGCTGACTTCGGGAAAAGTTATTCAAGACTTTCCTTGTGCAGTGCAGAGGTCTTCCAAGGAGGTCTTTAGAAACAAAACAGAGATCAGGGTTATAGTCCTGATTCCATCTAGCAGAATGGAACGTACCTTTCTCTTTAGCGTCATAGATGAGAAATAGATCTTCAGCATCGGCCCAGTCTGTCACAAGCTGGCCATCAGTGTTAATGTTTCTGTAGCCCCAGATAATATGTTGGCTGTTGAAATCACCTAGAATAATTGTTGGATGTTGCAGGTGCTGAATTGATTCATTTATAGTCCAAGGTTGGTTGGGCGGTATATAAATATTGAGAACTTCAATGTTTAAGATGTTATCTCTAGTGATGTAGATATTACAATCTGTGTTTGTGCCAATTATTTTAGCCTGCTGAATGTTATTCTTGACAAATGTCGCAGTACCATAGCTTTTATGGTATGTTGCTGACAGGAGTGTATATCCTGGTAAATAGCACTTAGACTGTAGATGGTTTTTGTCTTTGCAGTGGGTTTCTTGAAAGAGAAGAACATCTATCTTGTTTTCAAGTAACTTTAACAAGTAGTCACTTTTCGACCTGCTTATTCCTTCAGTATTTAGTTGTAGAATTTGGAATGCGCGTCGGAGTTCTTTCGTTGCGGTAGTAGTTACTGGGCTGCGAGAAGAGCCGTTTGAAGTTGATAACATTGTTCCATATCTTGTAATTGCTGGGATATCCTCAAGCTAAAGCTGTAGGTCCAGCAGCCTATTAAGATGTAGACTATTCAGCCGTGGCTTTGCCACGTTGCCCAGGGAGCACCACGAGGAGGCTAATCTACTTTTGTATGAACTGTGTTAATACCCACTGTATGCCCACCTTTCTTGCACATGGCTCATCTTATTAAATGAACAAGGAGTTAAACCGAAATATTGTGAAATTTGTTTGCACTCGTTTCAAATTTATCGCTGCCTTCCTACCTTTATTTTGTGACATTTGATGGGTCCACTTTCCCGACCCGTTGCTATTTTCACTGCCTAAAAGAATTTCCCTTCTCTTTACTAACACAACTGTTGTGAATGTAAAGAATGATACTTATGGACCAAGACTTGGCTAGTGTTAGGGATAGGGATTAAACAAACGATTAATGGATGGGCTGGAGAAGGTCTTGATGAGGAGGCCTCTGCTTTCAGGACTAGACTGAAGGATTTAACCCTTGCAGAATGTCAATGGATTCAATCCCAAGGAAGAACTGTACTGCGACTGGTCTTAGCAGAAGTATGGTTGCTGTTGGTCTGTAATGACTGCAATGATGCATGGCAAAGTTGATTATTTATCAAATCAGGTGTGTGATTGAATTATATTAATTATTGAGCAATACTGTTGGAACACTTGGTGAGAGAATGATGTGAGAACACATATGTCTGCTACAGATATTCAGGCAACATAATAGGAGAATTTAGTATAAAATAGGTGGCAGCTGACAAAATGGATATGCTGGTGAATACTAGTTCATTTGATGAGGAAAGAAGTATTGATGTTGTCATTCAAGAAAGATGGATCAATATTTTTGAAGTTGGTACCAGAATAAGAACAGGGCTGCAGAGTTAAGGCGATCATGGGAATTCAGAAATCTGCTCTATTGATACATTTAGAATTAGATCATAAGGCAGTAATCTATGAACATAAGTCACAGGCATAATTTGATAATAATGTGACCTGTGAATTAATGTTCAAGATTGATGAGAAAGAAGTTAAGCAATGCTGTTGGGAGGGCACATGTCAAGAAAGTGTTTCATTCATTTTAGACCCTAACAGTTTGTGTAAACAGGTCTCCAATAGTGACAAGAATAGAAATGGAAGTGAAATATTGGCTACCGAAAAATGTACCACAAAATTCTGTGTCTTTATTGTGTGAAGGAAGATGGCAGATTATGGTTTCGAGATGTTGGCCTCATGCTCAGTGAGTGCAGGAAAAGGGGGGTAAATGTGTGTAGGAAAACTGCCACTGAAGCATACACTCCGTCATAATTAATTTTGATGACTTGTTTTTTTTTTTTTTTTTTTTTTTTTTTTTTTTTTTTTTTTTTTAAATAAGAATCAGCAAAGAGTGTGAACTAGTTTTGAAGAGACTTTCACTGGAAGGTTGCTGATTTTATCCTGGAAATATTAAGGGTTCCTTGCAAATTAAATAAAAACATTGACAGACATGAACAAAGTCACAGGCGTCAACTATTCTTACATAACAATGAAAATTAAATTTTTTATTCATGCAATATCTAAAAGCGCAATCAAGAACCAAACAACACACACTAAAGTCATCTTCATAGAATTCTTTCACATAACTGCTGCTAGTATAGTTTTAGCAGTAAGAAATAGATCCACATTACTCGAATGTGTCGTAGCATTTTTAGTCAAGTGCCGGTCACTACGGCCTATGAGTTTGTCTAAAACTAAAAAATATATTTTTTATATCAGTCAGCTGGTGAGGACAATTGGTGCAGTTCACTTGGTGAATCATCTATATTTTTAAGTATCCTCCTTACTTTTGGAATTATTAATGTTGATTTGTTGACCATCCATTATAAAAATTAGGTCAAGAGTTGATTTCCAAAGGTTTTAAAATCTTTCATCACCTCTTTGTGATGAAATAATGTGTTTGACAGTATTAATATTATCTAAAGCTTTTTTTGTATGCAAAGAAATCTGTTAAGTTGCATTTAGATCTTTGAAACAATCGAGAATTTCTATCAGAAATTTGATGATAAAAAGAGGTTCAAAACACTGAAGATAAAAAAAAAACATTTTGCTTTCGTGCCAGCATCATCTTTCTGACATAGCTGTAAACTATAATTGTTGATAACAATTTTCAAGGAAGATATAGGACAACACTATCTTATTGGTCAAAAAAGATGCAAAAAAGGTTTTAAGCATCGCCAGATGCCTATAGTGATTCAAAACAAGACTGGTGCTACGGTGAAATACGTACGAAGACAACATGCTAAAAATTCTCTTACTGCATGTACTTCCATAGTGATTGAACAACCAGGTTTAACAAGTGAACTGTGCAATGCACATTAATTGTTGTTACTTTGATAGCTTTAACCCATAATTGAAGGGAAGTATGCCCTCCAACATTAGAAGCACTTTCTGCATATAGATCTCTACACATCACGATATTTAAGACGAATCTTCTTAGATCTATACATCATTTAAAATTTCAAACAAATTTTGTCTCATATTGTTGATACCATTTCATATAGGCCAATAAATGTTTTGTGTAACTTATATTACACTTTGAGTCCACATAACGATAGAAGAATGTGACTTGTTCATTACTGGAAAGATCATTAGTTTTATCAACCATATCTGAATAATATACCACATTTTCTACTACTCTGATTATTATATGCAGTACTTCATCACTTAAAATTGTACACTCTTCGTTAGTGATATCATGTGACGACCACCTATATCAGTTGTGGTGGAGCCATGAGTTTAACTCAGGAATATCCTGTGATCATAGCTTCAACAAGCATATGTTATTTGAAAATTCATCCTCATGGCTAGGCCTCTGACACTAAAAAACATTTGTATCCATATTGTGTAGTTTACTTTTTGATAACATGCAGTGTAAATTGACATTCTAAATTGGGCAAAATGAGGCTTTTCATACTTTTTAATGCTTTGTTCAATGATGAAAAACCACCTTAAGTAAATACCTTAGTGTACTCATCTCCTATTGATGATGTTTTTGGCACTGAAATTCCACTAGTCATGGTTTCTTTGCAGATTTTGAAAAATAAATTTATATCTTCAACATTTTAACAGTCATGGAATAATTGTCTGTAAGGACTTTTAAAATTGCGCCTTTTCTTCTGTCTAAATTGACTTTGCTAAATAACATCTTCTGGCTGGATTTCTTGAGCTGTACTAAGCTGTGAAGAACTATTAGTGGAGGGTTCTTCAGGTTTGGGTATATTACGATTTTCTGAAATAAACACAATAACATCAAGCACAGTGTGCTCTCAAAGTAGGTGTTTTATCTACCAGCTGGACTAGAAATGAGTCGGACACCTGAGACAGCCTTTGAGCTGTGGCAGCGAAAGCTCTTGTGGCACAGCAGAAGTTAAGGTGTAACGGATGGCGGGCTAGAATGAGTGTGCGGTAACACTGGTCGAGTAGCTAGATTTGCTTGTGAGCATGCTCATTACAAATCAAACCTACACTTAGTTACCACACACTAGACAGTGTTAGGTATGACCTAATGTAGTGGGCATGATGTGCAGTCGCCCACACTCGCAGCATAAGTAAGTGTGATCTCATCGAGACGTCTTGCCTTGCCACACGGCGCGTGACGTAGGTAATACAGGTGTCGCTTGAAGTCGATTACTAATTAGTTTCAATGTCTACTATGTTCATGGGTACTCCGCACTCACTTCTCATGGGTGCTAGAGCCTTCAAGCAACCTCAGAGATAGTGCCCCTGATGATGGGAAGGGGGGAGAGGGGAGGTAAAGATTCTGAATATAATTCAAGATTTTGTGTTTCATAACTTCAAATATTAATATGTTCTAAATAAAGCAAATTTTGACAGATGCACTCATGGGGCGAAATCATGAGAAATATAGAGGCTACACCATATAAAAATTTCAAGAAGATTGGAGCAAATTGACAGATAACAGATAAAAGTCTAAAGGTCGTTGACGTCAGTTTGACCATGGCCTTGTTCTCAAGCAGTCATAAGCAGATCGTCGAGACAAGAGACATGTTTGGATTTCTGAGATGTAGGTTGTGTACTTTGAGAATTTAAGTAGTTGTGAGAAGTGGGACTTTTAAAATTTTTGAGGCTTTCAATCTCCAGTCATGATGCCATAGAACTACTTTCATACTTGGGTGTTATATTATTGAAGTCGGCCATGAGTGAGTGACTGAGCGAATAACCTCAGCCATGCAATTCTCAATTCATGGGTACAATAGCTCCAATGCCTTATCCAGCACACTGGTACTGAATTGTATAACAAACTTTTCAAGAATATAAACTTTTATTTTAAATTGAACTTTGTTAATTTGTATCGACCTTTAACTATTGGTGATATAACAATATTTTGGTGGCTGTATGAAAGTGCTCAAGCAATCTTTACTAAGAGGTAAAAGACATGATCAAAGTTTAACATACGGTTTTGAGAGTGACTCCAAAGCAAGCATTAATCATTAATAACTTCCACTCTAAGAACTCTATGTTCAATTAATGAAGAAGGGTTATGACTCAGAAACTCCAATATTGTGTTGAATTCATGTTTTTCCCCTTCTATTTTTGTGTCATTTTGCCATCACCTGTGGTAACTGACAATTCCTCAATTTGTCCTTGATGTTACCCAATCAGCTCCTTCTCACCACAATAAGCCCCAATAATAATAATATTTTACAATTTTGCTGAATCAATCTCACTGGTTGCACATTTGCTAAGATTATGCATATATTTTATGCTCATTTTTGTTTTTATTGACTTTATTCATGGATCCCTGATGATATCAGCTGCAAAAGCACCCAGTTCCTTTGAACTAGTTCAATATTACACAATACAATAATCGGTAACTGGAGCTTAACAAGAAAATTTTGTCAGACACAAATGATAAATATGTGAAAAATATTATGAATGTGTGCTTGATTTTTATGAAAACAGCTACCTAAAAAAACAACAATAACTACTTGAAGCTAAACACACCATATTAAGCACATTTGTAAGGAATTAATCCAATATCTGTAAAATCTTAGCTAAATGTTACATTTAGTCTTGTGGTGAAAAACATTTATTATTTTTATCACGAATTTTAGTGTGATGTTAATACCTTTCATATTTAGACTTCTGGGAAAAAAATATAATCTTTATCATGATTTATTAGTGTAGAGTTAGAACCTAGGTTATGAGTTTGAGTAACTGTTACTTTTATTTGTACTGTTACTATTGGAAATATAAATACTAAACCTGGAATACAAGTGTAAGGCTGTCTATCCCATGTTCCTTTCTCTGTACAGGTGAGAGAAGGATATGTAAACTCTGAAGTTTTCACAAAATTAGCTTTGCAGCTCAAAATGGCTTTGCTGCCTACAGACATTGGTTTCTCACAAGGTATCTTCTGTCCATCACTGCTGTAGCACAGGATATTCAAGGAATCGTATATAAGAGGAGGACACTGAACTGAAAAATAAAAATGTTTTGATAAATTAATTCCATAGTGCAGTTAATATAATCATAATTATTGTTGTTATTCAAATAAATATTGAAAAGGTTGTAAGTTTTATTACTATAATCTATGCAAGAGCCATTCATGATCTCTGACAAGTTGCATTATTTTTGTTGTTTATTATTAAACTGCAAATAGGGGTAAAACCAATTACATAATCAAAACTGTTTTCTTTTTCCACTCTTCATAACAACAAATAATCTTTTTATAAGATACAAACTCAATGAGCCTATCTAAACATTAATCAATATTTTTGTAGATGCAATAAATTTTAAGTAGTTCATTTCATATTGTAAAGACAGAAAGTGATAGGTAAAAATATGTGAGTAATACCAAAAAGACTCTACAACAATATTTAAATGTACAGGAGAAACTGAAAATGCCAATAATCTTAAGCTCACCATCTACCATCAGTGTTGCATCAACAATTCAGATAATAATTTTTTTCCTGGTTTTCTAAAATTATGCTAGGACTGCTGCCGAGTGGTTGCTGTGCCCCCCCCCCCCCTAATCCTGATGTCACTTAGTCTTGTAATCAGCTTGTGGCTGGTCTTCAGTTTTTCTGCTGTTGCTTCAGTATGTTTCTTGTACGTCAGTGGACAGTCTAGTGTCACTCCAGAAAGAAACTTTTCTTGACTTTCCACATTCAGCTGGCAATTTGCTTCTATTTTTAATGGGTTTTGACAAAATCTTCATTATATGTAGTATGAACCCAGGGCTTCCTCACCAACTTCAAAATCTTTGCTTTGGTAGGCTATGGCTGAATCTCTGACAGACGGTTTCAGGAATGTCACTGATGTAAAGATTGAAAAGTAGTTTAGCTAATAATAATACCTGAGATGCATGATTTTTTACGGTGTTTGACTTTTTCCTTGCATGTTTGAAGGTTATGTTAATGTTTATTATGTAAATGTTAATTGTGCTGAGAGAGCACAAACCTGTCTGATGATAATTTAGTATCTCTGGCTTACAGATGAAGTAATATGATAAATCTGATGGTCTGGCAAAATTATAGTCTTGAAAGAAGAAATTTTATTCTTTATTGCATTTTTGTTTCTTATAAAAAATTAATGTAATGCAGCTGTGAAGAACAATCCATCACAACTATTTAACTTTGAACACAGAGAATTTGGTTTGGCATTAAGTCTTTCTGTAGTTTGGACTCCTATGTCCAGGGACAGTAAATGATGAACTTTATTTTTCATCTCTAAGGCAACTAAAAATTGCATCTGAAACAGACACAAAGAACAGAGGCCAGTGATGTATTCATTTATTGTAGAGAAGCAACTACAGATATATGAAGTGAAGGCTTTAGGAAAGAATAAGCTTCGCTCTAAGAGAAGGTATGTAATATTTATAACTATGTTATCTATATTTTTAACCTTAATACTAATCAGTTGGATTTGGAGACATGGCTAATTACAATTAAAATTAACAGAATACCACAGCAGATGATATCTACATAATTACTGCATCAATTGTAATGCGATTTTTTAAACTCCAGCTAGACAAGCAGGGAATAATAAACTGTTTTGGACCGGGTAGTGACCGGGCAGAAAGACTATAAGGCAGAGAAGGTAAATTGATGTGGCACAAGAAATATGATAGGTAGTGTAGAGACCGGTGTAAGGTGGAATCTTTGTTATATGAATTTTTGTGGAAAACAACATGTGAGGGTAAAGGACATTTACAATTGGATGAGGTGGACCAGAGTGAAAAGCGGCCATGTTTGGCTTGGCCAGTTTTTGTTGGAAGTTTGGGTTGGAACTGCTTAGTAACCATAAGAGTGGTAGTTGCCATGTGGCCATTGAGCGTAGTTTGTGTCTGTGGATAATTTACTTGAGAGTGATTAATCAGTGTCGGGGAGACTTCACGATTAATTGACTGTGGACGAGAATGTGTGTTGTGACAAACGTGAACAAGTGAGGGACCGTTTCTAATTCCTACCTGCAATCAAGGATTGGATTGGAGTTTGTTATTGTCCTGAAAGTGTGATGCTTACTTGATACCAGCCTGAGAACTTAAGAATTTTGAATAAACTTCATCACAACTTTACGTGGAGTGATCTTTAATTATTTCTAAATCACAAATCCCTTTAAGGACAAGTTACTTAAGTGGATGTACTGTTAATTTTACTGGAATATGGGATAACAGCTATGTCAATTGAACCTGTTTACAAAATTATTAGCTTGGTTGCTCGGTACCTCACAAACTAAGACAGATCGTGGTCAAAAGTTTGTATCCACACATGAAGTGTGGAACAATCAATAGTTATCAAGATTCCTGTGTCCATTTCTCAATGGTCTAAAGACAGTGAACAATCCCACTGATAGATTAGGATCTATTATGAACATTTTGCAGTTATAATAATGGATGGTGGCCTACTTCAATTTGGTTGTTACACAATCATTTTCAGTTTTCCATCACTGTTTCTACTGACCAATCCTCTAACTCACACTCTAGCTTTTGAAAAGGTTTTTTAGCAGTCTAATAAATATGATCAAGTAACATATGCTCCCTTAATTTTTCTCAACAGTTTATATATAATTTGAATAACTGAAAAATGTGTCATTTAATCTAGTTATTTAATAAAAATACTTGATCTTACTTCTTTCAGGTTTTACATATTTCTAGACTAATTTAAAAGTGTACCCACTGCAGGATTGGAAGCTGCCTCATCTGCTAGAACTTATAAAGAGCTTGTTTGTTAAGTTTTATGGCAGTTCCATTAAATGTTGGTACTTGACATGCAAAGTACATTGTCTGTGTTTAGTGTTACATGACTAGGGAATATTTTTTTCAGCTTTCTTTCAAAAGTATGTAAGAAATTAATTCTTTTAATCACACAACATGCAACATACATCACTGCTTGCTTACTAATTGATATCAGTTGTCATATGAGCTCTAGAAGTCATTGTAGAAGTTAAACATTGGATAGGGACTTGATGCTTATATTATTGATTTCTGGATGTCTGCAATTAATTCCAGAGTAATAGCAGTAATTCAATTTAACGTAGATGGAGCACTTGCTCTGGTGGCAATTTCCCTAGACACCCATTTTTTCTCTTTCCTTTTCCCAACTATATTTGACCTCTACTAATTTACATTTTAAATTCTTTTAGCATTTTTGGTAAATTATTAATCATTTTTCAGGGCAATTTATTCCAATCCCCGACCTCCTTACCTACAAAAGAAAATCATCCCACACCCTTATGCTTGAAATCGCATGCCAATTTGTGGTAATAGACATTTTTTGTTCCTTCCATGCAGGTGGTGTTGGTGGTGCTTTTGGGCATGTCAATGGCAATGAGGTCAGCTACCTTTGATGCACCTCTTCTAGTTCTTCCACCAATTTTGTTCCTCAGATCACCATCGTCAATGTAAACCCTGTAAACTCCCATGACTCTTTTTCACCCACCTCAAGTCTTCCAATGAACCCCATTTCAGCTCCTTTATCATATCAGTCACTGATTGTGTTCTGCGGTAAATATGGAGACAAACTAGCAGCCTTTCCTTGCATCCTGCCCAACTCCTGGATTTGATATCCAAAATGTGGGGCCAATACTACACTACCATATTCAAGCAATGGTTTGACCAAAGTTTTGTAACCCAATTCCCTTACTTCTCTGTTACATACTTTCACAACTTTCATCAACAAGTGAAGGAGTTTGAAAGTTTTTCCTACCAACTGTCCAGTTGAATTTGTTATCAAATGTTATGCCAAGTTATTTACTTTTCAAGTATTTAACAAGCAATTCTTTCCTCATCTTATAGTCAATCAGTTTTTAGTTTTTTTTTATAACTTTTTCCATATCGTACTTTATAATTGTCTCAACAGCCTCCTGCCCCTAATAAGCCACTACATCTTTATCCCATGTCAACGTATCCATCCAGATATCCTGTCTAGATCACCCTGCAGCTGTTCACAGTCATCTACAGTTTTGATCCTATTATATAGGATTATATCATCTGCAAACAACCAAATTTCTGTAGCAGACCAACTACACTATCATTCATTAGAATAATGAATAGCAATGGACCCAATACAATACCCTGTGGCACTCCCATTTCACTTCTGCTAATTTTGATACTGCATTGCCTACCCTAATTTTTTGCTTACTACCTTTTAAGAATTCTTCTACCCAACAAATCACTTTTTCATTCACTTCAATAGTTTTTTTCTTATTGGCACCATGTTACGGCACACTCTGACTTGAAGCAACTTATGTTGCAGACTTTTCTGATGTGATTGTATATTAATCTCTCCTTTAATTTACCTACCACTTATATAAAATGATTGGCCTGTAATTTTTTACCCTATTTGTTATCCCTCCTTTATATACCAGTACTACTATTGCACTTTTCCAGTCCTCTGGAAAGCAGCATCCAGATTTAATTCTAATAATTTTTCAAGATAATGTACTACATCACATCCTTGTATCTTTTAGGCATCCATAGTAACATTATCTACAACAGCCCCTTTATGCTTTTTGAATTTTCTTAGTTCCTTCATGATATCATCGGGATGAATTTCAGTTTCATGGTCTGTGTGGATAAGCTAGTTTTTCCCATTTACACCCCACTATTTGTGAATCAGAATCCCTAATGGCCTCACTAAACCAGTTTCTTAAAATCTCTACTTTTTTCAATTCCTTTCCATAATTATCTATAATTGTCTCGATACCCTCCCAACCCCTCACTTTTCTAACATAGCCATAGAAATTTCTAGTTGCATCGGACTGTGGTCCCCCTGCACCAATAATATTCTTCATAAACCCATATGTAGCCTTTTTTGCTATTATGAATTCCTTATTTAGTTGTTTTAAAAATTTCCTATTACCTTGTTTCTCCAGAAGAGATTTCATTTTTGGGAATGAATATTAATAATGATGAAAACATTAAATCCACACTTCATTTATATTAGCTCCTTGATGACCTCATTGAGAGATAAGATGTTGCCTTACAAAGAGAACCAGCTTGATTCAACATACAAAATTATATTTTGTAACCTCTCTATTATAATTCCGCAATACCTTTAATTACATTTTGTCCCTCTGGGATAAATTCATTGTGGATTGTGCAATATTAGTGACATGGTTTCATAAAAGACTTATAAAAGTGAACCCTCTCCATCACACTCTTTTTGTTTGTATAAGGAAGTTACTCTAGCAGTAGTTTTTTATCTCATGATCAGATTGTACATAATGCATCAGATTTCATCGCAAATTACTAAAGGAAGACAGGAATAATGTTGATGTGACATACAAGACATATCTAGCTACACTTTTTAAATTTTTTATTAATGATGAAGGAACTTGTGCCCCGGTGGCCATTTCCATTGCACCATCTGGAATGAGGTGTAAACTCATGCTCATATATTGTGTAAGGAGTGTAAAGTTGATAAGAACAAATATTGCTTTAAACTAATCTTTCCTAAATTAAATCACTGTTTTAGAAACTGTATTTACAGTATTAGTTATCTTCATTATTTATCATCATTTGCCTATTCAATCATGATATGGCCCCTTGAATCCAGGTAGAACCCCAATAGCCTTCTGCAGGTAAAGTAGTTTTGAGCAATTTTCTGCCAGTTGACTGCAATGATTCTGTGTATGTTTTTGTCCCTATGGTCTGATCTATGATGATCTTTTGGACTCCATTCCAACACCATTTCTTTCCTTTGAGCAAAATGCCAGTTCACTGCCATTGTTTTTAACTTTTGTAACTGATCTGATATCAATAGCTGTCATCCTACCTTTTCTAGTAAAACCCAGAAGTAATGTTTCCATAGCTCTTTGGATTGTTCTAAAGATTCCTTTTGTAAATTCGCCGAGTACCCAGGTCTGCAGCTATAAGTCGGCATGGGGAAAGCGAACTGGTCATAAACTCTTTTCTTTAGATTTATGGGCAAATCTGATTTGAAGACAATAGAATGCTTCACAAAAGCTTTATACGAGGGCCGTTCAGAAAGTAACCTCCGATTGGTCACAGTGCAGGTGGTGGGGGTAGTCGCGACGCCATCTGTGCATTCATGCACTCAGCAGGTCAGTCGGCATCAAGCCGTGGTAGAGTGAACGTCGTACCTGCGGTAGTTTAGTTTTTGTGGCAGTTTGAAATGTGTGCTGCAATAGAAAACCCCACCAAATGTGAAGTGCGTGCTGTCATAAGGTTTTTTTACAGCCAAAGGATATTCTGCAGCAGCTATTCATCGTGAGCTTTGTGCCGTGTACGGACCAAGAGTTATGAGTGAAGGAGTTGTCCGTGAATGGGTACGTTTATTTAAAAGTGGACGCCAAAACGTTCATGATGAAGAGAGGAGTGGTAGACCATCATTGGTGACTGACGAACTCGTTCAGACAGTTGATGCAAACATTCGTAAAAATCGACGTTTCGCAATGTCGGAGTTGTCTACTGTTTTTCCGCAGATTTCAAAGACTCTCTTGTACGAGATAGTGACAGCAAGATTGGGTTACCGTAAGTTCTGTGCATGATGGGTGCCCAAAATTCTTACCGACCACCACAAAACTCAAAGAATGGCCTCTGCATTAGACTTTCTGTCACGTTATGAGGACGAAGGAGACCCATTGTTAAACAGAATCGTGACCGGTGACGAAACCTGGATTAAGTGAACCCTGAGACAAAAGAACAATCAAATATGTGGGCACATTCAAATTCGCCTACCAAACCAAGAAAAGCCTTGTAAGATTTTTCTGCCAGAAAACTGATGGCAACGGTGTTTTGGGATGCCAAAGGGGTGTTGTTGGTTGAATTCATGGAACGTGGGATGACCATTAATCAAGACGTGTACTGTGAAACACTAAAAAACTTACGACGGGCTATACACAACAAACGCCGTGGTATGCTGACTTCCGGTATCGTTTTTTTGCACGATAATGCCCGTCCTCACTCTGCTCGCAGAACAAAGCCCTTCTTGAGTCCTTCAAGTGGGACGTTATCAACCATCCACCTTACAGCCCAGATCTGGCGCCAAGCGATTATCACCTCTTCATGCATATGAAGAAATGGCTCGGGTCCCAGCGGTTTGATGACGAAGAGCTCATAGATGCGGTCACAGGCTGGCTCCAGGCACAAGCGGGTGATTTTTATGCAGAAGGAATTTCAAAGCTTGTGAAGAGATACGATAAGTGCTTAAATCGCTATGGAGACTATGTAGAAAAATGGTGCAAAGATGTAGTTGTAAGATGTATATATTAAAATATTTTTATTTAACTTGGTGTATTTTTTTAAATCAACCGGAGGTTACTTTCTGAACGGACCTCGTAGATAATTTCATATTAATTTACTTGCCTTACAAATAACATTTTGTTTCAGTATCTAATTTTCACATCTAAATATTTTGTGTTCAGCCTTCTTTATAATTTCCATTATACTGTTATGCAGTAATGGAGCATAAATTTACCTTATAACTTGAACACTTCTTGCTTCCTAAAAGTTTAAGGAATCACACAATCTAGATATTCTGAAAGTCATTCTGGTTGGTTGCAAGTGTGCAAAAATAATTTCAAAGTCTTTCCTGAAACCACAACGTCTTCCATACTCATCAGAAGGGTACTAGTTT
Organism: Vandiemenella viatica; assembly: GCA_031002005.1. Taxonomy (NCBI): domain Eukaryota; kingdom Metazoa; phylum Arthropoda; class Insecta; order Orthoptera; family Morabidae; genus Vandiemenella; species Vandiemenella viatica. The sequence goes on along the minus strand of JARYHS010012519.1, from coordinate 20,080,103 downwards.
ACCAACATATCTTTGATACTGAGCATTCCCCTAGCCTCAACTTCTACTTAAAAAATGTGTCTGCTCAGCAAGTGTCTTATCCACTCACAAGACTAAGGTTCAACACCAAAATATTGTAATATTCATGTCTATCTTTTTGTATCCATCGCTGCTGTGCTGCCCTCATCTATGGTAAGTTTATTTTCCATATCCTTCCTTATGAACACTGCATTAAAAATAGTTCAGCAGATGCAAAATATATTTCATCAAAAATGGAATTAATTATCTATAACCTTGGGTAATTTGTTTTCATCAGTGTTATGCAAGTGCCTAAGATATGTTCACAGGTTAAGGATTTTGAGCTTGATATTATGTATCAGAAATTCCTTCTCTGCCTAAAATAAAATATTCAATCTCCCATTTCCTAAAAATTATTTGCGCATTTATGATACTTTAAACTTAACATCTCATTGAAAAGAAAAAGAAATAAACATACTTTTCTCACAGACTGGAGGTGGAGATGTGAATCCTGTTTCAGTGCAGAAGGAGAAATCTATGCCAGTGATCTTGTAGCCAGTGTCACAGAAGAAGTTGAGCATAGTGCCAAATTGCACCTGTGCACCAGGTCCTAGGGTGCAAGAAGGAGGATTGCAGCCACCCACTGTGTATCCTCCATGTTCTTGCTTCAGAGGGAGCGAGCAGGTAGCAGTGGGTCGAAGTGTTCCACAAAGTGTTGGATCCTCATCTGATGAATCTCCCTCACATTGTACTGTTCCATCACATCGACCTGAACTGTCTATGCATGCACCATATGCACATCTGAACAGGAAGTCGGGACAGCTAGAATATTGTTTCAAAAAGTGTCAAGTATTTCCTTTTGATAATTGCAGTTCAGCATCTATCTACATGTTCAAGACACACTGATACTATAAATCATTAATATTTGAACAATTTGATAATTATAGTTCAGCATCATCTAAAATTTCAAGACATGCTGATACTACACATTAGTATTAGAACAAATAAACATCATTATTAATTTAAAGCATTAATTACAAGCAAAATAAAGTATTCTAAAAGTAGTAGATGATATAAATGAATGAACATTATGATTGTACACAGGTTTCACATATTTAATTAATATAAAGAAACTACTGGCATAAATTTTTCTTATCTAATAAAGAAATAAGTTAGGATGAGTGGGAGTATTAGTCAATTTTTATGTACAAACATCTTTGAGGTGTGAGATAAATGAAAATTATACTATTAAGGAAGGATAGGGAAATATGACCCAACACTTACCACAGATGAAGGCGGCTGGGACGACGAACAAAAAACAAACACAAGAGAAGCGCAATATTTCAGCCTACACCTTCTGCACATTTAAGGCTGCTGTAGGCCGAAATATTGCGCTTCTCTTGTGTTTGTTTTTTGTTCGTCGTCCCAGCCGCCTTCATCTGTGGTAAGTGTTGGGTCATATTTCCCTATCCTTCCTTAATTTTAATTTTATTGCCTTAAAGCATTTTCCTGCTCATTGTTATTAAAATTATACTATTGTTAGATAAAATGATTCTTGATTATCTAACATATTTCTACATAGAACATGTCTGTGATATGGTATGAGAAATATCAAATCTGTGGTGTAATATATTCAGAAAAGTTTCTATGAATGTTGGATCTATAATGGTTTATTAAGTGTGGCATATGCAATTGTTTCTCATTGTACATATTTTCTAAATCAAATTCAATTACAAATATCTCAAGAATGACTAAAGTCACTGATGTGAACCTTTCTATGAAGGTACTGATTTCTTTGTTTCCATCTAGTTTATAGTTTTCAGGGGAAAAAAGGGGGGCATAGAATGATAGACATGTATTTCAAAACCATCATCTTGCTAACTTAATGCATCATTGGCAAAGTAATAAATGTTATTTTAGAGCAAATGTAACAGCACAACTAGTGAAGGCAGCACATTCATTATTGCTCCCTGGTAAGCATTATTTTTTTGGCCATTATGATACATATATATCTTTGCTATGTTCCATCACACTGAAGTGGCCTTGGCTAGACAACAATCATGAAAATGTAGGCTTGGTCTCCATCACAGCAACTTTCTTGTATTTCTGACTGAGGTTTCACTGGCATCACTGGTGAGATGCTCTTGCCAGTTTTATGTGATTTATATTAATGGAATTGACTTTATAATCAGTACAGGCCATTATTCTATTTTATTCTATCCCTTATAGTTTAAATATAATTTCCCATCACATAATTTGATAAGACAACAAAAAGTGTGCAGCTTCAACAGATCAAAAGATATACATGTCATTTTCCAGAAATGGTAAAACAAACACAAAATGGCTATGGGCTTTCCTTCCCTAACTGGCAAAACAAATGTTTCTATCCATTCGATACCAAGTCATGACATTGGATTTTGATTGTAAACTAGAGATTAAGAGCTGCCATATATGTTCAGTACTTGTTGTCATTGGGTATGTTCCCACATTTTTAGACAGTCACTAGCTACTCTTTTACAAAAGAGACAGCACAAAGAGTCTAATGTATTGGTACATTTGAGAGAAGGGATAAAGGTTGATATGTGTTTAGAACCTGAGAAATGAAACAGTGAACTTTAAATGTATATTTACAGTATGGTAAATCAAAACATCTTAATTCTATTTGAAACAGTAACTCACAAAGTACCGAATGTTCCCCTTCAGAACCTTTCTGATGGATTCATAACACCTGTCATCAAATATTTTTTTAGAACAAATTATGACTGGTAAAAAAATAATGAAACTACTTTAAAGCTACAGTAAAAACACCAGAATAAAGTACTTCCATGTTTGAGTGTAACATTATCAAAGTATTACCTCATCGTGGAGCATTGTGTTAATGTTTCATCAGAACCATCAGTACAGTCTTTTGATCCATCACATCGAAGGAAATCATCAATGCATTCACCAGAATTGCATTTAAACTTCCGTTCTCTACAGGAATAAACAGAAACATGAAATTCATGCAAATTTAACATAAATGAATGCAATTTACGATTAAAATAGTAAAATTATATAAAATTTTTAACTAACATTTTACTTGATATCAGTCTCTCTACGAAACTGAAAATGCTACCAAGAGTGGAATAAATTTTCATGCCACAAGGGACATAACTTTCAGATACTTGGAAGGCCTGGAAGATGCACATGAATGTCACTTCGCATAGCAAAAACTATCAAGGTATGACCTGAATGCAATAATTGTAAAATGAATCACAGCCAACCTGTTCCAATATTCATTGAATTTATTGTTTACTGGTTTCGACCCGCCTTAAGGGAGCCTTCTTCAGAACCTGTGGAAGAAGACTCCCTTAAGGCGGGTCGAAACCAGTAAACAATAAATTCGATGAATATTGCAACAGGTTGGCTGTGATTCATTTTACAATTGAAGAAATACCGTTGCTGTTGATGCTGCCATGCTCAAGATTTTGAATGCAATAAGACAATACATAAGCTGTATTTCAAATAACAGTATTGATTCACAAGAATTAACTATAGATTCAGTTCATTTAGAATATGAAAGAGTGTATTTTCTGTATATTATCTGGATAACTACACTGCTATCTTCTTGATTATGGATTAAAACATGACTGTACTAGAGTTTAAGAGATTATTTTCTTTTGGTATTTCTGATTGTTGGTAATTTTTTTTTTTTTTTTTTGAATTTTCAAGTCTTTTGGAAGAATAATTTTAAGAATTTGTGCACAAATTGGAGAGAGTGAGAGAGTATGAATGACAGACCAACCCCAGGGGGAGTAAAGAGTTAGAAGGGAATTTCAGTTTTCCAGTTTTCAATTTTTCAGATTTCAAGAGTTTAGTATTCAAGATTTCAGTTAGTTTTCGCTGAAAACAACTTCAATCTTCAAGGGGCATGTAAGCTACCTTAGAATTTCGCAAGAAATTTTGCATAACGATGTTTGTTTACAGTATAACAGGCATAGGTTAACCACATGATATCACAGCCTTAGAGCCGTTTACAGAGCTAATTCAACAAATAAAGTAAACTAAACAGTTAATCCAGACAGTGAATCTAGTTTTAAATAGTAAATACAGCTAAACATCTGTAAAGGGATACAACCTAATATCAGTATATGCAATGACTGGTTACGATATAATTTTGTTAAAATCAGTATTTTTTTTCACTTTGTGAGACACTCTTGACAATAAACAATCAAAAGATAATAAATTTTGGAACAAGGAAATTATAATAAAGGGTTTGAAGATGTTAAAACCAAAATGCCGGTTTGGAAAAAATAAAATGTAAATACATTCACTTTAAAATTCAAAAAGTCATTTTTCTGAAGGATACAGGAATTCAGCTTATAATAAGAGACAAACTTAATTTTTCTTTCACAATATACTAAAATTTTAGAAGGCTCAATATAGCTTAAAGGTTGTTTTTTAAACATTATATGGTAAAACCAAACATGTGCAGATATGAAAATTAATTATTTCAAGTAATACATCTAAATTCAGGGGGAGAAATTTTTTTAGTACATATTATACTTTATTTGAAACAAGGTTTAGTCAGTCTTTTTGAGAAATATGCATTATTGCGATTACGATTAAACAAAGTAGGAGTTTTTTAATCATGGCTGCAGCGTTATTGTAGAACATGGAAGTAACTGTTCCTTTCAAAATTAATTATATATCAGAAAAAACAGGTAGAGACTTACAAAAAGAGCACTGTAGGTATTTGAGAACACGGAAAATCATTTAAAATACATTTTAAAGTTATCATGATACTATTAGCGGGGTCGGAAATAAGGATCAACATTTTTAATTACCCCAAGCTCTAGCTCCTGGCAAACTTTCAAAACTATAGGAGTAGTGAGGGCTAAGATAGGAAGAACTATTTTGTGGATTGGAAGAAGATGATGCCGTTTTCATGTCAGTTGGACTTTGATCGTGCATTGATCTTTAGTGAAAACACTGTTTCTATATCTATGGATAGTGAGTGCTTCCATCATCTTTTGCCTGGTGACACTCGGAGTGTTAATGTTGTAGGTCTGCATAGCGCATTGCACTTAAAGCAGGAAATATGGTGTGAAGACACATGTGACAAGGCAGCCATATTAGATTTTCCATAGACCAGTGGAACTTTTATAACATCAATGGGACTTTTAAAATTTTTATTATGGGATTTGGTCTGGTCTGATTGCTTTTCATAACTTGCAATCTAAGAACTCAGTGAAGATTTCCGATAGCCATCGACTGTTTGGAATTGTACTGAAATTTTTAAGAATATAGTGAACTTTAAATTTGAAATAATAGTAGTGACTTTCATTCTGATGTGAACATTACCTTTCCAAACTTGGGGTTTAATCAAGATAGGTGGCGGCCGCAAGAAATTTAAAGCAATCTATAATCCAGGGGCTTACATGTAACATGGTTGGAGCTAAGGTGATAAACTGTTATCACAACCCTGGTGAACATGTTTATCCCTTATATGGGATCAAAGTTGATGATGAAGTGTTTATTCTAACCCAGGTAAGCATTTTGTAGTTACAGTAAGCTAGCCTAGAATTTCGTAAATTTACATAACGAAATTTGTTTACCATATAATGGGCTCAGGTGAACCAAACGATACTGTAGCTTGAGAGCCATTTACGCAGTTAATTCAACAAATAAATAAAACTAAACAGGCAATTTGGGCAATAAATCAAGTCTAAATATTAAATTCAAGTTCTAAAGCTATCTAAACAGCTGTAAAAGGACGTAACATCCGCATATGCAATATTTGGTTTCAGTGTAATTTCAATGAAGTTAACATTTTTGTCACTTTGAATGACATTCAGGAAAATAAACAGTCAAAAGATAAAAAACCTTGTGGCAAGGAAAGCATACCAAAAAGTTTGAGTACTTTAAAAGCTAAAAGTTGGGATGGAAAATTTAACACATAATCGCACACTTTAAAATTCAAGAAGTCATATTTTGGAAAGATATAGGAAGTTATAGCAAGAGAGAAACTTAATTTTTGCTTACAAAGTATACTAAAGTTTTGGAAAGCTTGGTACAGTTTAAAGGTTGTTTTCTACACATTATATAGTAAAGTCAGACACAAGGCACAAAGAAAAATTAATTATTCTAGAAAGACACTAAAATTCAAGGAAGGAAAACATATTCAGAATACCCTATGATTTATTAGAAATAGTTTCCAATAAGTCCCACCATGAAACATACAGTATTTTGATCAGAATAGAGCAAAGTAGATGGGCACTAATGACCCCGACGTCGACGCGCCCTAAAACACCAATAACACACAACACACACAGCAAAGTAGAGATTTTTTAAATATGCCTGAAAGAGCTAAACTTCGAGGTTGCATCAGTTAGAACAGTGTTCATTTCAAAAATTAACAACAAATCAGAGAAAACAGGTAGCAACTCCAAAAACACACAGTAAGCATTTGAGAACACGTAGAATCAGTTAAAGCAGGTTTCAAAGTCATCAAAAACTTAATAGCGGTGTTGAAAATTGATTATTGCGTCATGATTCATATTTTTCTGTAGAAGAATGAACATAGCTTGCTTAGTATCAAATGAAACAGAACTAGATTAGAAGTTAAATAAACGATGTTTGAGCCTCATAGCTGTAAAATTGTAGAAATTAGGGGCAAATTTTGGAATTACAGAATTTTTTTTTACAGCTAAACAGTTGAAGATACATAAATTTTCATAGGGATCAAAATTTACATTTACCTAAAATACTAGCTACTAGTAAAATTTCAGAATGATAAGAGTAGTGTGAGCCAAAAATAAAGAACTATTTTGTAAGATTGCCAGATGAATACATTTCGACACCAGTTGACCTTTGAATGCGGAGTGATTTGTCTGGAAAACAGTGAGTCTATATATATGATCAACGGGCGCGAGTTGGTGTCTTTTTGCTGGTGACCACTGGAGCAGAGTGTTCTGCACTTGAAAGCAGGAATTCTGGTGTGTCGAGACATGTGCGGGGGTAGATTTTTAAATTGTTGGAGTAGAGTGGAACAGTATAAAGTAATTTTAATGTGACTTTTAAATTTTTACAATGGGGTTTGGTCTGGTCTGATCACTTTTCATAATTTGCAGTCAATGAACTTGGAGAAGATTATCCGATAGCTGTTTGGATTTGTGTAAATTTTATTGAGAATGTAGAGAAAACTTTGAATTTGAACTTTTATTACAATTTGAACCTTACTCTTCCTAATTTGGGGTTTAATCAAGTTATGTGGTGGCCGAAAGAATTTTAGAACAATCAATAATCCAATGGCACATAAGAAACATGGTTGAAGTTAAGGTGATTAACTGTTTATCTAACCCTGGTAAACGTAAATTCCTTACAATAAGAACCAAAATACTGATTTCTTTGTTTTAGTAACTTCTTTGTAAAGTGTTGCTTTCATGTTTTGAACTGAGTTTCTGTTAAACAAAAACATTTTTTGGTTCTCAAAAGACATTGAATTTTTATAAAAATTAAACATTCACTACAATGAATGTATAAAAGTCTGCTCTCAAATTTAAACATTACACTATATTTAATGAATTTAATAAATACACTGTGTATTACAGTGAATGAGGGTAAAAAATTCTTTTACTATCTAATTTCATTAGCAGAAAATATTTTTTAACAAACAGAAATATCAGTATTATATAAAATGCATAAACTAATTTCTGAATAAATTAGCTAGATTTACGTTTTAAAGCACTTACGGGCAAGACTTGGTATCAGGAACTGAAACACCAGGGCATTCTGGAAGCAACTCATCTGAGTTGTCAGCACAATCTTGCCGTCCATCACACTTGGCATCATTACCAACGCAAGCACCATAACTGCAGCGGAACAGGTAGCTTGGGCAGCTGCATGCAAACACGAGCATTGAAAACTTCTGCCATGTTTATAAAATATCTAATTATAAAAAAAATAACAAACATAATTCATAAAGCAAAGAAGTTAAAATGTTTCCACAGGCCTAAGTTTCTAATCATTCAGAGCTGATTATGTCAGTAGTAAATGTGTTCTCAGTAATTAAAAAGACCAAAACAAGCAGGACTGCATGGGAAAGAGAATTATATGATACTGGTACGTGTATGGCACTAATGATTAATTCTTAGATAACTATATACGTTTTCGCGGCGGCAATGCTTTATAAAAACTTCTCGGGTTTCAAGCCGCGTCAAAATTGAGCCGTCTGGCGACGTTTCGGAAGCTTGCACTGTTTCCATTGTCAAGCCCCCGCTTAACATTACTGAAGTCTGCCACACGGTAGTCTTTTATATAGCACCAGCAGCCGGGAGCGCAGGGGAAAGCGCGTGGAGGGGCGGTCTAGTTGGACCCTGCTCGCTTGGTGACGTCACGATCGGGTCACTCCTATGCCCTAATATGGCTCGATTCCATCTCGTTTGTAATAATCCAATTACTGGCTTCCAAGCTTGGCTTAAATTGAGGCCTTGATCACGATTAATAACATTATTGCTAAGCCTAATCTCAATAGCCTCCTTCACAACACTGTCCCAAAAGTTATTTGCGTAACAAAGCTGTGTCGTTTTCTCGAAGCTTGGCTCGTATCCGTTGTCAATGGAGTGTTCAGCTAAGGCAGATTTTTCTTTTTGTCCAAGTTTAAAATGTCTGATGTGTTCTTTGCATCTTTCATTAATCGTCCTTAAGGTTTGCCCTATGTAAGAAGTGCCGCATTCACATGGAATTGTGTACACTCCAGGAGCCCGAAGATTGAGACAATCCTTCGGAGTTCACAACAGCTGTCCAATTTTTGGTGGAGGTCGAAAAATCGAACGGATGCCCTGTTTGTTGAGTAACCTTGCTATTTTAGATGTTACTGTTCCACAGAAAGGTAGAAAGGCACACGGCTTTTCTTGATCTCTGTGATCTGTCTTGGTTCTGTTGTTTCTTCCGATGGTTGCACGTCGGATTTCTTTAATGTTATAACCATTGGCACGAAACATGCGTTCCAGGTGTTGCAGTTCCTCCTTTAAATGTTCATTGTCGGACACCACCTTTGCCCTATGGACAAGAGTACTGAGATCTCCTAGTTTCTGAGAAGGATGGTGAAAACGTTGAGCATTAAGATAGCAATTGGTGTGTGTAGGTTTTCTGTAAACGTTGTGCCCTAACCTTCCATTAGGCTTCCGACGCACTAGAACATCTAAAAACGGAAGTGATCCATTCCTTTCGATTTCTATCGTAAATTTAATATTGGGATGAATCCCATTAAGATGGTTCACGAATTCATATAATGCCAGAATTCCATGAGACCACACGAGAAACGTATCGCCAACAAACCTATAGAAACATTTAGGCTTTAAAGGAGCTGTGTCAAGAGCTATATGCTCAAAATGTTCCATGTAGAAGTCAGCTACTGCGGGAGACAACGGGGACCCCATAGCCATGCCATCTGTTTGCTCGTAGTATTCGCCCTGGTACACAAAGTACGTAGATGTGAGGGTATGTCTGAATAACTCCACAAGTTTCGGATCAAAATGTTCACTAAGTAGTTCAACAGTTTCCCCTAAAGGCACACGCGTAAACAACGGCGTAACATCCAGGCTGACCATAATATCGCCACGTTCTAACCTCATTTCTTTAACCAACTCGACAAAGGTAGCAGAATTTTTAACATGATGTGCACACTGACCAACCAACGGATTTAACAAATGCGTGAGATATTTAGCCAACTTGTACATTGGCGAACCTATAGCACTCACTATTGGACGCATTGGAACAAGCTCTTTATGTATTTTTGGAAGGCCATATAACCTTGGTGGTCTTGGGGCTCGGACACTTACATTCTTCACTGTTTCATCCGCCAATCCGGATTCTTTCATGAGTATGTTTGTCGTCCTGGTTATCCATGCCGTGGGATCGCAGGGAAACAGATGATATGCGTCGTCATCTAAGACTTCACATATCTTTTGGTGGTAGTCAGTTAATTCTTGTCTTTAATATCTTTCATGACTAATTTTTGATGGAATTTTTGATGGAACAGTAATGGTTTTATATTAGGCAAGAAAATGTGATTAAATCTTTTTGCCATTATCAAGGAATCACATTCATCTGAATCAATAAAACAATGGAAAGCAGACTCTGTATATCCTAGTTGTATTTTGACTCCAGAACTTTCCAAATGAGATTTGACATTTTCTTACTTTTTTGTTGCATATGTTGTGTGGTTTGTTCTTCTCAATTATCCTGATCAAGATAATAATTTCACATTTGTACTAATTGAAAACAGTTTCCTAAATCTGGTTTTCAGTGATGAAATACAATGAATATATTCATTTGAAAATGAAAGAGAATTTGATAAAATGATCATTGCTACAAAAATAAAAATCCTGAAAGGTACAAGGAATACTATGCCAAATGGAATAACAAATGTAAGACCATAAATTAGTTCATAAATTTACACTAATAAGAGGAACATTTGTTGTTTTAAGTGGAAGGATAAGTGTAGGATTAAAGACTAGAAAGAAGCCTTTGGTTTATAAAAATGTGGAGGTTATGTGAAACAAAAATTATGATTCTGAACAATGAAATGACTTTTGTATCAAAAACGAGGAAAATTAGTCAGGAATGTGGATTACAAAAATTACTATTATTCTACATCAAGATATAATGTAAAAGGGGTAAATGACAAAAATTAAAAAAAAAATAAAAAATCAAATGTTAGAAACGGATTCTATCTCCAACTACTATTATAATAGCGAAGATAGTGCAATTAAGGATAGCGACAAAAAAACTTTATAACTGGCAGAACCATACAAATCATTGGTCTCATAGCCAATAAATTCTAGTATTCTGATTTTGAGATGGAGTGTTTGTGCATACAGTCCATTTCCACATCATATCTAGACCTTATACCCCCCTCACCCCCTGCCCAATAAGATGACACAGAAAACTGTGTTAAAAAACCAATCTCTACTATTTTAATTCATCACATGACAAGGGAGAAAGGAATTTATCTAAGCATTGTATAACATCTTATTTCTCCAGTCTTATCTATATTGTCATTGTGACCCCAGTAAGTTGGTGGAAGAGATACACTGATCAGCCAGAACATCATGACTTCCTACCTACTCTTTTCCTTCCTTATGGCTTTGCACCTCGTTGACACAGAGGTCATTAGAGGTGGGATTAGACTGGGGACAAGGAACAGGAAGGAATTCAGCCATGGTCTTTTGTAGGAAGCATCCCGGCATTTGCCTGGAGTGATTTGGGGAAACCATGGAAAAAACAAATCTGAATGCCCGGACGGGAATTCGATACTCCGTCCTCCGGAATGCAAGGCCACAGCGTTAACCACTCACCCACCATGCTTGGCACCTACCAACTATCTATATAAATCCAACCAGGTGATAGCAGCGTCACCTGATGAGGAATGACTGCTAGTCACACACTCGCATGGTGCATGTAGAATCGGTGAGTTTGCTATCTGTGTTTAGAATTGTTAGTTTGACCGAAGGCAGACTGTGGTGGCCTGGAGGCTCAGCATGAGCATTTTTGAAACTGCTAAACTTGTTGGGTGTTTGAAGAGTGCTGTACTGGGTGTCTTCAACAAGGGGTGAAACCATGTCGAAACATTGAGAGGGTTGGGCGGCTACCATTAATTACAGATGTTGGACGTCATAGGCTGGGCAGACAGGTAAAACAGGAAAGGTGGTGAACTGTGGCAGAACTGACATCAGAGTACATCAGAGCTGGACAGAGTACAAGTGTGTCTGAACACACAGTGCACCAAACAGTCCTAACCATGGGCCTCCGCAGCCAACAATCCATGCATCTGCCAATGTTAACACCATGATGTCAGCAACTATGACTGAAATGGGCACAAAGGCACAGCGGCAGAGTGTTGCATGGTCTGATGAATCCCAATACCTACTTCATCATGCTAAAGGGAAGGTGCGAATTCATCATTTTCCAGGGAAACAGCTTCTTGATACCTTTACCGTGGGATGGACACAAGCTCACAGCAGCTCAATTATGCTCTGGGAAACATTCATGTGGGCATCCATGTGTCCAGCTTGTGCAAGGCACCATGACAGCCAGTAAGTATTGTACACTGGTTGCAGACCAAGCATCTTTCCCAAGGGCAGTGGCATTTTTCAACAAGATAATGCGCCATGTTATAAGGCCAGGAGGGTGATGGAGAGGTTTGAGGAACACAGTGACGAGTTGCAATTGATGTGCTGCCCCCCCCCACCCCCCAACTTGCAAGATCTGTACCTGATCAAACACATCTGGGATACGATTGAACCCCACCCCCTCCCCAGAATTTATGGGAATTAGGTGACTTGTGGGGGGCAGATGTGGTACTAACTCCATCCAGTGACCTACCAAGGCCTGATTGCTTCCATGCCAAGACATGTCGCTGCTGTTATCCATCCCAAAGGCAGACATACTGGCTATTAGGTAGGAGGTAACAATGTTCTGACTGATCAGTGTATTTCATGCTTTGGTAAGTGATAGAAGTGGTTTGAATGTTATTCAATAAGTTTGTTTGGAAACTATGTCGTCTATCTATCAGTAATTTCCAGCCCATTCTTTGTGTCATGTCTATGACACTTTTATAAGGACAATTTGCAAGCAGTCACTAGCTATGTTTTTAAAATACAGTATTGATACTAAAAATTAATCCACCACCATACCGATCCCATACACCACAACTATTCTCTAGAAGAGGACATACAAGGTTTTTACATACTATTTCCTTTACAGACATGTTGCAATCTTTAAAATTCAATCAGTAAACTGTAGATGTAGTTACTCTATGAGTAATGTTATGTGATAATCACAATTCATGATGTTTTGCACTGTTAAATACGTAAGCGAGTCAGTTTCCACAAGCATAAGACAGCTTATTTTGTGACTATAGGAAAGTGATTTGTTTTGTTCATAATATTTAACTTATTACACTCAAGCTACTGTTTGGATAGTGATAAAAGTGCCATAAGGCAGTGAAAATTTGGATGGATCTATCCTTTCTTGTAAAGCTGCTATTTATAACACTATATGAAAATAACTTGAAGATAATGCTAAATCTGACTAATCAGCATAATTCCTTACAGATAAATGCATCAACAGCAAAATTTCAAGACAATTTTTTGTGTGATGTTCATCGTAATATCTAGATTAACAATGCTTCAACCTTTTCGCTGATATTAAGAAAACAAGTATTTATTCACTAATGTGTTGCAGTATCTTTTTTTAAGGGAGAGTTGTGTGGTAGTGTCAAAACCTTTCTGGAAATCAAAAACAAATGTATGAACTTGTGAGGCTTCATAATAAGTATGATTTCATCAAGAGAAAATAGAGCAAGCAGAGTTTCTTTTGTCTATGAATTTCAAATTGTCTTAGCATATGAAAAGGCCTATCAGATCAGCTGGTGGCTTAGGAGATTTCTTCAAACTCCTTTCTTGAAAATAGAAGTAATCTGCATGAGTTTCCAGTTGGAACAACTTTTCCCCTCATCTAACTATCTATGACATATATAACTCGGAAGGTTTTCGCTTTCAGTCAGATACTCTAAAAACACATACCGGGGTACCAAAAACCTGGTGCTTTTCCCCATTTCAGAATCTGCTTTCACATTATGCTTCCAGAGTGATCTGTTCCTAAGAAATCCATTTCTAACTCTGTTCATCCTAGAAAAAGTATGGTATCTGTACTTTTTTTAGTCAATGAAGTTTTAAATTCACTTTAATAGTTTTAGATTTGCACAGACATCCATTGTCTATTGATGATGGGATACTGTTGGAATTATAACTGACTTATCTTATATAGAGCCAAAGTTTATTTGGGTTTATGGTGAAGATTCTGGAAAGTGAATTTGACTGATATCATTACATTCGTACATATCAAATTTTGTATCATCTATTAGGACAAATGGTCACAGGAAAAGCAGTCTCACAGAATGGTGATAATCCTGTTGTAGCACATGCCTCCACACACAACAGCAATAACTTTACTTTTTATTTCACAGTTTCAGAGTCTTCCCTATTGGCAGCAGTTCCTCTGAACCTAGTAACTGATAGCTACCCCACCACTACATAGTGGGGGCTAGGCATGTATCTAGATTCAACATGAGATTCTTCCTTTGCCCTCCACCTTCTTGTAATTTCTCATAAGCAGAACCACCAATTATTGTAATTAGTGTTCTTCTTTCGATGCTTTCTGTGCATTTATTTTTTCTATGAAATTAATTTTGATCTACTCCTATCCAATTTATTTTTCCTTGAGTTTTCATTTTTGTTATTTTTTTTATCTTTTTTCTTTCCCTGACAGTTGAACCACTTTGAAATCCCCTCTATAACCTCCCCTCATTTCACATAGTTTTACAAATTGTGCACTCCATATATTACTGATATAGAAAGAGTTAAACCCAAAAATCCAATACTGTTCCTTGTTCCATGTTTTACCTGTTTAAGTACTATTCAGGTGTCACCTGTAGTGGTAATGATTCCACTTAATGTAATAAAGAAAACAACTCACTGCCCTTAAAACAGGTATGCAGTATCAGGAAACAGTCTCATCACATTGTGACACAACTGAAATAGCATTTTTCATTAAGATCTTTAGTCAGTAAGGTTGATAAATTTGAATTTTAATAAGTTTGCTGCCTCACAGTGATGCATGCAAGTCAAATAAAAAGTTATGGTATCTTTTTCAACATAGTTCCTTGTAAGCTCGACATAACTGTCAGCAAGTTTTCAATCATTTATGAAACCTGCATAAGAGCATTTCCTAAAAATGTAAGTAAATCAGGAGACAGAAAATTTGACATATAAACTGAAAAATGTGCCACAAAGAAATATAAGTTCTAGAAATAGTGGAAAAGTCCAAGGGTGGCAGATTAGGAAACAGTGAAATTGTGGTACTAATTAAATCTACACTCATGAACTGCAGCCATTGCAGAGAGAGATATGTAACTAGGTTCATATGGAACAATTTCTCTCATGTCTTTTAATTGATATCTGTTGGTCGTTGCTTCAAAAGTGATGCATAATGACTTCATTTTTCCAAGATCCCTACAAGCAGTACAAATGTATCCAGTGAAAAAAAAACTCCCAGACATGATCACATTACCTGCAGAAAAAACAGCCTTTGCCTTTCATGGAGGAGTAGTGTTGCATTGACTAAGATTTAAGGTGATGGTACAAGTCTCATCCATCTACTTGGTACCTAGTAGGTGTAAACCTTACTCATGCCCAAATACTCTGTCAGATTGCAATCTGCTGTTTGTATTTGCTTCTATAGTTTTAGGGTGTATCAAAATCAGGGTCAATAGAAACCTAACAAAAACTGGTACTGCAACATTGCTAAGAAACAAAGCCATTTCCTAACTGTATGACCAACTATAAAATAGTTAACTACACAGAAAGTAAAAAAAGGGTAAACAATAAAACATCTACCGTAGCTGTAAAGAGGCAAATAAAATGCAAATGCCTCTGGACCAGCAGAAAGTCTGGCTGGCTAAGAAAGATCAAACAGATTTAAGAAAACAACAAAATAGTAAAATGTCTGATTGGTTCTGAAGAGGCCAATCAGATAACAAAACAAAATGTTTAAAACTAAACAGCAAAAATTTAACACTTGGTTGCATCCATTTTAAAAACTATGCTGCCCAACATTTTTAAGACAGGACCAGACAACACAAAGAGATGTAATCATCAGCAATGTCATCACAGTGATTATTTAAAATAAGTGAAAAGTTGTCAGTTTAGCTGGCATCTGCACTTAAAACAAAAAACAGTTTGTTAAAATTCCACTAAAGGATTGGCACTTTTTGCATCATTTCTCAGAATGAAAATATAAGCCACCTGATGATTACTATGTATGAAAAGCTGTCAATTGGCTTTATTGATGTTCTATGTGAGTGCTGCATTTTTCAATGTCCGAACTCAGTGTGCTCCCATACGGGAAAGTCATTAATCACTACCATGAATATCAAAATCCACTTCCCACAGCAAGTAGTCTGCAATGGAAGCCTAGCACAATGAAAGTTCAATGGCAGAGATCAGACACAACGAGTAGTGAAACATGTCATTTGTCCTGCTTTGAGCACATATACTTCTTAACGGCAAAAGATAATATACGAGAAATAAGATGCCGTACTGATGTTTTCATGTATTCTTTATTAATTCTGGCTGTTTATTGAATGCCCAAAGATAGATTTGATGCAAAGCATCCTCTGCCAACCACAATATTTGTGAATTGCATAGTATAGATGTAGATTAGGTTATGTTATGAACTACTGGGCCTCTGGGGCAATCAGAATTGAAACTCCACAATTCTCTGTGAGCACTGAAATCTCCAAACAGGAGAAATGCCACAATTAGTTGCCAAAGATGTTAGCCAGGTGATCAGAATTGACAGGCACACTGAGCAGTTGGTATATAGAAATTGTCAGTTGTAGGACCATATATCTTCACTACTGTTTATTAGGCAGACGCGAGAGCAACAGGTTTGGAGAGGACAGTATTTCTAACAAAACACAGCCATTCTCCCTTTTGTTCAATCACTCTCACTATCATCCTTGCTGTACAGGTCATACCATATTAGCACTGTACAGTGTGTAGATCTAAAATGTGTCACAAAGGCTGCTTAGTCTGTGCTAAGAGTAGTATTTCCTCTTTGTGAGCCTGAAAACCACTCTAGTTCTAGCAGATTATGGGAGCCATCCTATCTATTTTGCTTCACTGAACAAGGTTCAGGTTGGCCCTCATTTTTAGACCGCTGAAAAGTGGGATCAGGTTCATCCACCAAGATTTGGCAGTCTTTTGGATCCAAAGATATAACAGACATCTCTGACTATTTGAAGAC
>JARYHS010012519.1:19908022-20062252 GCA_031002005.1 Vandiemenella viatica | reverse complement strand
GCGTGCCGCTTCTTCATAGAGGCTTTACCCATCTTCTTCACATGGGTTTGCCAGAGGAAGAGCAAGCTGCACTGCGCTTCGGCATCTGAGTCTGCATCTTCGTCGAGTTGTTGTTTTTATATGGGCCTCTGTAACCAGACGTTACTTCAGTATCTTCTGGCGTAGGTGAACGTGGAGAGTCTGTAGCATTGTCCGCTGGAAGAGCGAGACGAACGCCAGCCGCTGTCAATTTTTTCCTGTGCAGAAATATCCTAGCGGTGGTGTCTTAGCGGGAGTGTTGCTCTGGCCCCTGGTTATCACCGCTAGGTTAGCCAGGACCAGAGAGAACCCTAAGCTCACGCCGGGGGTTCCACTCAGGAAGTGGGCCGTGTGGCGGTTTAACCCTATCAGCCTCGGGCGGTAGAGATCCTCAGAGAAGAGAAAGTATGCAAGCCTTACTCTCTACATCGCAAAGAATGCGAGACAGTACTCCCACACGCGAGCACAGCGAAAATAAGTCGGCAGTACACGCGCGTTCAGCCTATTCACAGCTCCTTTGAGCTGGAGTACTGTGGAGTATTTTGTCCTGGGACATTGCCTCCAAGTCATTTTGACGAATCATATCTTCACAGTTGGTATATCTTTATGTTGGCTGTAGTTGTCGTCTTCAAATGATGTTTCTTCACAAGATGGAATGCCGGCGCATCTGCCATCTCAGAAATGGTCGCTGCCGGGCGCCGCGCGTGTTTCGTAAGTCTTCCTTTGAAGCCAGGTGGTTGACGAGGTTCTTGAGTAGATCGATGAGGGCATCCAGTCGGTCTTCTCGCTGTCCTGGAACTTGGCAGGTGTAGGAGTGGCTGGTGTGAGCTCTATCGAACTTTTGAGGCTCCGACTTCTTCTTCTGTCTTGTTGCTGGATGGTGAAGAGGAACTCGACGCTGCTGTGGCGATCGAGAACTCGACTGCCGCTGCTGTGGGCGTGTCATGCCCAATTCTCGACTTGGTGCGGGCTATGTATGGAGCCTTGGACTCCGGTGCTGCCGAGTCTTGCGAAGTTGCTGCTTCCACTTGTCACAACCGCGGAAAGAGTCTGCGTGCTTGGATCCGCAGTTGCAGCAGACTGGCTCATCCCGTGGTTTTTTGCAGTCTGCAAGATTATGTCCTCCTCCGCAACGGACACACCTGACCGGTTCAGTGCAGTCCCTGGCATAGTGCCGAAATTTTTGGCACCTGAAGCACTGGACCGGGCTGCGTGGGGGCGGCTTCGCTGCTATGGTCTGCGTTGTGGCATTGCGTGGGGGCGGTTTCTCCACGATGGTCGGCGTTGTATCACTGGTACTCGCTCCATCAGGGAGCATGATGTTGAGGACCTCTGGATTCTGCTGCTCAGGAGCTTCCTTTTCCACTGCAGTGGTGTTGACTTCTTCTTCGTCGTGGAAAATGATGTGATGGGTGGTGGAGCGATTCTGTAGGATGTCTATAACTGTCTCGAAGTCGTGGGGGCAGGCCAGCAGTATCTTTACCCCTTGTTGGTCAGGCCAACAGAATAGGAGCAGCTTCGTGCGGCGATGCAGATAGGTCAGGATGCCGGTGTAATGTCTTCTATAGCGGACAGAGATGAGTGGCACTGGACCCTCCTCTGCGTAGGCCGATGATTTCTGCGGTGTCCTCCTGATCGGAGTGGTCAGGAAGTTACGGCCGGTCGTCGAATCAAAACAGAAAGTTTTGAATCGTCCCCTTATGAGGTCGGCGTACTTCTCCCAGTCAAAGTCGCTAGCTAGAGGGGTCGGAAACACTAGCGCTTCCGGCCACTCTGCGACTCCCGCTGGGAGAGCTCATAAGAGTCATCGAAAAAGCTATCAGAGCCTTTAATTTCAAGGACTACAGCGGGCTGGTGCTACTTGACATCTCCAGAGCGTTCGACTCGGTATGGCACTCGGGACTCCTGCTCAAGCTCTATGAGTAGGGGTTCCCAGGCCCGTATGTGAAACTTATTAGGAGCTACCTCACCGGCCATACATTCAGTGTCCGTGTCAAGAATGCTTTCTCAACTAGAAGATGGATCCGGGCTGGTGTCCTCCAAGGGTCGGTTCTCGGACCAGTACTATACACACTGTACACTGCCGACGTGTCAAATAACCCCGGTGTAGAGGTTGTGACCTACGCAGATGATACCGCATATTTCTCTCTCAGCAGAAGGCCAGAGTCAGTTGATTCTTGGCTGCCCAGGTAACGCCGCGTCATGATTCGTGTAGACCCTGGAAGAAGCCCACAGAAGGATGGTCGAAACATCGGTTATACGAATCATGACGCGCCTCGCCCGGACAGCCAAGAATCAACAAAATAAGCATTACTGATATTTAATTTACTGTAAAAATCATGCGCTTAAAGAGGTTGATCTAAGATAAGCATATTAATCTTTTGGTAGTTTATATAATATTTGTCTTTTTTTAATTTTGAAAAAAAAAAATTAAACAGAGTTTGTTACTCAAATCACAAGATAATATATTAACTTTTCAATAAGTAACAGAACTGTGATATTCAAGGTAAGTAACTTTGTTTAATATTAAAGCACGTTTCCGCAATTTGATGGTGGATTATTATTTAATTCGACCAAACAATTCGAAAGTAAATAATAAAATTTTGTGACATTTCGCTTACGTGAACTTCTCGAGATATTGGAAAATCAGTTATATGCACAGTTCCTTGCGCCTTTGGCAATTTTTTTAACCTGGTCCAGACCGCATTTTTACCTATCCATAACCACTTAGAAGAAAACGAATAAAGTTTACACACGATACAGTGTCTTTAAGTCTTGTTGCAGTTTTAACTGAAGGTGTATTATGAAGTTAATATTTATAATTCATGCTATGCAGACTTATAATCCTGAAATAGACAATGTTGTCACTACCCAAAATATAGTTAGTGATGAATTTAATATTTAAGTGTATCTACAACGTTTGATTTTGTAACGGCAATATCAATATAGATTCAATTATTTTAATGATTAATAAGCTGTTATAATGAGAAACATGTTATTAATACTGCGTATTGCTATGTAAACAACTCCCTAAAACAAAACATGTCCAGCCTGTGTTTCCTTGTGGCTTTAGCGAAATGTTTTTTTGGTCCAGGTCACATTTCGATCTAATCACTTCAATTTTGAGATATGATGAAGAAAAATGGCTCGAAATGTGGGCAGTTGCGTAGATGAAACCAAGCAAGAAATTCATTTTATTCATTACGGCATAGGAAAGTGTTTATATGGTATTACGATATCTTGCCAGTGATCTTACATTCGTTGCTGCAAATGCTATCTTTGGCGGCAAAAATGTGTTTAGAAATTCCATCATTATCTCAGACGGTAACTTTCGTGTTGCTTTTTGTCTAAGGTACGTTTCTTTTTGCTTTAGTATGCACGTTTTATCGAAAGGTATGTCTTCAGGAAAGTGTGTTCCAAATTTTTGACCAAAAGAACAATTGATTCTCAGTACGCCCTTATTGGACCGTTATCGATAATAGTTAATGTAGCTTTAATTTCTTATATTTCATATATTACATTCTATTAAAATATAAGTCTAACTAAAAAAAAAACTTTCGAACATCAGTAAGAAAACCGAATTTAAGGAAATAACTAAACGGAAGAAAATTTTTAAATGAAATTTACATTTTTTGCTTCAGCGCGTTAGTATTTTGTACTAAAATAAAAATAGCAAAGAACTGCTAAACACGCCAATATCCGCTCGTGCGAAGCAGAGGAGAAATGCTAGTTATTTTAAAAGTAATAAAGCTAGCCAAGGCAGCTGCTTCAATATATACTTGCTTTCCTTCTTTCTACTGACTATAAAGCTTACTGTTTTAAGAACTTATTTACTACTCATGCTACCAACCTACAATAATTATAATAGATTTGTTGGGATCATTAAAGGTGTAGCTAGACAATGCATTCCTAGAGGATATCGCAAAGAGTACATCCCTGGTTGGAGCCCAGAGAGTGAGAATTTATTAATGAAATATGAGGAACATCCAACCTCTGATAATGCAACAT
This sequence comes from Vandiemenella viatica, assembly GCA_031002005.1. NCBI lineage: Eukaryota > Metazoa > Arthropoda > Insecta > Orthoptera > Morabidae > Vandiemenella > Vandiemenella viatica. The sequence goes on along the minus strand of JARYHS010012519.1, from coordinate 20,058,226 downwards.
GCCTCCTTCAATCACTAGATGAGGGTCGTACAAATATCTGACATCGCACAGTAGAATCCTTGGATTACACCCACTCTAGAAGAAAAGCCTGGTCAGTCATTAGAAAATTAGACAGCTCAACCCCTGTGATCAGAAGATCAAAAACTGCCATCAATCTGAATGATTTTGCCAAACATCTAGTATCGGTTTCTAAGAACACAAAAGATAAGCAAACCAAAAGAGATATCAAATTAAAATTACGCAACAAGAAAAAAGCAGCCCCAAAATCTTCTGAATTCTCCATTCCATTCCATTGTTGCGAGTTAATATGGGTGAAGGTAAAAATTGGCAGAAGCATAAAGTTCATAATAGGATCATTTTACCGACCTCCGGACTCTGGATTAGATAACGCGGAATATTTTAGACAGTCACTTAATAGTATTTCTCAGAAATTTCAGGGACATACATTGATCATGGGAGGTGATTTTAATATACCCTCTGTTAACTGGGACACATTTACGTTCAGGTCAGGCGGAAGAGATAGGTTAATAACCGAAACGTTCCTGGAATCATTCGCGGAAAATTCTCTTGAACAGATGGTCGAAGAGCCAACGCGGAGCGTCAAAGATTCCTCGTCCATTTTGGATCTTTTCTTACTAACAATCCGGATATTGTAGATAAAGTTTGTATAGAAGACGGTATAAGTGATCACAAGGCGATTGTGGTAACTTTAAAATCTAGGCTGAATTTGAAGCATGATAAAGACAAACTCGTATATTGTTTCGATAAGGCAAATGATGCGTTTATGGTCGATCATTTGGCGAAAAATTTTGAAACGTACACGCTTAATACAAATGTTGAGGAACTTTGGTTTAATTTAAAAGAAATAATATGGACCGGCTTAAATCAATTTGTTCCCAAGAAGTTTATTAAGGTTAGTAAGAACTTCCCGTGGTTCAATAGGGAAGTGAAACGTTTGCTCAGGAAGCAAAGGCGTTTACATGCGACGGTAAAGAAATCGGGGACTCATCTGATCGCGCTAAATTAGTCCACTTGCGAGCGGATGTGCGTAAGGCAATGCGTGATGCGTTTAAAGAATTCCAAGCCAGAAATTTATCCGAAGATCTGATTACTAATCCAAAAAAGTTCTGGTCATATGTCAAATTAATAAGAGGCTCTCGAAGGTCATGCCGTCGTTGATTAATGAAAATGGGGAATTATCAGAAACTAGCGTCGAGAAAGCAGAAATTTTGAATAATGTATTTAAAAAAGCTTTCACGTCAGAAAACTCGGAGGAGATTCCGATATTTAACAATCGAACCAACAAAATTATGAATGATCTCGTTCTCGATGTCGAGGGAATAACTAAACTGCTTATGAATGTAAATCCCAATAAGGCTCCAGGACCAGACGGTATTCCTACAAGATTCTACTCTAGGTACGCAAAGGAAATTGCGCCGTATTTGATGAAATTATATACCGCCTCCTTGGATCAAGGAAAAATACCAGCCGAATGGAAGACCGCCATCGTAAGTCCAGTGTTCAAAAGTGGGAATGTTAATGATCCTCAAAATTATAGGCCGATCTCGTTAACCTCAATATTTTGCAGGATTTTAGAACACATCATCTATTCAAATGTCATGCGGTTTTTGGATGAAGATGAGCTTTTATGGATTCAGAAAAGGCCGATGCTGCGAAACACAACTTGCCCTCTTAATTCACGACTTGAGCCGTATTATAGATAGCAATCCCAGGTTGATTTAGTTTTATTAGACTTCAAAAAAGCTTTCGACACTGTGCCTCACACTAGGTTACTTAGGAAACTTCGCGGTTACGGTATATCTAGACAAATATGTGATTGGGTTGCAGACTTTTTGAAGGACAGAACACAGTGTGTAGTTCTCGACGGTGAGCGTTCATCACTTGCCGAAGTGAGTCCGGGGTTCCCCAAGGAAGCGTGATAGGGCCTCTGTTGTTTCTCATATACATTAATGATTTGTGCGACATAATAAGGGGAATGAAAAGATTATTTGCCGATGATGCTATTATTTATCGTGAAATCACAACCCAGGACGACTGCGCTTTGTTACAAGACGATATTATGAAAATAATTGCGTGGTGTAAAGATTGGCAGTTGGAGTTAAACGCTAAAAAGTGCCAAGTCATGCGTGTAAGTAAAAAGGTGACACCATTTAGCTTTGAATATACAATTAATGGCACTGTCCTTAGAACGGTAGATTCCGCTAAATACCTAGGGGTAACAATTCGTAATAATTTGTCGTGGAATGAGCATATCGAGAATGTAATTGGGAAAGCAAATCGTATGCTTCGATTTCTAGGTCGTAATTTAAAACAATGCACTCCGGAAGTTAAATCGATTGCGTACAAGTCACTAGTGAGGCCTCACTGGAATATTGTTGCTCTGTATGGGGTCCCCATCAAAAGGGATTAATGGAGGCATTAGAGATGGTCCAAAGAAGAGCCGCCCGATTCGTGACAGGTATATATAGTTGGAGGGAAAGCGTAAGTGCCATGTTGAAGGAGTTAGGTTGGGAAGACCTGGAGCACCGAAGGCGTTGCTCTCGACGGAAGCTAATTGAAAAATTCTCGACTGACGTATTTCGGAATGACAGCAAACAAATATTGCTACCAGCAACATTCATATCTCGGAATGACCGCGAAAATAAGATAAGAGAAATCAGGGCCAGAACCGATTCATTTCTCTACTCATTTTTTCCACGAGCGATTAGGGAATGGAATAGAATAGATTTACCGGGCGAGTAAACACAAAATCGGACAGGAGTAGCTTCCGATAAAGCACTCCGGCCATCCTGATCTGGGTTTTCCATGGTTTCCCTAGATCGCTCCAGGCGAATGCTGGGATGGTTCCTCACAATAGCCCATGGGCGCCTCCTGCCATATCCCTTCCAAACCATTACCTTCCTGATAGGTGCAATGCACCCTCCGCCAAACACTTTTAGTGAATCGCGGAGTAATTGTAATAGTTGTAATAGTAAGAAGAAACCAAAGATGCAATCAAACAAATGAAACTGGGAAAAGCAGCTGGATTTGATGGTATATATCCTGAACTTTTGGCCCACTGTGGACCAGCTACAGTAAGATGGCTTACTAACTTCTTCTCAAATATTCTACAAACTGGAAACCTCCCACTGTTAATGAAGAAAACAAAAATATTAGCCATATTAAAACCAAATAAGGACCCCACAAAAGTGGCAAAAGTGTAACATACAAACTCCTTGAGCGCCTGATCTACAATAGAATTTCTGAAGTGATCAATAAACACATTCCCATAGAACAAGCAGGATTTAGGCCAGGGAGAAGTTGAAATGACCAGGTTTTCACTCTCACCTCTCATATTGAAAATGGGTATGAGAAGAAATCAGTAAGTGTGGCTGCCTTTTTGGATCTGTCAGCTGCTTATGACACTGTTTGGCGAGAAGGACTTCTTCTGAAATTTTTGAGTACTATCCCATGTCGAAAACTTACAGAACTACTTAACAACATGTTGAGCAATAGATACTTTCAGATATACTCTGATAACGACAAAGCAGAATGTTTATACTAAATGATGGTTTACCCAAGGATCTGTGTTAGCACCCCTTCTATTCAATTTGTATACTCATGATTTACCGGAAACATCTTCAAGAAAATTTACTTACGCTGATGACATTTGTTTGGTGAACCAGAACCCCAACTTTTCTGATGCGGAAACAACTTTATCAGCTGATCTGGAAAAGTTAGATGACTACTTCAAGAAATGGTGCCTCCATCTAAATCCTCAGAAGCTATTGGCTAGAGAACTGTGACGTCACATGTCAGCCGTCACTCGCGAATTAACAGTGACCATAGTCATAAGCAATTAAAGGTTAGGGGCACAGTTTAGTAGGTAACCACTTTCGTTAGTGGTCCCTGTTCACGTTCGCTGTACGTGATTATTAGGTTCTTCTAAGTGAATATAAGGCCAAAAATACTACCGAATCGAGTATTTTGACAAGTCATTTCTTTGAAGTTGTTCAGCTATTTAATAATCTGGAATCTATATAATTTCTCCGGCAGTTACAGAGACTATTAGCAAAGAATACATTATGACTTGTCATAATACAGTCGTTAATTTTGTTTTAATAGTATTTCATAGTTAAAAAAATATGGAAATACTTTACGACTGAAAAAATGTGGAACTTGTGAGATCCCACTCACAAAATCATTGTTATAAAATTTGAAAATAAAATAGGTTAAACTGACTTCACAGCATAAGTAGTTTGTTTAGACATTTGGGTAATTTTAAGTTTTTTTAGTAATTTAATTGTATGTGGTTGTACAACTGTTTTTGTTGGCGGAGTGGGAGTGTTAAGTTGTTAAGATGGCGAGAGAGGACTAAGAAAGAATGTATGGGTAGGAGTGTGTTGGTAGTGTATTGTAGCAGCAAGTGTTTGAAGTATAAAATAAAGTTTGGCAAATGAATGAGTGTAATGATTGAATTATTTGACGATAATACCCGTTGCGCTAAAATGTATAACTTGTAAAGTGGTTTGTTGCCTAGTAGTAATAACACGCTAAGAGATATCGCTACCACAAAAACCAAGTAGCGGGATATCTACTTACCGCTGATTAGAATTCAAAGTTAGCAGTAGGGACTTAGCAAACTACTTTTTATAATGTGTCGACTTTAATAAACTTAGATTAAACAGAGAACATTTCGGCCTAGCCTAGATTTTATGACCAAAGTTTATACTCGTGTTAGCTATTAAATGAGCTTCAAGTTTACCTTTTTATTTAGATTTAAATCATCAAGGATACGGCTTTTTATACGCGACGTGAAACTTATTACTTCACTTGATTTTTGCCTTCAGCTACAGCACTTGGTAGTTACAACACATTAATAAAATATATTCCTGTTCTTAATTTAAAAAAAAAAATACAGCACTTACTTTACTTAACCAATTAAAATCCCAACAAACAGCTTTGCAATTCATCAACGATATTCTTACCTCCAAATAACAGCGATCAGAGATATTAAAAATTAGAGATTATGAGCACAGTTTAATAGATACGCTAGTGCTATTAAATTAATTGCCACAATACAGACAAAAAGTTTTCTTTTTGTAGAATTTTATTCTTAAAAAATGTATAAAAACATTTCCACTGAGTGCTTTTCAGTAACATGTCACTAAACTAAAAGTAACAGTTAAGAAACTTAAATTTCTCATGGTCTCTGCTACAACCATGAATGCCAAATGTAATACAGGCCTAGGCTAAATTTCAATTTAATTATAACTTTCACTATTGTTGCTGCTTGACCAAAGTTTATATATTATGGTTTATTTGCTTTTTACAAATTTTACTAACCACTTTCGTTAGTGGTCCTTCTTAATGTCCGCTGTACGTGAGTATTTACGTTACTTTAAGTGGATATAAGGCCAAAAATATTACCGAATCGAGTATTTTGACAAGTCATTTCTTCGGAGTTTTTCAGCTATTTAATAATCTGGAATCTATATGTCGGATCTGGAGTGTGGGGCTAGCTACTACAGTAGATGGAGCCACAGACGCAGCGAGCAGATACCAGCGCCACAGTGACTACAGTCAAAACTACTAGGGACTACTTAAAGGGCAGCGCACAGCACACGAGGCTCCCTTCGTGCCTGACCATCGAGGCGACATCACTACGCTATGTGTCATTGTGTATTGTGAGACCGAGTCTAATAAACCGGATCCTTGTATCATCTGTGTTCTCGTAGTTAATCGCCTCTGTCCGAGGGATATCCACAGCCTACCTCCGCTAATGAGCCATCTACCACGAGCGGGAACGCCATTCGACCCACCCGACTCTTGATCTTTACCGAATGGATTCGAGATCAGAAGTGTGATCGCCCACGGACTGAGGGGTACTGTGGAACGACACAGCCCAGTGCAGTAACATTACGTGCCTTGCTGGATGCCGAGCAGCAAAACCTGATGGAAAACGTCGCGGCGAAAAAGCCGCCTACAGCCGGTACATTCGCCGAACTCGACTCCATACTTCCGGCAACGAACTACTATCCTCACGTAAGCGAACGACCACTTCAAGGAATCGCGGCAAGGACAACCCAGCTCCGACGACGGACACACGGCCTATGCGGTCTGTCTGATGTCAACACAGACAGCACGTTGTCAGGGCCACGCTGTAGATCAAATAGCCGTGGCTAATATTGGGGCCAACCTAACCCAATCTTAACAGATGGCACACAACAGGGAAACAACTACCAGAGAAGCTGATTCGAGAAGTACAAGCAACCACTTGCCAGTAGAGGACACTGACTTCGAACACGCGCTACAGTAGCCGCATAGTACCATTCTGAATGCCACTGACTGCCTGTTACCACAACGGGTCTGTTGGGAAAACAGCTACACCGATCGACGACTGGCCAAGACATCTCCGACCCCAACAGGGCAGCAGAATCAGGCCCAGCGGACAGCCAAGCAGTCTGCTACCGTTGCGGACGCGGGTGACATCGGGCACGCAGTACCAACAAGAGGCGGTGGATCCGCTTCCCTCGTCGCCGCCTACAGACGGGTCAACTGGTGCATCAGCAGCTGCGAGGCTGAAGGCTGAGCAACAATGGTGAGTCGCTTCCATTTTACTTTGGCCTCGGTTCTAACGATCCCCTGTCAAAGAGTAGCGCTATCAAATTGTCCGGGAAAAGGATACACCTGATCGTAGTGCCGCTACGCTTTGACGCTACCCGCGCTAACTGCCAGATCATCGAGCCAGGCAAAGATGTTATGAATGTAGACACGTTTTTTCACGTGCTTTCTAACTACAAGCTAGTAAACAAATATTACCATGGCAAGAAATCTTGTAACAAGGAATCAACTCTAAGTCAACTAGTCACCTTTAGCAGATGCCGAAAAGCTCTTGGATATTGCAAATTTGTGGTAACTCGACCAGCCTAATCACCTCCAAAATAATCAGATGTTCCACCCAATATCACCCGCCCTTGCTAAATTTCTAGCGTTTTAAACATACTTCATATGTAACGGAATACGTGCCAACATGGGCGTACCGTACAAGCGACTCGTAGACCCGTGTCGTATAATACAACGTCGGCCCCATAACATGACACTAAGCAACAAAAAAAAAAAAAAAAGACCGCTAGGCAGAAAGCATAGGAACTATTAAGCGCAAGCATAATAGCGTGACCTTCGCCATTCGTTAAGGCCCGTATTACCAGTCCAAAACCATCTGTCCTGACAGCACATAATTAGACAATAGGCAATTTAATGACAATACCATCCCAGATTAATTCCTATTGCCTTCCAATTGAAGACCATATAGCAAAGGATTTTTTTTTATTTTTTTTGTTATGATATTCTAAGCAGCTACCATCAAATACCTGCAACCGAGTACTCAGCTTAAATTATACCCGACGCAGGCGCAGTTTTTCAAAGAACAGTCCGTAAAATCTTTAGGCCTAGTAGTGTATACCATAGCAATAGCATATTATCGACTACTTTTTGTCTCTTTGTGCACGCTTCACACAAAATCTAAAGACTTTATTCCAAAGAAGCTTGTGGCTTGGGCAGTGCGATTTCGCACTGCTACTTGCCATTCGGAGGACCGGGGTCAAACCCGGTTCGGCCATCCTGACTGAGGTTTTCCGTGGTTTTCCTCAGACACTCTAGGCGAATGCTGGGATGGTTCCTTACAAGGCCACGGCCGACCTTCCATCCCCCCTCCCTCCCCGTAGTGTAGTAGGCTGAAAAGGATCTCCGCGATCCTCCAGCAGCCCGCCTCCCAGCCTTCAGCTGGGAGGAATGAAATAAAAAACCACACACATAGTAACCTCACACGGCATGTAAGATACTTTTTATGCCAATAGTTGCATAGATAATATGGAATCCAAATTTTTTTGCTGTCCCATGCACACATTACACAAAAACAAGGGATCTGATTCAAACCAAAGTTACGTATATTAATTGCTTTTGTCATGGGCTAACATATAAGACTAGCCTCCAAGCCCATCAAAAATGACGGATGAAAGGGATCTGCCAATTCATTTCTTTGTGGTTGTATAAGTAAATAATAACCTTATTTTGTAATGTTGAACATATTACGGTTGTAGTTTACACAGCGATACAGTTGGAACGTCTACCGAATTAATGATTTCAGAATTAGGAAACCAATGAAATTAAAAATAAATTATTAATCCTGAAACCTTATGCTATATTTTGTGATATTGGTTTTATTACTGGTCAAGACCTCGTTCAGTATGAAAAGTACGGAACTGCTTCCATCCGTATTGAGCAATAACTTAACGAGCGTGATGGTGTAACGGATAGCGTTCTGGCCTCGTATACGGGAGGACGGCGTTCGAATTCCCGTCCGGGCATCCAGATTTAGATTTTCCATGGTTTCCCAAATCACTCCAGGCAAATGCCGGGATGCTTCCTTTAAAAGGCCATGGCGGAATTCCTTCCCATTCCTTGCCCCCGTCCTATCCCGTCTCTAAAGACCTCGCTGTTAAGAGACTTTAAACAATAAAAAAAAAAAGAGAGCAATAACTTCAGTTACTCGGCGTTTATCGAAACAGGTTAAATTATTTTTAAAACTAAATTCATTGTGAATTTTTCTGTAAAAAATCATTCTGAGCTTCCTGCATTTCAACCTAACCACAACTTCAACTAATATTATTTTTTTTTATTTTTTTTTTTTTTTTTTTATTTTTTTTTTTTTTTTTTTATTTTTTTTTTTTTTTTTTTTTTTTTTTGCTGTCGTCAGTCGTTAGACTGGTTTGATGCAATCCTCCATCCCTTCCTATCCAGTGCTGACATCTTCATTTCTACATACCCCTTCCAACCCACGTCCTCAATTATCTGCTTCATATATTCTAATCTCTGTCTACCTCTACAGTTCTTACCTTCAATGTTCCCTCCACTAACAAATTAACCAATCCAGCATGTCTCAAAATATGACCTACCAGCCTGTCTCTTCTTCCTGTAAACCATTTTCCATAAACTTCTTTTCTCACCCATCATTTCCAAAACTCATTCATTTCTCACTTTGTCTCTCCACCTAATTTTCAGCATTCTTCTGTAGCACCACATTTCAAATGCTTCAAGTATCTTTCTTTCTGGTATTCCTAAAGTTCATGTTTCGCTACCGTAAAGTTCTGTGCTCTACACATAGAGTTTTAAGAAGTTCTTTCTGATTCCTAGATCAATATTTGAAACTAAAAGGTTTATCTTTTCCATAAAGGATTTTTTTGACAGTGCTTTTCTGCTTTTAACATCATTCCTGCTTCGGCCATCGGTTGTAATTTTGCTTCCCAAGTAACAGAACTCACTCACTTCTCCTATTGCATCAGATCCTATTTTTACATTTAATCTGCTAGTATTGGTGTCATTTCTGCTACATTTCATCACTTTTGTTTTACTTTGATTTATATTCAGTCCAAAATCTTCCTTCAGTATTTTGTTCATGCCATTCAATAACTTCTCAATATCCTCAACCCTCTCTGCTAATAAGACAATGTAGTCAGCAAATCGTAGCATACTGATTTTTTCTCCCTGAAAACTTATGCCACATATAAATTTTTCTTTGACTTTCTTCTTTGCTTCTTCTACATACAAGTTGAATATTAACGGGGATAGACTACAACCTTGTCTCACACCCTTTTTAACTGATGCATGTCTCTCGTGATTCTCTACTTTTATCACAGCCACTTGATTCTTATATAGATTATAGAGGATTCTTCTATCTCAATACTTTAGACCTGACTTCTTTAAAATTTTGAACATCTTGTCCCACCTAACATTATCAAAAGCTTTTTCTAAATCAACAAATGCCATAAAAGTATCTTTATTTTCTTGATCCGCCCTTCAAGTATTAATCTTAAAGACAGAATTGCTTCCCTTGTACCGCGATTTTTCCTAAACCCAAACTGATCTTCACCTACTATCTCTTCTACTACCCATTCCATCCTTCTGTATATTATTCTGGTTAGTAATTTTGAAGCATGTGATTTTAGACTAATGGTGCGATAATTCTCACATTTGTCGGCTTGTGCTTTCTTTGGAAGTGTGAAGATGATAATTTTATTAAAATCAGTTGGAATTTCTCCTGTTTCATAACTTTTTGATATCAGCTTGAATAATCTTTCGATTCCTTCCTCTCCTAGATATTTAAGAAGTTCTGCAGGGATCTCATCAATTCCAACTGCCTTATTTGCTTTCAAGTAATTCAGAGCTTTGTTAAATTCTGTCCTCAAAACAGGATCTCCTAAGTCTTCAATGTCGACATCGCCTTCCTTTTCCAATACCCTATTGTTCAAGTCGTCCCCATCATACAGTTTCTCAATGTATTCCTTCCATCGGTTAGCTCTATCTTCTGAGTTTAAAAGAGGTTTCCCATCGGCAGTTTTAATGTTCATTCCATTTTTCTTCATTTCTCCAAAATTCTGCTTGATCTTTCTATATGCAACATCTTCTTTACCTGCGACCATTTCCTTTTCTACTTCTTCACACTTTTCTTGTAGCCATATATGTAATTTGAGAGGATTACATGTCCTCGGGATACCCTTTGGGTCTTTAATGCAGTGGTTTCCCATTGCCATATGCATCCCCATTCCGTAGATCATTTCTGATTCATCCGCCTTTAGGGGCCGTTTCCAACCCCAAGGGCAAGAGGGTGCCCTGAACCACTCCCCGATCTTCCGCCCTCCTTTCGGAGGCCGTTGGCAAGAAGTGGGTGACTCCTTATACCGGGAATCTTTCAGTCGCCAGAGCCTCGTCCGTGCAAACAGGATGCACCACGTGAAGGAGAGGTTGACATTTGGTTGGAAAAGACTAGTATAGTCTCTCCCAAACCCTTACACCCTTCAACTAATATTGCTGCTCAAAACTCATAACTTCTATTACCCGTGTACCAATACATTCATAGAATCGTGATCTAAATTTGACCCACCTGAAATATGTCTGATGTAGTGACATCAGTAATAAAAGCAACTAATAATTAATATATTAATTTAAACGCAGTACATATTTTTATTTCAGTGTTTCGGCAAATCATTTCTTCGAGTATATTATAACAGTGACTTAAAATATCTATATCGAATATAAATATCTTGTAAGCCCGTCTAAAATGACGCGTTGAATGCAGTAATTAAGTAATTTGTTCTTCGCTAAGTATAATTTTCATCAAATAACGCTCATTATCTTCAAAATGATGTAATGTAGATATTTCTTAGCTTACTGTAACAACAGTATTGCTGTACATAGAGTATATGAAAAACATCGAACGAATTTTAATTAAGAAAAAGCAACTAATAATTAATATGTCGATTTTTTACGGAATACATACTTTTCTTTTAGTAAGCTGGGAGCTGTTTCAGTCGTGGATGATCAGCAAAGTAGAACATATATTAAATAATGCGCAAAACATCGAACATCGCTTGCCCCACCGCTCCCTCGAGTAGTAAAGCGAAAATTATATGAAAATAAAAATTCCCCCTTTTAAAATTTAAAAATAAATGTTATAAAATTTTAACCAGAACCTTCGCAGACTAATGTTTAAATAAGTAAAATGCGTGTCTAATGTCCCCCCCCCCCCCCAACAATATTTTTTTTATTAAGTGCCTTTTTTTTTTTTTTTGCTATACCACGAAGCTAATCCTGGCTACGCTCTGGATGCAAAGAGTTCTCTCGCTATCAATTTTCACGTCGTTTCTGAGGGTCAATCGCAGCGATTACATTGTCACACGAAGCGATTAATCGCTGCTATTCAAGTCGCAGCGATAAAAATCGCCCCGTGTGACCGAGCCTTTTCGGGGGGCACTTTTGTCTCTCTTAACACCCCCTAGCGCCGGCGCTGGTTTTGGCAGTGTCGTTTTTGTTTTGTTTTTAAAAATATATATTAAATGAACAGAACATACCTCATACAAATGGCTAATCTTTCTATTGTACACATTACTTTTCTCCAGTTCGTGGTGCAATTCGATATAGTTGAATTTAACAGATTGTGTATTTTCTCGAAGCATTCTCGAGAAATACGAATCTATGTATAAAATCTATCTTGTGATACCAGTCCCCGGCAAAGGCGGTGGTATTCACCAAGGCATTCTCTCTTCTTATTGATGTCAGGAACCCAGACCATTTTAGTGCGAACAAAATAAGTAGAGTCTTCTCATCACTTGACATGTTTTAAGAAATTCCTAGCCCAAGAAAACTTATTAAGAAAGAAATAGAGAAGTACAGATTTCTTCGCGAGAGAGGGTCTCACTGGCATTTGTCGCGTCCTGTGTGACGTACCAAAATCTCGTATCGCCGCGACGAGAGAACGACCACAACAGCGCGTCGTTTTCTCGCAAGATACGTTTCTCATCACCAGAGAAGGAAGTGGTGCGAAGATAATTCCTTGTGCTACCGCTTGGAGCAGTGCGATCGCGTGCAGCCTTCGGTAGAAACTTCAGCTGTCCAGTATGCGATGGAACGACCTGGGAGAGAGGTGCGTCTTCCATTGCCACTGCTGTTGTTGCTGGCCACAGTCTGTGAGTAGCTCGCGCCAGCAAACCGGTCTGCGGGGATTTCCCAGGTCGGAGCTCCGTCGTTAGCTGTAATGACCTGCGGCAGTTTCTGATAATGTTACAAACAGGTGCTGTCAGGGCAAGGTCGCAAACATCCGATCGTTTCTAATACTTTCTGGTAGTTCTGTTGCAAAGAAGATAGAAAATATCTGTGATTTTGCATGTTTCTAGTGCTTGACTACTCTTATCACATGAATTTTTGGTAATATTATACTGTATGATTTCAAGGCCGGCGTTAGGGGGGGGGGGGGGTAAGCAGGTCATATGTACTCGGGCCCGCCGGCTGTTGGAGCCCCCAGGCCTCGAAGCCCAGAATCCGCAAATTGTCGCCCGGCTAGTTTATAGAGCTATATAAAAAAGAAAAGGTCTCTCATTTTACCCCGGAGCCGAAATTCCTAGTGCCGGTACTGTATGATTTATTCAGAGCTATCGTCTTTCGCGCGAATGCTTCTGGGGAAAAAAAATACTGTATTTATACATTACAGTCAACGAAACGAAGGAAAAGCCGCTACAGACAAGTCTATTTCGGTCCAAATCAGTAGGGACAACATGCAGGCCAATTTTAGTTTACAATATGATCTCATGACCAGGGCCGGCGTGACGGTGGGGGGGGGGGGGGGGTAAGCGGGTCTGACCCGTCCGGCTGAAAAAAAGTCACCCATTTGGTTTGAAGGAGAGCCCTATCTGATGAATTCGCCAAGGGCCCCCAACTGGTTACCCGGGTCCCCAAAATCCTAGCGCCTGCCCTGCTCATGACTGCTAATTGCAAGCGCTTAACAATGGCTCATTTTCTGTCAAAACAACAGAAAGTAGACATCGTTTTAACAGTAACATGTACTATAGTTTGTACTGAGACAAGAAAGAGAAGATATTTGATGAAAAAATGGATTTTACTATGAAAAAGTTATCATATGAACATTTTGAGTAGCCTAGAAGCAGATGATTTTAGATATTTTCTAAGAGTAGATTCTGAAAGTTTTGCAAAGATACTCTGCTTAGTGACCCGTTCGCCGATTTCACCACAAATGATTGCAGACATCATTCCTCAACATGTTGGGCTATCTACAAATGTCTAAAACACTACATTAAGGAAGAGAAACGACTGCAAGTGTAACTTCCTAGTCCAGTTCCTTATAAATTTCGGACAATATTCAAAATCCATCTTCCGCATTTTGCGATTTATGTAGTTGTTTTCGTCCCACATTGGGACATATTCTTATATATTTCTAAAATATTCGCCCACACCTCTTTCTCTTTAGAGATTTTTAACAACATGAACAATTAATGGTACGAAACACGCTCTCCCAGCTCCAAGCCGACTGATCCGAAATAGGCTATTTGACAGTATTAAAAAAATATTATAAATTGAACTCATTCTCGTAGATTAATGCTTCAGGAAGAAAATTTTTTCAATTTTGAAAAGAAAAGTGGTTTATTTTTAATAAAAAAGCGAAATAAAAATTATGCTTTTCTTACCTCTGGTCACGTGACAGAAAACGCTCTACGATAGGTGGTCGCTTGAGTGACGTCACACGTCTGTAAACGATGTGACTGGGAAAGGAGCGTTTCCTATTATCCAAGTTTTCAACTATTTTTATTGTTTGTTGCTGGTCATTTCTTGTTATTAATGAAATTTCATTTCGAATACAAAATCGAGAACAATTTGTAAAAGCCTACAGCGGAAAAATATCGAAAATAGACGCCTTATTTGTGAGGATGGCTATAGAAAAAAAAACCTGACTTTTATTCTGCTGAGCTTAAAAATGTAACAGCTTCAATTTGAGACTCATTTATATTTAAATTGAAAGTTAGAGATTGATTGTTGTGCTTTAGCAAACCATACGTCGAAAAAATCTGTACGCGAAACTTGTGCAGTGAAAATAAAGAAAAGTTGTATGGGTGTCGCAAATATGCGCAAACAAATGAAGTTATTTCTTGTAGCTAATAAGCAGCTCTTTAAAATAAATAAAGCAAGAGACCGATATAATATGGTATAATGAACTAAAATTCAACATGAAATTGGCTCAGTAGTTTTTTTTTTAATTAAAAATAATCTCGCTCCGTTTTAATTATGCTAATGTATCACGGAAAAAGCATGCGTAAACTTAAGTTGAGGATCGCCAAAAGCAACAGAAACACACAAGCAAGGGCGTAGCTACTATGGAGCTAGGCGGTGCAGTGCACCGGGGCCTCTAAGCTCAGGGGGCCCTCAAGCATGCCTCTGGGGGCCCCAAAGCGCACCTCTGGGGGCCCCCAAGCGCAGTTGAGAGGCCCACGAGCCTTCATGGCAAACTGGCGACCTTTTTTCTTTTAGCTTTACAGTCGTGCAGGGGGCCCCTGAGACACAGGAAGTCCCTCACTAAGGGCCCTCTCACTGCTCAGGGGGGCCCCCAACCACTGCTCAGGAGGCCCCTAAGCACAACTCAAGGGCCCCACTCTCAGCTCAGGGGCCCTTACCAGCAACACAAAGCAAAAAAAGGTCGCCCATCTGGCCTGAGGGCCCAAAATAAATTTTTTGCACCGGGGCCCATGTTGACCTAGCTACGCCACTGCACACAAGTCACTACTAACACACACAAACAACATAATCATCGACCATGCTCAGTCAAATGTAGGACTGTTGATAATATATCGATATATCGAAATATCGATATTATTTTTTGAAAATATCGATATTTATGAGTGATATTTTTTTAGAAGATATATCGATATTTCGATACTGAAATCTGAATATCGGCTTCGATATTTTTAAAATAAGTTATCATTTTTCGTTTGCTCTGAATGACATTATATGCCTCCAATTTCTGTTACGCAAAGAGATCAGCAAGCTTACTACGTTTCTATAATTATTTTGGAAGTTATAGGTACCAAGTTTACTCAGATGATGACAACAATGAAGGTAAGTCATCGCTCGCCCAGCATGAATCGAACGCGAACCCATTGTTTGAAATGAGCGTGCGCTTGGTCTAGGGAGCTCCAATTCGTTAGCAGGAATAGTGGCAAGTATGAATAACAAATAGTTTCTAATTAGAGAGCAAGAAAAGTAAAACAACTCAGAATAAGCTATTAACATACGAAACTAAATGAAATACCACCAAAAAATCTTATGAAAAAAAGTAATGTAAGTTGCCCATAATGCATGCGATGATAACTAAACTTCTACCTAAATAAATGCCTCAGCTGTATTGCTTATCAATCTTCAAAATAAGATTTTCCTCGAACCTCTTTAGAATTTATAAATTTTATTAATTTTTATGTAAGTTATGACACGCACGCTTAATGGTCAAATTAATTTTTAAAAAAATCAGCAATCATCACCACCAAGAGAAACTATCAGAAACTGAAAACCTGATTAATAACGAAATCAAATGTCTGCTTATTAGTAGACAACCTTATTTTTACAAGGTTTGATTTTTATGAAATTGCATTTATGAAAGTATCGATACAACGATACTTTTCTCCGATATATCGACAGCCGATATTGATACTTTTTAAAATATCGATATATCGAAAATACGATATTTTTTTAAAATATCAACAGCCCTAGTCAAATGGCGCAGCCGACTGGAGCGCGTGATCGGTGGATCACATGAAACCCATTGTTCAAACTATTTTTTATTGTTAGGAATGAATTCGTGTAAAATAAACCTTTGTTCCGAGTAATACGGCTTATCTACTTTGAATATATATAACTATTTTGCCTGCGTTGATTATTATCAAAACTGACTTTTGTCCCTCTAGATTTAGAAAATATCACACTGTGCGGCGTCCTCCCGGATGCGAAGCCAGAGCGTTAACCGCTCATTCACCACGCTCGGAACAACTGGATGTTGTGGGCCATTTTTCTTAATTGCAGATTAAGGCTTATAGATAAATATTTTTTGTCAATAAAACTGAATTTGTTTGTTTATTCATTTACCTACCTCGTTTCATTTCATCTCACACGAAGAAAGTGTGAATTGTTTGCTATTAACATAAAGAGAAGCAATTAAGAAGTAGTATCCTGATAGCTGTGTGATTGAAGAGTGGTAATGGAATTCAGAACGTCCTACGTTCGAACCTTGGTTGGGATAATATTTTTTGCGTGCATTTTTCCGTTTTTGTTTGCTGTTTTTTGCACTACTATGTTTTTATTCGAAGAATTCATAATAGTTGCTAAGCGTCATACAAGCGTTTGATACAAATTGCTACCATACATGAAATCTTTTAATTTTTAAACTTACCAGCGAGAAAATATCATGCAAAAAATACAGGTGCACGGCGGCGAATAATGCAATTTATTTTAGAAGTGACATCACTTGTAGAAATCTTGCAACAGTTCCGGAACGCGTTGTGTCCTTTTCGTTGGAATTTTTACCTGACGATACAACTGCAGGATACCATCCTGACATAACTGCGTCTATTAAGCGGTATTTATTTTTATATGCAAGTAATTTTTTAAAAAAACATCCATTTTATGGTGTGCAAGTAACGTCCAATTTCCTTTTTGAAATCTTCTTTGGTTGTTTCAAACGGTTGTAATTCGCTTGTTATCCAAAAAGTTGTGAAGCCTTCAGAAAAAAAAAGAAAAATTAAATTTTGGTGGGTTTTCGGGAAAAAATGATTATGCGATGCAACCAACAGCAACTAGTATCCAAAGAAAATGACAAAAGAAAACAAATTGAACATATTCCGAAGCTAGGATCGAACCTTAGGACCCTAACCCTAATAATTCTCGCCTTAAACAACGTATTACATTTAACTCTACGAAATCGCGGTGCAAATGAGCTTCACAGAAAATCGTAGGTGAGTACAGGATAGGGGGAAGTTGGTTGTGTAGGGAAATTGCCACCGGAGCGTGTGCTCCAATGCAATTAAATTAAAATTATGTATGGGGCATTGGTTGAAATATCGTAAGTGACTGTGTCGCAATATCAAATTGAAGTTGTTACATTTTTAAACTCCGCAGAATAAAACTCAGTGGTTGTTTCCATAGCTAGCCCTAATAAGGCGTCTACTTTCAATATTTTTCCGCTGTAGGCTTTTACAAATTATTTTCGATTTTATATTCAAAACTAACTTTCATTAATAACAAGAAGTAACCAGCAACAAACAATAAAAATATCTTGGGTAATAGGAAACGCTCTATTCGCAGCGGCAGCGTTTACAGACGTGTGACGTCACGACTGTCATTGCACGCGCCAGGCAGCGAAGGAGCGCTTTGGCCGACTTTTAAATTCTTTAAATTTTAACTTTGAATTTTACGCAAAATAATGCACTGCCGTCTAAAAATCTCTTCACTCGGTGAATAACGTGTACCAATAAACAATTTAAAACCATTTTCAAGAAGTAGTCAAATACCCAATTCACACTAGCGGTCAGCTCATCTGAGGTCAGGTCAGATCAAGCCGTAGACGTAATCCAACGGTCGGCTCAGGTCAGGGCAAGGCAGGTAAGACCTGAGCTGAGCTGACCGCTAGTGTGAACGGGCCTTTACTTTACATGCAAGTTCAAACTTGTAAATTCGTCGCTTAGGTAATAACACCGTTTAGTTCATTGTTACTTTTATTGCAAGACCGTCAGAAAACGACGACTTTTTTGTTAGCTAAGCGACGATTGGCAGAATCTCGAATAAAGAGAAAAGAATAATATATGTTGCAATGTAAACAAAATATCCGCAATACATCCCCATTAAAAATTGCGGATGCGAAAGCGGATGTAGGATTTCACACGAAAGTTCCGCACTTGCGGATGCGGATATCCGTTACATCCCTTGTGTACCCGCCTTATGTGACTCCGTCCATTGTGAGCGCTTGAACATATGGGGGCGATGAGATTTGGTTGCGTGAACACGCACTTTCCGTGATGGATATTGAGAAAACAAAGACGCCGACAGACTTTTTTTAAGCTCCAACAATTGCGGAAATATTACTAATCGTACGAAAACAATTAAAACCTACACAAAATTGCTTGAAATCATTAGGAAACGTTTTTAAATGAAAATATAAAATACATTCAAGCATACATAACAGCATATTTACGAATCCAAACATTCAAAATCTCATTCAAAACATTATGACCCGCATAACATTTTTAATTACGTTCCTCTAATATTCCCTGAACCCTATTGCTTTTAATAAAATCACAACATTCATTCAGTTCATTTAAACAATTTTAGTCCATCAAAACACAACGCATTCATAGAACAATTATATAAAGTTGCAATCAATTTTTTCGCTTCTCTCTCAAACACACATTCAGTTTATTATGCGGATTGTAATTAGTGGCAACTAATTTTTGGTATGCAACAGCGCATATAGTATTGTATATTAAGTTTATTTTGCTGTAGTTTCGATAAAATTACAAAACTACTTAACATATTGCACAGTATTACGAACGAAACACCGTCAATTTATAAAGAATATTTTTACGTTGTAGTTCGTTTCACCCATTCACGTAGTTTATATGGGGCCACTAGTTTACTCGACTTTAGCTGGAAATGATTTCAGCAGCCCATTTGAATTACAAATTGGAAACTTGCTGTTTTGCTTTTGGTGGAAAAACTGCTAGCATATTTCACAAGCGTGGCCACAGAACCTGTTGATAGCGTTGTCGAATATTGCTATGTTGGTTGTGTGTTCGCCGTTGGGAATGTTATACGCAGTCTAGTTCCATTCGTGCGTCACGTTCTTCGGGTGTTTCGACTGTCCTAGTTTCTTGTTTTATTATTTTCTGTTAGCCCTTAATGGTTCATCGACAACGACGTCGTAAAAGCCTGGAGGGGATTTTGGCCAAAAAACTACAATGAATTAGCCATGGCCTTTTGTTGGAACGATTCCGATTCCGTCCTCTAATTTAAATCTTATATCTTTCATTTAACTTTTTTTTTTGTCGTTTGAGGAAGTAATAAGCTCCTTTTCTTGATGCTGTTCTACTACCTTTAACATCTGTAGCGCAGCAGACGCTATGTCGCAATCAATGTGACATCGCTATGGAAACATTGCACGTAAGACTAGCGGAAGCCTGCGGCGAGGATGTTTGTAACATTAACTTCCAGACAATGTCTGCAGCGTCATTACTTCCGTCTTCGTATATTAAGTTGATTACAACCTCTTTGATGTGAAATTAAGTTAAATTTTGAAGTCAATGATTTCTATTCACACAGGCGGCACAAGGACGACAGTCGCCGCGACGAAACTTGGTTAGCAAAAAAAAAAATCTCTACTGCTGCCTCAGGCGGCCGGCGACACTCGGGGTGACAACAATGGGGGCGGAGAATAATGTTCGAAGGCGCGGCAATCTCGCACTTTTTTGATCCGATTTGGGAAACTCGTAGATCCACCACTGGCTGTAGTTAGACAGGGAGAGGCATAATCGGTATTGCACACGGGCGTTCAAACAGCGGGCCCCTATACACTTCTCAACTAAGTGGGCACGAAAACATTTTCAAGTGTGTCATCTTTTTGAGAGGAAGGGAGAGTGTTAAGACGCTTATAGATAAGGATGGATAAGAAGTTACTGATGATTTGAAAAACAAAGAGATTTTAAGTAACTGGTTTAGTGAGAGCATTAGGGACAACGAATCAGAAACGGGAGGGTCGAACTCGGAGAACGACATTAACAACACAATAAGAAATAAGCAGAACAAAAAATTATAAATTCATCCTGAGGATATCATGAAGGAAATAAGAAATCTGAAAAAACATTAAGGGGCTGGTGTAGATACGATTACTACTGATATCTTAAAGATAGCCGGATGTAACATTGTACCTTATCTTGTAATGTTATTTAAGTTGATTCTGGATGCTTGCTTGCTGCTTACCACAGTACTGGAAAAGTGCGATAGTAGTGGCGGTACATAAAGGGGGGATGAGAAATAGAGTCGAAAATTACAGCCCCATCAAGTTTGACATTAGTGGTAGGTAAATTAATGAAAAGATTGATATAGACCACATCAGAAATGTATATGAGGAGCGAAAGTGGTTTTCAACAAGGCAACATGGCTTTAGGCAAGGATATTCATGTGAATCTCAGTTGGTCGGATATGTGCAAGATATTTCAGATAAAATAGACAACGGAGCCCAGATTGATAGTGTGGCATTAGATCTTTCAAATACTTTTGACAGAGTGAGCCATAAATAAGGTAAAAACTATTGGAGTGGTTGAAAAAGTGATTTACTGGGTAGAAGAATTTTTAAAAGGTAGAAAACAGAAAGCTAGGGTAGGAAATGCAGGATCAAAGAATTGGAAGTAAAAATGGGAGTGCGACAGGGTTGCTATTGGGACCATTGCTATTCATTATTCTAATGAATAATTATGTTAATTGTTTACTATCAGAAATTAGATTGTTTGCAGATGATATAATGCTATATAAAACGATAAAAACGGTAGAGGACTGTAAACAGCTGCAGGGTGATCTGGACAGGTAAACATGGGATGGAGATAAATGCAAAGAAGAGTCAGGTTATTAGATACATAAATAAAAACTAAAGGTTGATTATAATTATAAAGTGGGGAAAAATCGTTTGTTGAAACTTTAAATGTACATATCTTGGCATTCCATTGGATAACAAGCTTAACTGAGCAGGGCACATTGGTCAGGTAGAAGGGAAAGGTTTCAAAATTCTGCACTTGTTGGAGAGTGTGTTGAGGGGATGTACGAGAGAAGTATAGGAATTTGGTTACAAAACTTTGGTCAGACTATTGCTTGAATATGGTACTGTAGTATGGGACCTATGTTTTGGGTATCAAATACAGGAGTTGGTAAGTGTGCAAAAAAGGGCTGAATGATTTCTGTAACTCTCAACATCTTCAATCAAAAAAGTGGCTGAGAAAGCGTTTCTTTTTTATATCCAAATTATTACCCATTTTCAGAATTTTCTTTTGTTATTTTTCATATCATTCAACGTTATAATTAACAAATCTGCTAACAATATTAAGTCCTCCTTGTAATAAGGACATTCTTTTAAGATCACAACGTTTGACTACAGAACTGTCTTAATTATGTCAGATTATTACTAGCATGCCTGTTGAATCTCTTCCCCCCACCTACTGTCATCCCAGCCTCAGAGTGACATTGACAGATCCAGGAATTTGCGGAGCCGTGGCAAAAACTGAGAGATTGCCGCCCCTTCGACACCCTCATTGTTGTCGGCTGGGGCAGTAGTGGAGCTAAAATCAATAAAAAATATAAAGGTCGCGAGACATAATTGCCACCCTTTAAATACGATTTTGTTACTTCCTTAAAATTGCTGCCTGGGACAAGCGGCCCCATTTTCAACCTCCCATTCCCTCCCTCCCCTTTCCAGATCCAGCTCTGTTGAGTGATTTCATTCACTGTCCATCTTTAGTACTTGTTTTACACGATTAAATTCTGATTTTTTACTATTCTGTAAGGTAGACACCATATCCTCACGGATTTTATCTGGTTCCAACTCTTTAATATATGAATATTTAATTCCAGCATGAATTCCTCTCTTCTACATTTTAGGTTAAGCATACACCTCTCCCATTTTCAGCATCTAGCATAATAAATGTTTGTTCCAGATTGATGTAATGTTGAGCAGCATTCTGGACTGGGGGGATTACATGCAGTATTTGTAGAGTAGTGTAATTTTGTATTTTGCTCATCAGTCCACTAACTTATTGGACAGCCCGTGTTACAGAGGATTTTTCGTGTTCATTAAGTTTTATATGTTTGATAGACTGAGGAAGCTAGTTTATGAATTGTTTATTCTCTATATCGATAATACCTGCCAGAGTTCCAGTCGAAAAACTAGTCAGATAGGACAGTAATCGTGTCGGTGAATAATAGCAGTGTACTGCACCTGAATTAAATCTAAATCTGATTAAATATTTGTGTAAGAAAGAAAGAAATATTACAACGGGATACTCATAAAGATGATATGACAATATTCGGGAGTGTTCCCCTATATACATCACACTTAAAAAAGTAGGGTATCCGAATTAAAACAGTTGAGAACCAATACTGAAGAATTTACCTAGGCAGGAAGACCAGTGAAGATAGCACTTTCAACAAATCTGTAGGCCCCTGTATCATCTTATGCAAACTTTTTAGACATCTGGAATAATATCTTCTAATCTTAGTCTCTCAGCACTTGTGAATTTTTTTATGGTCTGGACTCAACAGAAAAAAAACTTTTTAAACTTCCTTGATAACTTGAATTCCTATCATAACCTGAAATTCGCATTGTCCTGTTTCCATACAGAGGCCATTGTCCTGGATGTGTCTATTTCCAATGGCTATCTCAGCACCTAAATCCACAACAAACAAACCAGCTTACACAGTCCCTACACTTTTAACAACCACCACTCAACTCAGATCAAACACTCTCTTCCTTGCAATCTACACTGTCTGACAAAAAAGTGAAGCACT
Organism: Vandiemenella viatica; assembly: GCA_031002005.1. Taxonomy (NCBI): domain Eukaryota; kingdom Metazoa; phylum Arthropoda; class Insecta; order Orthoptera; family Morabidae; genus Vandiemenella; species Vandiemenella viatica. The sequence continues at coordinate 20,035,291 of JARYHS010012519.1, read as the reverse complement.
CAAAAGGGAGGGAGGGAAATAAAAATGAAAGGATATGTAACATTACTTCAGTGATCAAAAAATCGAATCAAATTTACAATGAACTTGGCAGTATGAGCCCACTTATCAGTATGATGTTGTGCCCCTCTAGCAGTGCTGGATCTAGGGTGGCAGAGGGGTGGGGGTGGAGGGGAAGCAAAATGGAGTGCTTGCCCTGGGCAGCAATTTTTAAGGGGGCAGCAGACAGAATCTTGAACATCGTTAAATTTATATTGTACCAACCGTTTTTAATTTTCTACTGAGGCAAGCTGGCCTACAACTGTTGTAACTGGTCATTGACATCCTGGATGGATGGAGTTGATATCCGAGTGGACCTCACACATGTTCTATTTGGAACAGACCTGGGGATCTTTCTGGCCATGAGAGTCCCTCAACATAATACAGGGCGTTCGCCGGAAAACGCTACCCTCCCAGTCTGTTGCCGTCGGCAACTTGCTCGGTCAGTGGAGCGAGCATCTCCCGCCACACGGCACCGTGAATCACCGCACTGTTTAACACCGCTGCCCCAACAGTGCAGTGACGCAGTATAATGGGACCCTTACATTGTTAAGAACGGTTTCTTTGCATTGTAGCTAGTTTGTGACTTCAGTCTCTTATTAATCAGTGTTGTGAATAAACGTTTCTTTGCGGTTTGGCTGGTTTGGGGCTTCATACTCTTACTAATCTGTACCATGTTTGAGTGTGAGTAAAATTATGGTACGTTACAGTTTGCAACAAAGAATATTTCTCTACGATACATATGTGAAGAAGAAGTCGTTTAAAAAGTGTCGCAGTAAATTTCGTCGCGAATTTCCTGGCGCTTTACTGCCAGCTAAATCAACAATTCTGCGTCTGGTTAAAAAAGTAAGAGAAGCGGGTTCTTTTTTTAACAAAAAGAGACTGTCCGTCAACCGTATTCTCACAGAAGAGAAAATTGACGATATCGCTTTTCGACTAGAACAGTCGCCCAAAAAATCATTAAGTCAGTTAGGGCAGCGTGTGTCTCGAAATATGTTCAGAAGATGTGAAATGTGCATTACACAAGAGCGTCAACACTTCCAGCATCTTTTATAAGGTAAGCTAATGAATTACGTCACATTTAAATGCTTAGCACATACAAGTTTATGAAGTTTATGAAGCGTAATTATTATGAAATAGTCCGCGGCCGACGGTCGAACAATGCCGGAAGCTGACCGCTCGCTCGCCGGGAGCAGTTTCTTCCTTGTAGCGCTAACAGTGGGTTGCGTTTCCCGGCGAACGCCCTGTACATGCATTTTGTAGACACACATGCCTTGTGTGGACAAGCATTGTCTAGTTAAAAATGGCACAACGATACAGTCCCATGAAAGTAACACATTAAGACGCTGGAAATCTGTGACTTGCAATTGTGCCTCTATCACTACCAGCCATGACCTTGTCATACCTGATGGCTCCCCATTCTGTGACACCATTAGTAAACCCACTGTGCCTCTCCAAAGTATTGGAAGAATGGAACCAGTCCTCATGTTGTTCCAAAATTGCCAATGATGGTCATCCTGGGCAGTGCAGACTGGAGATTCATCTCTGAATACAATGCAATGTCACACATCAGCAGTCCGTACTTCCCAGTCATGGCACCACTTCGGACACAGCCATTTGTGTTTACGTTCAATGGCCCCTAAGCTTGGGATGGTAATTCCTTAGTCCGGCTTCAGCTAGTTACTGACCAATGGTTTGGAATGATGCAGCAAGTTGCAAGAAGTCCAGTACTTGTTCTCGGATGGCAGGTACAGATGTGAATAGGGTTATGATGTGCTTGGTGCACAATTTGGTGACTCTCCTTTGTGGTGGTCAGACATGGTTGACTAGAACCTTAACATCATGTATGTCTGCCATCTCATTGCCATTCAGTAAAACATCAAGCAACTGTCACATTCAAATTCCCCCAAATCTGGACTTCACGATTGCCAAATGGGGCAGACCCCTTTCTAACTCTATTAGGTGCTGATAATGCTGTCTCATATGACTATGCGGCATCTCCACTGTTCTTCACATCTAACACTTTTCACATCCCTCACATACCCTATAGAGACTTGCAACAACACTAAAGATAAACAATGCTAATGGCTGTTCTACTTGTTACAGTGAATTGCAACTTTAATAATTTACATACCCACCAATGTTGTTTGAGTATCATAGTTACATTAACATCAATCATGTCCTCTGAATGTTTCAATTTTTTTTTTTTTTTTTTTTTTTTTTTCAGAAGGAGTATATTCCATATAGCTCACTGACATTCACAAGTATATCCTAACCTAAACCCGTGTTACCAATTTCCAAACCAGTTTTTCATCTCACAGAAATTTCTGATGTGATTGCATATCGATCTCTCCTTCATTTTATGTGCTACTGATGCCAAACTAATGGGCTTCTAATTTTCAACCATATTTGTCACCCTTCCTTTATGCACTTGTTTTACTTTCATATTTTTGCAGCCATATGGTTAGCAGCAAGCCACCAGACTCTTCTAAATTACACTAAAAGGTACAATACAGTGACGTAACCACCTATCATGCATTAGTAATAATACTATCCACCCCAAGCTTTCTAAGTTCCTTCATAATATAAATAGTATCTGTTTAAAATATGTTACTCCACTGATTTCTACTTGCATGGTGTAGCCTCTCTTCTGATTTACATAATTCAATTTTTTGTAGATAAATTCTAGTATCTTGTTTTATTCAAGGAAATTGTTATCAATTGCGATAGAGCTTATGTTCAAGTGGTAATTTACTTACAGCCCTCCTTTAGCATAAAATTTTACTTTAAATCATTTCATTTTTTGGGGTAAATTGTTCAACATCTCCCTCAATAAATTAGTACTATTTCTTTTTCACATATAAATGTTGTTGTTACACAGCTTTTATATTATTTCAAATCCCCTCAGTACAATTATTTTTAGCTTATGATTGTGACAAGTGTTTGCAGTATAATTAATTTGTCTTCTTTTATCTAAGACCAATTGTTGTAAATTCAAAAAATGCAGTTAATTTTTTATCTGACACACTGTTTATGTAAATTCATTTCAAAGAGTTATAACTAACAAAAGCTTGATTTTTTTTTTAATTCTAATGATTAATTTCAATATTTAAATTCAAATGTTTTAATTCCTCTTTCTTGCCAATGCAATAAAGTTTATAGTGCATGTCTGTGATAAAATCATTTCTATGGTTAAAATTTTTGTGCTAGGTTTTGGCCTTTTGTCTGTGGTAGCAGCAGGAGGAGTATCTTCGAGAACTAAGCGGCAGGCATGTGGGTAAGAGTTGCAAGTTTCCTCACGTTTAAACAGGTGCTTCCTTGTTTAACTCATACTAATGGTAAATGTTGTAGGCCTCGTAAGTTCCAGTGCAAGAATGGTGAATGCATAGATTCATTCCAAGTGTGTGATGGAGCTGTTGATTGTTCAGATAAGACAGATGAGAACCAAGTAACATGTGGATCATTGAAGTAAGTGCAAACAAAAACATCTTCTTACTTGGCCTTTTAATCAATTATCTACACATGATTATTGTAATAGTTCTAATATATTAATAACAGCAATAATGGAGTGGAAGAAACAGTGTGGTGACATTTGAATGGAAAGGAAAGATAAAATATACTCACCTCCCACTCACCAAAGTTGAAGGGAGAAGGCAGCAATTAAAAACACTCCACAAACACAAAAATATATTATTTCAGGTTACGCCCTTCTTCAAGAAAATAGAACCAAATGATCATGAGCATCCACAGACGACACAACCCCATCTAACCACAATTCATCTAGCTTACTTTGGTGTGTGGTTGATGTATTTTACCTTTCCTTTCCATATAAAAAATCAATTGAAATTTTTTTCTTTCATGAATTTAAGAACAAAGACTTAGTTTAAATTACTTTTACTGTAGACAATACACAAATACAGTGGTTGGCAACCTTTTAGCAGGCAAAATGCAGTAAAAATGCGAAAACTCAGTTTTCAAATATTATTAATACAAATGAGGATACAAATGAAGAAAAGTTACAAAATTGATCTTACATACTACATTCAGTGTGATGTTCGAGGTTGCATTTGACTGGCTATTTTTTGCATGTCAACTTTTGTGTTAGAAGTTGAAATACGTAACATATCTCTCAAATGCTCATCTGTAAGATGAGAAGCATATTTATTTTTACGATAATTGATGATTGAAAAAGTTTGCTCACATAAATAAAAGCTTCAAAAATTTGAAATAAACTGCTGAGCAAACTTTCTCAATTTGACAAAATCAGATGGCAAGCTACCATAAAATTGGACCAAATCTTTCATCTCGTAAAAGGCATTTATTAGACTCTCATTAGATTGAAGTTTAATCACATTCATTTGTAAATTACGGGGTACATCCTCAATATCGCATGAAAATGGGTTAGCAAAAATCTTCAGATTTTTTGAAACCATCTTGAAATCACCAAATCTGTCACTGAATTGACCATGTAACTCCATTAAAATGTCTTTCATTTTCTTACTATCCCATTTAAAATGAATCCCAGGAAACAGTAACGCAATACTGATGAGCCAGTATTGCATTACTGTTTCTTAGGATGACATTGATGTAGGAGAGTGATAGAATTTTTCAGCAGCGGCCAAGAGTAATGATAAAGTGTATACATCCATATGATCCTGATCTGATCTGATCTGATCTTTCAGTATCAGAGATTTGGACATACAATGACAATGAGCTACCTTATCTGTGTAAGTGTGACATGGTTGCACATGAGTGTGGTAGTCAGTCCACACTGCCACAGGTGTGCGTCAACTGCTCTGCATGGTACTCAGCTTGGAGCAGGACTGTGAAAAGATATAGGAGTTGAAAATCAAGAACTTGATACCATTCAGTGAAGCTAAAAAGCAGTACAAGTTTTTTTTTCTCTCTGCCAGTTTTCATTACTAGCTTCACAAATATGGTGACCAACTCTCTTTGGGAAAGAAATTGTTGGTATCCAGACTTTCATTGCAGACATGAGCACAAGTATGAAGTGCACATATGAATTCAAGTTTGGTGCAAAAATCATAATACCTTAAACTGTAAACGTTGGCAGCAATTCATATGCAACCTCTACATCAGCAGCAGTAACATCATTTGTTAAAATTTCAAATACATTAATTAACGGCAGCAGCAGTCATAACACCAGCAGTGATATCTAATAGAAAACAGCAAATTCAGAAGAGGATCCAAGGTCGAAAATATTACAGTAGGTTACAGCAAATTTGCAAAGCCTTTTCATCATCTTCTCTGAGACCATTCAGATGGAAGATAAAGATTGGAAAGGGGCTGATAAAGAAGAAGCAACCATAACTCTTTGAGGTCTTCAAATAGTCAGAGATGTCTGTTATATCTTTGGACCCAGAAGACTGTCAAATCTTGGTGGATGAACCTGATCTCACTTTTCAGTGGTCTAAAAATGAGAGCCAACCTGAACCTTGCTCAGTGAAGCAAAATAGATAGGATGGCTCCCATAATCTGCTAGAACTAGACTGGTTTTCAGGCTCACAAAGAGGAAATACTACTCTTAGCACAGACTAAGCAGCCTTTGTTTCACTGTCTGTAGGTGACACATTTTAGATCTACACACTGTACAGTGCTAATGGGGTATGACCTGTACAGCAAGGATGATACTGAGAGTGATTGAACAAAAGGGGGAATGGCTGTGTTTTGTTAGAAATACTGTCCTCTCCAAACCTGTTGCTCTCGCATCTACCTAATAAACAGTAGTGAAGATAATATGGTCCTACAACTGACAATTTCTATATACCAACTGCTTAGTGTGCCTGTCGATTCTGATCACCTGGCTAACATCTTGGGCAACTAATTGTGGCATTTCTCCTGTTTGAAGATTTCAGTGCTCACAGAGAATTGTGAAGTTTCAATTCTGATTGCCCCAGAGGCCCAGTAGTTCATAACATAACCTAATCTACATCTATACTATGCAATTCACAAATATTGTGGTTGGCAGAGGATGCTTTGCACCAAATCTATCTTTGGGCATTCCAACAAATAGCCAGAATTAATAAAGAATACATGAAAACATCAGTACGGCATCTTATTTCTCGTATATTATCTTTTGCCGTTAAGAAGAAGTATGTGTACTCAAAGCAGGACAAATGACATGTTTCACTACTCGTTGTGTCTGATCTCTGCCATTGAACTTTCATTGTGCTAGGCTTCCATTGCAGACTACTTGCTGTGGGAAGTGGATTGTGAGATTCATGGTAGTGATTAATGACTTTCCCGTATGGGAGCACACTGAGTTCGGACATAGAGTGAAAATGCAGCACACACATAGAACATCAATAAAGCCAATTGACAGCTTTTCATACATAGTAATCATCAGGTGGCTTATATTTTCATTCTGAGAAAAATGATGCAAAAAGTGCCAATCCTTTAGTCGAATTTTAACAAACTGTTTTTTGTTTTAAGTGCCAGCTAAACCGACAACTTTTCACTTATTTTAAATAATCACTGTGATGACATTGCTGATGATTACATCTCTTTGTGTTGTCTGGTCCTGTCTTAAAAATGTTGGGCAGCATAGTTTTTAAAATGGATGCAACCAAGTGTTATATTTTTGCTGTTTGGTTTTAAACATTTTGTTTTGTTATCCTGATTGGCCTCTTCAGACCCAATCAGACATTTTACTATTTTGTTGTTTTTTAAATCTGTTTGATCTTTCTTAGCCAGCGAAACTTTCTGCTGGTCCAGAGGCATTTGCATTTTATTGGCCTCTTTACAGCGAGATGTTTTATTGTTTACCCTTTTTTTACTTTCTGTGTAGTTAACTATTTTATAGTTGGTCATACAGTTAGGAAATGGCTTTGTTTTCAGCAATGTTGCAGTACCAGTTTTTGTTAGGTTTCTATTGACCCTGATTTTGATACGCCCTAAAACTATAGAAGCAAATACAAACAGCAGATTGCAATCTGACAGAGTATTTGGACACGAGTAAGGTTTACACCTACTGGGTACCAAGTAGATGGATGGGACTTGTACCATCACCTTAATGCTTAGTCAATGCAACACTCCTCCTCCATGAAAGGCAAAGGCTGTTTTTTCTGCAGGTAATGTGATCATGTCTGGGAGTTTTTTTTTTTTTTCACTGGATACATTTGTACTGCTTGTAGGGATCTTGGAAAAATGAAGTCATTATGCATCACTTTTGAAGCAATGACCAACAGATATCAGTTAAAAGACAGGAGAGAAATTGTTCCATATGAACCTAGTTACATGTGTCTCTCTGCAATGGCTGCAGTTCATGAGTGTAGATTTAATTAGTACCACAATTTCAGTTTCCTAATATGGCACCCTTGGACATTTCCCCTATTTCTAGAACTTATATTTCTTTGTGGCACCTTTTTCAGTTTATATGTCAAATTTGCTGTCTCCTAATTTACTTACATTTTTAGGAAATGCTCTTATGCAGGTTTCATAAATGATTGAAAACTTGCCGACAGATATGTCGAGCTTACAAGGAACTATGTTGAGAAAGATACCATAAGTTTTTATTTAACTTGCATGCATCACTGTGAGGTAGCAATCTTATTAAACTTCAAATTATCATCCTTACTGACTAAAGATCTTAATAAAAATGTTATTTCAGTTGTGTCACACTGTGATGAGACTATTTCCTGGTACTGCATACCTGTTACTGCATACCCGTTTTAATGTTAGTGAGTTGTTTTCTTTATTGCATAAGAGGAATCATTACCCCAACAGGTGACAGCAGAATAGTACATAAACAGATAAAACATGGAACGAGGAGCAGTATTGGATTCTTGGGTTTAACTCTTTCTATAGCAGTAATATGTGGAGTGCACAATTTGTAAAACTATGTGAAAAGATGGGAGGTTATAGTGGGAATTTCAAAGTGGTGCAACCGTCAGGGAAAGAAAAAAGATAAAAAAATAACAAAAATGAAAATCAAGGAAAAATAAATTGGATGGGAGTAGATCAAAATTAATTTCATAGACAAAATAAATGCACAGAAAACATTGAAAGAAGAACACTAATTACAATAATTGGTGGTTCCTGCTTATGAGAAAGATAAATACTGGAGAAATGACAAGAGGGTGGAGGGCAAAGGGAGAATCTCATGTTGAATCTAGATACATGCCTAGCCCCCACTATGTAGTTGTGAGGTAGCTATCAGTTACTAAGTTCAGAGGAACTGCTGCCAATAGGGAAGACTCTGAAACTGTGAAATAAAAAGTAAAGTTATTGCTGTTGTGTGTGGAGGCATGTGCTACAACAGGATTATTGCCATTTTGTGAGACTGCTTTTCCTGTGACCATTTGTGCTAATAGATAGTTGATAAAAAATTTGATATGAAAGGAATTAAATGATATCAGTCAGAATTCACTTTCCAGAATCTTCTCCAAAAACCCAAATAAACTTTGGCTCTACATAAGACAAGTCAGTTGTAATTCCAACAGTATCCCATCATCAATAGACAATGGATGTCTGTGCAAATCTAAAACTGTAAAAGTTAACTTAAAACTTCATTGACAAAAGAAAGTACAGATACCATACTTTTTTCCAGGATGAACAGAGTTAGAAATGGATTTCTTAGGAACAGATCACTCTGGAATCATAATGTGAAAGCAGGTTCTGAAATTGGGAGAAGCACCAGGTTTTTTGTAACCCGGTGTGTGTTTTTAGAGTATCTGACTGAAAGCGAAAACCTTCTGAGCTATATATGTCATAGATGAGGTTAGATGAGGGGAAAAGTTGCTCCAACTGGAAACTCATGCAGATTACTTCTATTTTCAAGAAAGGAGTTTGAAAAATCCCTAAGTAACCAACTGATCTGATAGGCCTTTTCTTATGCTAAGACAATTTGAAATTCGTAGACAAAAGAAACTCTGCTTGCTCTATTTTCTCTTGATGAACTCAAACTTATTATGAAGCCTCACAAGTTCAAACATTTATTTTTGATTTCCAGAAAGCTTTAGGCACTACCACACAACTCTCCCTTAAAAAAAGATACTGCAACAGATTAGTGAATAAATGCTTGATTCCTTAATATCAGCAAAATGGTTGAAGCATCTGTTAATCTAGATGTTACATTGGACGTCACACAAAAAATGTCTTGAAATTTTGCTTTTGATGCATTTATCTGTAAGGAATTATGCTGATTAGTCAGATTTAGCATTATCTTCAAGTTATTTTCATATAGTGTTATAAATAGCAGCTTTACAAGAAAGGATAGATCCTTCCTTATTTTCAGTGCCTTATGGCACCTTTATCACTATCCAAACAGTAGCTTGAGTGTAATAAGTTAAATATTATGAACAAAAAAAATAATTTTCCTATAGTCATAAAATAAGCTGTCTTATGCTTGTGGAAACTGACTCGCTTGCGTATTTAAATGTAACAGTACAAAACATCATGAATTGTGATTATCACATAACTTTACTCATAGAGTAACTACATCTACAGTTCACTGATTGAATTTTAAAGATTGCGACATGTCTGTAAAGGAAATACTATGTAAAAACCTTGTATGTCCTCTTCTAGAGAATAGTTGTTCTGTATGGGATCTGTATGGTGGTGGATTAATTTTTAGTATCAATACTGTATTTAAAAAAAATGGCTAGTGACTGCTTGCCAATAGTCCTTATAAAAGTGTCATAGACATGACACAAAGAATGGGCTGGAAATTACTGATAGACAGATGACATAGTTTCCAAACAAACTTATTGAATAACATTCAAACCACTTCTATCACTTACCAAAGCATGAAATACACTGATCAGTCAGAACATTGTTACCTCCTACCTAATAGTTAGTATGTCTGCCTTTGGAATGGACAACAGCAGCAACATGTCTTGGCATGGAAGCAATCGGGCCTTGGTAGGTCACTGGATGGAGTTAGTACCACATCTGCCCCCACAAGTCACCTGATTCCCATAAATTCTGGGGAGGGGAAGGGGGGTGATGAACTCTGATGCCATGTTCAATCATATCCCAGGTGTGTTTGATCGGGTTCAGATCTGGCGAGTTAGGGAGTGGGGGGGGGGGAGGGGGGCAGCAAATAAATTGCAACTCGCCACTGTGTTCCCCAAACCTCTCCATCACACTCCTGGTCTTATAACATGGTGTATTATCTTGTTGAAAAATGCCACTGCCCTTGGGAAAGATGCTTGTTGTGCAACTAGTGTACAATATTTATTCGCTGCCATGGTGCCTTGCACAAGCTGGACCCATGGATGCCCACATGAATGTTCCCCAGAGCATAATTGAGCTGCTGTGAGCTTGTGTCCATCCCACTGTAAAGGCATCAAGAAGCTGTTTCCCTGGAAAATGATGAATTCGCACCTTCCCATCAGCATGATGAAGTAGGTATTGGGATTCATCAAACCATGCAACACTCTGCCACTGTGCCTTTGTGCCCATTTCAGTCAAAGTTGCTGCTGTCATGGTGTTAACATTGGCAGATGCATGGATCGTTGGCTGCGGAGGCCCATCGTTAGGACTGTTTGGTGAGCTGCGTGTTCAGACTCACTTGTACTCTGTCCAGCTCTGATGTACTCTGATGTCAGTTCTGCCACAGTTTTACCTGTCTGCCCAGCCTATGACGTCCAGCATCTGTAATGAATGGTGGCCGCCCAACCCTCTCAATGTTTGGACATGGTTTCACCTTGGTTTCTCCCCTTGTTCAATACACCCAGTACAGCACTCTTCAAACACCCAACAAGTTGAGCAGTTTCAAAAATGCTCATGCTGAGCCTCCAGGTGACCACAGTCTGCCTTCGGTCAAACTAACAATTCTAAACACAGATAGCACACTCACCGATACTACATGCACCATGCGAGTGTGTGACTAGCAGTCATTCCTTGTCAGGTGATGTTGCTATCAACTGGTTGGGTTTATATAGATAGTTGGTAGGTACCAAGGATGGTGGGCGAGTGGTTAACGCTGTGGCCTCGCATTCCGGAGGATGGAGTTTTGAATTCCCATCCGGGCATTCAGATTTGTGTTTTCCATGGTTTCCCCAAATCACTCCAGCCAAATGCCATGGCTGAATTCCTTCCTGTTTCTTGTCCCCAGTCTAATCCCACCTCTAATGACCTCTGTGTCGACGAGGGGCAAAGCCGTAAGGAAAGAAAAAAGTAGGTAGGAAGTCATGATGTTCTGGATGATCAGTGTATCTATTCCACCAACTTACTGGGGTCACAATGACAATATAGATAAGATTGGAGAAATAAGGTGTTATACAATGCTTAGATAAATTCCTTTCTCCCTTGTGATGTGATGAATTAAATTAACATAGTAGAGATTGGTTTTTAAACACAGTTTTCTGTGTCATTTTATTGGGGGGGGGGGGGGGGTATATGATGTGGAAATGGACTGTATGCACAAACACTCCATCTCAAAATCAGAATACTAGAATTTATTGGCTATGAGACCAATGATTTGTAAAGTTCTGCCAGTTATAAAGTTTTTTTGTCACTATCCTTAATTGCACTATCTTCGCTATTATAATAGTAGTTGGAGATAGAATCCGTTTCTAACATTTGAATTTTTAAGTTTTTGTCATTTACCGCTTTCACATATATCTTGATGTGGAATAATAGTAATTTTTGTAATCCACATTCCTGACTAATTTTCCTCATTTTTGATAAAAAAGTCATTTAATTGTTCAGAATCCTAATTTTTGTTTCACATAACCTCCACATTTTTATAAATCAAAAGCTTCTTTCTAGTCTTTAAACCTACACTTACCCTTCCACTTAAATCAACAATGTTCCTCTTATTAGTGTAAATTTATGAACTAATTTATGGTCTTACATTTGTTATTCCATTTGGCATAGTATTCCTTGTACCTTTCAGGATTTTTATTTTTGTAGCAATGATCATTTTATCAAATTCTCTTTCATTTTCAAATGAATATATGCATTGTATTTCTTCACTGAAAACCAGATTTAGGAAACTGTTTTCAATTAGTACAAATGTGAAATTATTTTCTTGGTCACGATAATTGAGAAGAAACAAACCACACAACGTACGCAACAAAAAACTAAGAAAATGTAAAATCTCATTTGGAAAGTTCTGGAGTCAAAATACAACTAGGATATTCAGAGTCTGTTTTCCATTGTTTTATTGATTCAGATGAATGTGATTCCTAGATAATGGCAAAAAGATTTAATTATATTTTCTTGCCTAATAATAAACCATTACTGTTCCATCAAAAATTCCATCAAAAATTAGTCATGAAAGATATTAAAGACAAGAATTAATCATTAGTGCCATACACATACCAGTATCATATAATTCTCTTTCTCATGCAGTCCTGCTTTTTTTGGTCTTTTAAATTACTGAGAACACATTTACTACTGACATAATCAGCTCTGAATGATTAGAAACTTAGGCCTGTGGAAACATTTTAACTTCTTTGCTTTATGAATTATGTTTGTTATTTTTTGTTATAATTAGATATTTTATAAACATGGCAGAAGTTTTCAATGTTCGTGTTTGCATGCAGCTGCCCAAGCTACCTGTTCCGCTGCAGTTATGGTGCTTGCGTTGGTAATGATGCCAAGTGTGATGGACGGCAAGATTGTGCTGACAACTCAGATGAGTTGCTTCCAGAATGCCCTGGTGTTTCAGTTCCTGATACCAAGTCTTGCCCGTAAGTGCTTGAAAACATAATTCTAGCTAATTTATTCAGAAATTAGTTTATGCATTTTATATAATACTGATATTTCTGTTTGTTAAAAAATATTTTCTGCTAATGAAATTAGATAGTAAAAGAATTTTTTACCCTCAAACACTGTAATACACAGTGTATTTATTAAATTCATTAAATATAGTGTAATGTTTAAATTTGAGAGCAGACTTTTATACATACATTGTAGTGAATGTTTAATTTTTATAAAAATTCAATGTCTTTTGAGAACCAGAAAATGTTTTTGTTTAACAGAAACTCAGTTCAAAACATGAAAGCAACACTTTACAAAGTAGTTACTAAAACAAAGAAATCAGTATTTTGGTTCTTATTGTAAGGAATTTACGTTTACCAGGGTTAGATAAACAGTTAATCACCTTAACTTCAACCGTGTTTCTTATGTGCCATAGGTTTATCAATTGTTCTAAAATTCTTTCGACCACCACATAACTTGATTAAACCCCAAATTAGGAAGAGTAAGGTTCAAATTGTAATAAAAGTTCAAATTGTAATAAAAGTTCAAATTCAAAGTTTTCTCTACATTCTCAATAAAATTTACACAAATCCAAACAGCTATTGGATAATCTTCTCCAAGTTTGTTGACTGCAAATTATGAAAAGTGATCAGACCAGATCAAACCCCGTTGTAAAAATTTAAGTTGCATTAAAATTAATTTATACTCTTCCACTCTACTACTACATTTTAAAAATCGCTACCCCCGCACATGTCTTGACACACCAGAATTCCTGCTTTCAAGTGAAGAACGCTACACAGCCCAACAATCCCTCTGCTCCAGTGGTCACCAGCAAAAAGACACCAACTTGCACCCGTTGATCATATATAGACTCACTGTTTTCTAGAAAAATCACTCCGCATTCAAAGGTCAACTGGTGTTGAAATGTATTCATGTGCCAATCTTACAAAATATTTCTTTATTTTTGGCTCACACTACTTTTATCATTCTGAAATTTTACTAGTAGCTAGGATTTTAGGTAAATGTAAATTTTGATCCTTATGAAAATTTCTGTATCTTCAACTGTTTAGCTGTAAAAAAAAAAACTTCTGTAATTCCAAAACTTGTCCATAATTTCTTCAATTTTACAGCTATGAGGCTCAAACAATGTTTATTTAACTTTTTTTTTTTTAACTGCTTTACGTCTCTTAACAGCGAGGTCTTTAGAGACGGGAAAGGATGGGGGGGAAGGGGGTGCAAGGAATGGGAAGGAATTCGACCATGGCCTTTTAAAGGAAGCATCCCGGCATTTGCCTGGAGTGATTTGGGAAACCATGGAAAACCCACATCTGGATGCCCGGACGGGGATTCGAACCGCCGTCCTCCCGAATGTGAGGCGACAACGCTAACCATTACACCGCCCTGCTGGGTATTTAACTTCTAATCTAGTTCTGTTTCATTTGATACTAAGCAAGCTATGTTCATTCTTCTACAGAAAAATATGAATTATGATGCAATAATCAATTTTCGACCCCACTAATAAGTTTTTGATGACTTTGAAACCTGCTTTAACTGATTCTACGTGTTCTCAAATGCTTACTGCGTGTTTTTGGAGTTGCTATCTGTTTTCTCCGATTTATTGTTAATTTTTGAAATGTACACTGTTCTAACTGATCGCAACCTCGAAGTTTAGCTCTTTCAGACATATTTAAAAAATCTCTACCTTGCTCTATTCTGATCAAAATACTGTATGTTTATTGGTAAGACTTATTGGAAACTATTTCTAATAAATCATAGGGTATTCTGAATATGTTTTCCTTCCTTGAATTTAAGTGTCTTTCTAGAATAATTAATTTTTCTTTGTGCCATGTATCTGACTTTACTATATAATGTGTAGAAAACAACCTTTAAACTGTACTAAGCTTTCCAAAACTTTAGTATACTTTTTTAGCAAAAATTTAGTTTCTCTCTTGCTATAACTTCCTATATGTTTCCAAAATACGACTTCTTGAATTTTAAAGTGTGTGATTGTGTTAAATTTTCCATCCCAGCTTTTAGCTTTTAAAGTACTCAAACTTTTTAGTATGCTTTCTTTGCCACAAGGTTTCTTATCTTTTGACTGTTTATTTTCCTGAATGTCACTCAAAGTGACAAAAATGTTAACTTTATCGAAATTACACTGAAACCAAATATTGCATATGCGGATGTTATGTCCTTTTACAGCTGTTTAGATAGCTTTAGAACTAGAATTTACTATTTGGACTTGATTTATTGCCTGAATTGGCTGTTTAGTTTTATTTATTTGTTTAATTAACTGCATAAATGGCTCCTAAGCTACAGTATCGTTTGGTTCACCTCAGCTCGTTTTACGGTAAACAAATTTCATTATGTAAATTTATGAAATTCTAGGCTAGCTTACTGTAACTACAATATGCTTACCTGGGTTGGAATAAACACTTAATCATCAACTTTGATCCCATATAAGGGATAAACATGTTCACCGGGGTTGTAATAACAATTTATCACCTTAGCTCCAACCGTGTTACATGTAAGCCACTGGATTATCGATTGCTTTAAATTTCTTGCGGCGCCACCTATCTTGATTAAACCCCAAGTTTGGAAAGGTAATGTTCACATCAGAATGAAAGCCACTACTATTATTTCAAATTTAAAGTTCACTATATTCTTAAAAATTTTAGTACAATTCCAAACAATCGACGGATATCGGGAATCTTCACTGAGTTCTTAGATTGCAAGTTATGAAAAGCAATCAGACCAGACCAAACCCCATAATAAACATTTTAAAAGTCACATTGACGTTATAAAAGTTCCACTGGTCTATGGAAAATCTAATATGGCTGCCTTGTCACATGTGTCTTCACACCATATTTCCTGCTTTAAGTGCAATGCGCTATGCAGACCTACAACTTAACACTCTGAGTGTCCCCAGGCAAAAGATGATGGAAGCACTCACTATCCATAGATATAGAACCAGTGTTTTCACTAAAGATCAATGCACGATCAAAGTCCAACTGACATGAAAACGGCATCATCTTCTTCCAATCCGCAAAATAGTTCTTCATATCTTAGCCCTGACTACTCCTATAGTTTTGAAAGTTTGCCAGGAGCTAGAGCTTGGGGTAATTAAAAATGTTGATCCTTATTTCCGACCCCGCTAATAGTATCATAACTTTAAAACGTATTTTAAATGATTTTCCGTGTTCTCAAATACCTACAGTGCTCTTTTTGTAAGTCTCTACCTGTTTTTTCTGATATATAATTAATTTTGAAAGGAACAGTTACTTCCATGTTCGACAATAACGCTGCAGCCATGATTAAAAAGCTCCTACTTTGTTTAATCGTAATCACAATAATGCATATTTCTCAAAAAGACTGACTAAACCTTGTTTCAAATAAAGTATAATAGTTCTAAAAAAATTTCTCCCCCTGAATTTAGATGTATTACTTGAAATAATTAATTTTCAAATCTGCACATGTTTGGTTTTACCATATAATGTTTAAAAAACAACCTTTAAGCTATATTGAGCCTTCTAAAATTTTAGTATATTGTGAAAGAAAAATTAAGTTTGTCTCTTATTATAAGCTGAATTCCTGTATCCTTCAGAAAAATGACTTTTTGAATTTTAAAGTGAATGTATTTACATTTTAATTTTTCCAAACCGGCATTTTGGTTTTAAAATCTTCAAACCCTTTATTATAATTTCCTTGTTCCAAAATTTATTATCTTTTGATTTTTTATTATCAAGAGTGTCTCACAAAGTGAAGAAAAATACTGATTTTAACAAAATTATATCGTAACCAATCATTGCATATACTGATATTAGGTTGTATCCCTTTACAGATGTTTAGCTGAATTTACTATTTAAAACTAGATTCACTTTCTGGATTAACTGTTTAGTTTACTTTATTTGTTGAATTAGCTCTGTAAACGGCTCTAAGGCTGTGGTATCATGTGGTTAACCTATGCCTGTTATACTGTAAACAAACATCGCTATGCAAAATTTCTTGCGAAATTCTAAGGTAGCTTACATGCCCCTTGAAGATTGAAGTTGTTTTCAGCGAAAATTAACTGAAATCTTGAAAACTAAACTCTTGAAATCTGAAAAATTGAAAACTGGAAAACTGAAATTCCCTTCTAACTCTTTACTCCTCCTGGGGTTGGTCTGTCATTCATACTCTCTCACTCTCTCCAATTTGTGCACAAATTTTTAAAATTATTCTTCCAAAACACTTGAAAATTCAAAAAAAAAAAATATTACCAACAATCAGAAATACCAAAAGAAAATAATCTCTTAAACTCTAGTACAGTCATGTTTTAATCCATAATCAAGAAGATAGCAGTGTAGTTATCCAGATAATATACAGAAAATATGCTCTTTCATATTCTAAATGAACTGAATCTATAGTTAATTCTTGTGAATCTATACTGTTATTTGAAATACAGCTTATGTATTGTCTTATTGCATTCAAAATCTTGAGCATGGCAGCATCAACAGCAACGGTATTTCTTCAATTGTAAAATGAATCACAGCCAACCTGTTGCAATATTCATTGAATTTATTGTTTGCTGGTTTCGACCCGCCTTAAGGGAGTCTTCTTCCACAGGTTCTGAAGAAGACTTCCTTAAGGCGGGTCGAAACCAGTAAACAATAAATTCAATGAATATTGCAACAGGTTGGCTGTGATTCATTTTACAATTATTGCATTCAGGTCATACCTTGACAGTTTTTGCTATGCGAAGTGACATTCATGTGCATCTTCCAGGCCTTCCAAGTATCTGAAAGTTATGTCCCTTGTGGCATGAAAATTTATTCCACTCTTGGTAGCATTTTCAGTTTCGTAGAGAGACTGATATCAAGTAAAATGTTAGTTAAGAATTTTATATAATTTTACTATTTTAATCGTAAATTACATTCATTTATGTTAAATTTGCATGAATTTCATGTTTCTGTTTATTCCTGTAGAGAACGGAAGTTTAAATGCAATTCTGGTGAATGCATTGATGATTTCCTTCGATGTGATGGATCAAAAGACTGTACTGATGGTTCTGATGAAACTTTAACACAATGCTCCACGATGAGGTAATACTTTGATAATGTTACACTCAAACATGGAAGTACTTTATTCTGGTGTTTTTACTGTAGCTTTAAAGTAGTTTCATTCTTTTTTTACCAGTCATAATTTGTTCTAAAAAAATATTTGATGACAGGTGTTATGAATCCATCAGAAAGGTTCTGAAGGGGAACATTTGGTACTTTGTGAGTTACTGTTTCAAATAGAATTAAGATGTTTTGATTTACCATACTGTAAATATACATTTAAAGTTCACTGTTTCATTTCTCAGGTTCTAAACACATATCAACCTTTATCCCTTCTCTCAAATGTACCATTACATTAGACTCTTTGTGCTGTCTCTTTTGTAAAAGAATAGCTAGTGACTGTCTAAAAATGTGCGAACATACCCAATGACAACAAGTACTGAACATATATGGCAGCTCTTAATCTCTAGTTTACAATCAAAATCCAATGTCATGACTTGGTATCGAATGGATAGAAACATTTGTTTTGCCAGTTAGGGAAGGAAAGCCCATAGCCATTTTGTGTTTGTTTTACCATTTCTGGAAAATGACATGTATATCTTTTGATCTGTTGAAGCTGCACACTTTTTGTTGTCTTATCAAATTATGTGATGGGAAATTATATTTAAACTATAAGGGATAGAATAAAATAGAATAATGGTCTTTACTGATTATAAAGTCAATTCCATTAATATAAGTCATATAAAACTGGCAAGAGCATCTCACCAATGATGCAGTGATGCCAGTGAAACCTCAGTCAGAAATACAAGAAAGTTGCTGTGGTGGAGACCAAGCCTACATTTTCATGATTATGTTGTCTAGCCAAGGCCACTTCAGTGTGATGAAACATAGCAAAGATATATATGTATCATAATGGCCAAAAAAATAATGCTTACCAGGGAGCAATAATGAATGTGCTGCCTTCACTAGTTGTGCTGTTACATTTGCTCTAAAATAACATTTATTACTTTCCCAATAATGCATTAAGTTAGCAAGATGATGGTTTTGAAATACATGTCTATCATTCTATGCCCCCCTTTATTCCCCTGAAAACTATAAACTAGATGGAAACAAAGAAATCAGTACCTTCATAGTATGTTTCACATCAGTGACTTTAGTCATTCTTGAGATATTTGTAATTGACTTTGATTTAGGAAATATGTACAATGAGAAACAATTGCATATGGCACAGTTAATAAACCATTATAGATCCAACATTCATAGAAACTTTTCTGAATAGATTGCACCACAGATTTGATATATCTCATACCATATCACAGACATGTTCTATGTAGAAATATGTTAGATAATCAAGAATCATTTTATCTAACAATAGTATAATTTTCATTTATCTCACACCTCAAAGATGTTTGCACATAAAAATTGACTAATACTCCCACTCATCCTAACTTATTTCTTTATTAGATAAGAAATTTATGCCAGTAGTGTCTTTATATTAATTAAATATGTGAAACCTGTGTACAATCATAATGTTCATTCATTTATATCATCTACTACTTTTAGAATTTATTTTGCTTGTAATTATTGCTTTAAATTAATAATGATGTGTATTTGTTCTAATACTAATGTGTAGTATCAGCATGTTGTAGATGATGCTGAACTATAATTATCAAATTGTTCAAAGATTAATGATTTATAGTATCAGTGTGTCTTGAACATGTAGATAGATGCTGAACTGCAATTATCAAAAGGAAATACTTGACACTTTTTGAAACAATATTCTAGCTGTCCCGACTTCCTGTTCAGATGTGCATATGGTGCATGCATAGACAGTTCAGGTCGATGTGATGGAACAGTACAATGTGAGGGAGACTCATCAGATGAGGATCCAACACTTTGTGGAACACTTCGACCCACTGCTACCTGCTCGCTCCCTCTGAAGCAAGAACATGGAGGATACACAGTGGGTGGCTGCAATCCTCCTTCTTGCACCCTAGGACCTGGTGCACAGGTGCAATTTGGCACTATGCTCAACTTCTTCTGTGACACTGGCTACAAGATCACTGGCATAGATTTCTCCTTCTGCACTGAAACAGGATTCACATCTCCACCTCCAGTCTGTGAGAAAAGTATGTTTATTTCTTTTTCTTTTCAACAAGATGTTAAGTTTAAAGTATCATAAATGTGCAAATAATTTTTAGGAAATGGGAGATTAAATATTTTATTTTAGGCAGAGAAGAAATTTCTGATAGATAATATAAAGCTCAAAATCCTTAACCTATGAACATATCTTAGGCATTTGCATAACACTGATGAAAACAAAATACCCAAGGTTATAGATAATTAATTCCATTTTTGATTAAATATACTTTACATCTGCTGAACTATTGTTAATGCAGTGTACATAGGAAGGATGTGAAAAATAAACTTACCGTAGAGGAGGGCAGCACAGTAGCAAAGGATACAAAAAGATAGACATGAATATTACAATATTTTGGTGTTGAACCTTAGTCTTGTGAGTAGATAAGACACTTGGCGAGCAGACACATTTTTTTAGTAGAAGTTGAGGCTAGGGGAATGCTCAGTATCAAAGATATGTTGGTAAACTAGTTCCCTTCTGATGAGTATGGAAGAGGTTGTGGTTTCAGGAAAGACTTTGAAATTATTTTTGCACACTTGCAGCCAACCAGAATGACTTTAAGAATATTTAGATTGTGCAATTCCTTAAACTTTTAGGAAGCAAGAAGTATTCAAGTTATAAGCTAAATTTATGCTCTATTACTGCATGGCTTCTTAACAGTATAATGGAAATTATAAAGAAGGCTGAACACAAAATATTTAGATGTGAAAATTAGATACTGAAACAAAATGTTATTTGTAAGGCAAGTAAATTAATATGAAATTATCTATAAAGCTTTTGTGAAGCATTCTATTGTCTTCAAATCAGATTTGCCCATAAATCCAAAGAAAAGAGTTTATAACCAGTGCAATTTCCCCATGCTGACTTATAACTGCAGACCTGGGTACTCAGCAAATTTACAAAAGGAATCTTTAGAACAATCCAAAGAGCTATGGAAACGTTACTTCTGGGTTTTACTAGAAAAGGTAGGATGAGAGCTATTGATATCAGATCAGTTACAAAAGTTAAAAACAATGGCAGTGAACTGGTATTTTGCTCAAAGGAAAGAAATGGTGTTGGAATGGAGTCCAAAAGATCATCATAGATCAGACCATAGGGACAAAAACATACACAGAATCATTGCAGTCAACTGGCAGAAAATTGCTCAAAACTACTTTACCTGCAGAAGGCTATTGGAGTTCTACCTGGATTCAAGTGGCCACATCATATCATGATTGAATAGGCAAATGATGATAAATAATGAAGATAACTAATACTGTAAATACAGTTTCTAAAAACAGTGATTTAATTTAGGAAAGATTAGTTTAAAGCAATATTTGTTCTTATCAACTTTACACTCCTTACACAATATATGAGCATGAGTTTACACCTCATTCCAGATGGTGCAATGGAAATGGCCACCGGGGCACAAGTTCCTTCATCATTAATAAAAAAAATTAAAAAGTGCAGCTAGATATATGTCTTGTATGTCACAGCAACATTATTCCTGTCTTCCTTTAGTAATATGCGATGAAATCTGATGCATTATGTACAATCTGATCATGAGATAAGAAACTACTGCTACAGTAACTTCCTTATACAAACAAAAAAAGTGTGGTGGAGAGGGTTCACTTTCACAAGTCTTTTATGAAACCATGTCACTAATATTGCACAATCCACAATGAATTTATCCCAGAGGGACAAAATATAATTAAAGGTATTGCAGAATTATAATAGAGGTTACAAAATATAATTTTGTATGTTGAATCAAGCTGGTTCTCTTTGTAAGGAAACATCTTATCTCTCAATGAGGTCATCAAGGAGCTAATATAAATGAAGTGTGGATTTAATGTTTTCATCATTATTAATATTCATTCCCAAAAATGAAATCTCTCCTGGAGAAACAAGGTAATAGGAAATTTTTAAAACAACTAAATAAGGAATTCATAATAGCAAAAAAGGCTACATATGGGTTTATGAAGAATATTATTGGTGCAGGGGGACCACAGTTTGATGCAACTAGAAATTTCTATGGCTTTGTTAGAAAACTGAGGGGTTGGAGCAGTGGCGGATCTCCCCCCAAAAGGTCATCCCCGACAACACCGATTTTGGGGAGCTTTTTTTTTCCTTTCTCTACTGTTTTTATAAGGGCGGCATTCTGGAAAAATGGGAGATTTCTCTCCTTGCCCGAGTCAAGGCCCCCCCCCCCCCCCAAACCAAAATCCTGAATCCACCACTGGTTGGGAGGGTATCGAGACAATTATAGATAATTATGGAAAAGTAGTTGCTGAGGAATTGAAAAAAGTAGAGATTTTAAGAAACTGGTTTAGTGAGACCATTAGGGATTCTGATTCACAAATTGGAGGGTGTAAATGGGAAAAACTAGCTTATCCACACAGACTATGAAACTGAAATTCATCCCGATGATATCATGAAGGAATTAAGAACATTGAAAATGTATAAAGGGGTTGTTGTAGATAATGTTACTATGGATGCCTAAAAGATACCAGGATGTGATGTACTACATTTTCTTGAAAAATTATTTGAATTAAATCTGGATGCTGCTTACCAGAGGACTGGAAAAGTGCAATAGTAGTACTGGTATATAAAGGAGGGATAACAAATAGGGTAAAAAATTACAGGCCAATCATTTTTATATAAGTGTAGGTAAATTAAAGGAGAGATTAAAATACAATCACATCAGAAAAGTCTGGAACATAAGTTGCTTCAAGTCAAATCATGGCTTCAGGCAAGGGTATTCATGGGAATCTCAGTAGGTTATATGCTAAATTCTTCCCATGAAATTGAGAAGCCAAACTGGTAGTGTAGCACTAGATCTTTCAAATGCTTTTGACAGAGTGCCGTAACATGGTGCCAATAAGAAAAAACTATTGAAGTGAATGAAAAAGTGATTTATTGGGTAGAAAAATTCTTAAAAGGTAGTAAGCAAAAAGTTAGTGTAGGCAATGCAGTATCAAAATTAGCAGAAGTGAAATGGGAGTGCCACACGGTATTGTATTTGGTACATTGCTATTCATTGTTCTAATGAATGATGGTGTAGTTGGTCTGCTACAGAAATTAGGTTGTTTGCAGATGATATAATGCTATATAATAGGATCAAAACCATAGATTACTGTGAACAGCTGCAGGGTGATCTGGACAGGATATCTAGATGGATACGTTGACATAGGATGAAAAAGTGTCAGCTTATTAGGGGCAGGAGGTTGTTGAGACAATTATAGTGTACGATATGGAAAAATTTATAAAAAACTAAAATCTGATTGATTATAAGATGAGGAAAGAATTGCTTGTTAAAACCTTGAAAAGTAAATAACTTGGCATAACATTTGATAACAAATTCAACTGGACAGGTGGCAGGAAAAAGTTTCAAACTCCTTCACATGTTGAAGAAAGTTGTGAAGGTATGTAACAGAGAAGTAAGGTAATAGGGTTACAAAACTTTGGTCAAACCATTTCTTGAATATGGTAGTGTAGTATTGGCCCAACATTTTGGATATCAAATCCAGGAGTTGGACAGGATGCAAGGAAAGGCTGCTAGTTTGTCTCCATATTTACCGCAGAACAAAATCAGTGACTGATAGGATAAAGGAGCTGAAATGGGGTTCATTGGAAGACCTGAGATGGGTGAAAGAGATTCATGGGAGTTTACAGGGTGTACACTGACGATGTTGATCTGAGGAACGAAATTGGTGGAAGAACTAGAAGAGGTGCATCAGAGGTATCTGACCTCCTTGACATTGACATGCCCAAAAGCACCACCAACACCACCTGCATGGAAGGGACAAAAAATGTCTATTACCACAAACTGGCATGCAATTTCAAGCATAAGGGTATGGGATGATTTTCTTTTGTAGGTAAGGAGGTCAGGGATTGGAATAAATTGCCCTGAAAAACGATTAGAATTTACCAAAAATGCTGAAAGAATTTAAAATGTAAATTAGTAGAAGTCGAAAATAGTTGGGAAAAGGAAAGAGAAAAAATGGGCATCTTGGGAAATTGCCACCAGAGCAAGTGCTCCATCTATGTTAAATTGAATTACTGCTATTACTCTGGAATTAATTGCAGTCATACAGAGATCGATAATATAAGCATCAAGTCCCACTCCAATGTTAAACTTCTACAATGACTTCTAGAGCTCATATGACAATGGATATCAATTAGTAGGCAAGCAGTGATGTATGTTGCATGTTGTGTGATTAAAAGAATTAATTTCTTACATACTTTTGAAAGAAAGCTGAAAGGTTTTAAAATTTTAAAAAAATATTCCCTAGTCGTGTAACACTAAACACAGACAATGTGCTTTGCATGTCAAGTACCAACATTTAATGGAACTGCCATAAAACTTAACAAACAAGCTCTTTATAAGTTCTATCAGATGAGGCAGCTTCCAATCCTGCAGTGGGTACACTTTTAAATTAGTCTAGGAATATGTAAAACATGGAAGAAGTAAGATCAAGTATTTTTATTGAATAACTAGATTTATTGTAATATGACATATTTTTCGGTTATTCAAATTATAGATAAACTGTTGAGAAAAATTAGAGATCATAATAAGGGAGCATATGTTACTTGATCATGTTTATTAGACTGCTAAAAAAAACTATTTTCAAAAGCTAGAGTTAGAGGATTGGTCAGTAGAAACAGTGATGGAAAACTGAAAATTATTGTGTAATAACCAAATTGAAGTAGGCCACCATCCATTATTATAACTGCAAAATGTTCCTAATAGATCGTAATCTATCAGCGGGATTGTTCACTGTCTTTAGACCATTGAGAAATGGACACAGGAATCTTGATAACTATTGATTGTTCCACACTTCATGTGTGGATACAAACTTTTGACCACGATCTGTCTTAGTTTGTGAGGAACCGAGCAACCAAGCTAATAATTTTGTAAACAGGTTCAATTGACATAGCTGTTATCCCATATTCCAGTAAAATTAACAGTACATCCACTTAAGTAACTTGTCCTTAAAGGGATTTGTGATTTAGAAATAATTAAAGATCACTCCACGTAAAGTTGTGATGAAGTTTATTCAAAATTCTTAAGTTCACAGGCTGGTATCAAGTAAGCATCACACTTTCAGGACAATAACAAACTCCAATCCAATCCTTGATTGTAGGTAGGAATTAGAAACGGTCCCTCACTTGTTCACGTTTGTCACAACACACATTCTCGTCCACAGTCAATTAATCGTGAAGTCTCCCCGACACTGATTAATCACTCTCAAGTAAATTATCCACAGACACAAACTACGCTCAATGGCCACATGGCTACTACCACTCTTGTGGTTACTAAGCAGTTCCAACCCAGACTTCCAACAAAAACTGGCCAAGCCAAACATGGCCGCTTTTCACTCTGGTCCACCTCAGCCAATTGTAAATGTCCTTTACCCTCACATGTTGTTTTCCACAAAAATTCATATAACAAAGATTCCACCTTACACCGGTCTCTACACTACCTATCATATTTCTTGTGCCACATCAATTTACCTTCTCTGCCTTATAGTCTTTCTGCCCGGTCACTATCCGGTCCAAAACAGTTTATTATTCCCTGCTTGTCTAGCTGGAGTTTAAAAAATCGCATTACAATTGATGCAGTACTTATGTAGATATCATCTGCTGTGGTATTCTGTTAATTTTAATTGTAATTAGCCATGTCTCCAAATCCAACTGATAAGTAGTATTAAGGTTAAAAATATAGATAACATAGTTATAAATATTACATACCTTCTCTTAGAGCGAAGCTTATTCTTTCCTAAAGCCTTCACTTCATATATCTGTAGTTGCTTCTCTACAGATAAATGAATACATCACTGGCCTCTGTTCTTTGTGTCTGTTTCAGATGCAATTTTTAGTTGCCTTAGAGATGAAAAATAAAGTTCATCATTTACTGTCCCTGGACATAGGAGTCCAAACTACAGAAAGACTTAATGCCAAACCAAATTCTCTGTGTTCAAATTTAAATAGTTGTGATGGATTGTTCTTCACAGCTGCATTACATTAATTTTTTATAAGAAACAAAAATGCAATAAAGAATAAAATTTCTTCTTTCAAGACTATAATTTTGCCAGACCATCAGATTTATCATATTACTTCATCTGTAAGCCAGAGATACTATATTATCATCAGACAGGTTTGTGCTCTCTCAGCACAATTAACATTTACATAATAAACATTAACATAACCTTCAAACATGCAAGGAAAAAGTCAAACACCGTAAAAAATCACGCATCTCAGGTATTATTATTAGCTAAACTACTTTTCAATCTTTACATCAGTGACATTCCTGAAACCGTCTGTCAGAGATTCAGCCATAGCCTACCAAAGCAAAGATTTTGAAGTTGGTGAGGAAGCCCTGGGTTCATACTACATATAATGAAGATATTGTCAAAACCCATTAAAAATAGAAGCAAATTGCCAGCTGAATGTGGAAAGTCAAGAAAAGTTTCTTTCTGGAGTGACACTAGACTGTCCACTGACGTACAAGAAACATACTGAAGCAACAGCAGAAAAACTGAAGACCAGTCACAAGCTGATTACAAGACTAAGTGACATCAGGATTAGGGGGGGGGGCACAGCAACCACTCGGCAGCAGTCCTAGCATAATTTTAGAAAACCAGGAAAAAAATTATCTGAATTGTTGATGCAACACTGATGGTAGATGGTGAGCTTAAGATTATTGGCATTTTCAGTTTCTCCTGTACATTTAAATATTGTTGTAGAGTCTTTTTGGTATTACTCACATATTTTTACCTATCACTTTCTGTCTTTACAATATGAAATGAACTACTTAAAATTTATTGCATCTACAAAAATATTGATTAATGTTTAGATAGGCTCATTGAGTTTGTATCTTATAAAAAGATTATTTGTTGTTATGAAGAGTGGAAAAAGAAAACAGTTTTGATTATGTAATTGGTTTTACCCCTATTTGCAGTTTAATAATAAACAACAAAAATAATGCAACTTGTCAGAGATCATGAATGGCTCTTGCATAGATTATAGTAATAAAACTTACAACCTTTTCAATATTTATTTGAATAACAACAATAATTATGATTATATTAACTGCACTATGGAATTAATTTATCAAAACATTTTTATTTTTCAGTTCAGTGTCCTCCTCTTATATACGATTCCTTGAATATCCTGTGCTACAGCAGTGATGGACAGAAGATACCTTGTGAGAAACCAATGTCTGTAGGCAGCAAAGCCATTTTGAGCTGCAAAGCTAATTTTGTGAAAACTTCAGAGTTTACATATCCTTCTCTCACCTGTACAGAGAAAGGAACATGGGATAGACAGCCTTACACTTGTATTCCAGGTTTAGTATTTATATTTCCAATAGTAACAGTACAAATAAAAGTAACAGTTACTCAAACTCATAACCTAGGTTCTAACTCTACACTAATAAATCATGATAAAGATTATATTTTTTTCCCAGAAGTCTAAATATGAAAGGTATTAACATCACACTAAAATTCGTGATAAAAATAATAAATATTTTTCACCACAAGACTAAATGTAACATTTAGCTAAGATTTTACAGATATTGGATTAATTCCTTACAAATGTGCTTAATATGCTGTGTTTAGCTTCAAGCAGTTATTGTTGTTTTTTTAGGTAGCTGTTTTCATAAAAATCAATCACACATTCATAATATTTTTCACATATTTATCATTTGTGTCTGACAAAATTTTCTTGTTAAGCTCCAGTTACCGATTATTGTATTGTGTAATATTGAACTAGTTCAAAGGAACTGGGTGCTTTTGCAGCTGATATCATCAGGGATCCATTAATAAAGTCAATAAAAACAAAAATGAGCATAAAATATATGCATAATCTTAGCAAATGTGCAACCAGTGAGATTGATTCAGCAAAATTGTAAAATATTATTATTATTGGGGCTTATTGTGGTGAGAAGGAGCTGATTGGGTAACATCAAGGACAAATTGAGGAATTGTCAGTTACCACAGGTGATGGCAAAATGACACAAAAATAAAAGGGGAAAAACATGAATTAAACACAATATTGGAGTTTCTGAGTCATAACCCTTCTTCATTAATTGAACATAGAGTTCTTAGAGTGGAAGTTATTAATGATTAATGCTTGCTTTGGAGTCACTCTCAAAACCGTATGTTAAACTTTGATCATGTCTTTTACCTCTTAGTAAAGATTGCTTGAGCACTTTCATACAGCCACCAAAATATTGTTATATCACCAATAGTTAAAGGTCGATACAAATTAACAAAGTTCAACTTAAAATAAAAGTTTATATTCTTGAAAAGTTTGTTATACAATTCAGTACCAGTGTGCTGGATAAGGCATTGGAGCTATTGTACCCATGAATTGAGAATTGCATGGCTGAGGTTATTCGCTCAGTCACTCACTCATGGCCGACTTCAATAATATAACACCCAAGTATGAAAGTAGTTCTATGGCATCATGACTGGAGATTGAAAGCCTCAAAAATTTTAAAAGTCCCACTTCTCACAACTACTTAAATTCTCAAAGTACACAACCTACATCTCAGAAATCCAAACATGTCTTCTTGTCTCGACGATCTGCTTATGACTGCTTGAGAACAAGGCCATGGTCAAACTGACGTCAAACGACCTTTAGACTTTTATCTGTTATCTGTCAATTTGCTCCAATCTTCTTGAAATTTTTATATGGTGTAGCCTCTATATTTCTCATGATTTCGCCCCATGAGTGCATCTGTCAAAATTTGCTGTATTTAGAAGATATTAATATTTGAAGTTACGAAACACAAAATCTTGAATTATATTCAGAATCTTTACCTCCCCTCTCCCCCCTTCCCATCATCAGGGGCACTATCTCTGAGGTTGCTTGAAGGCTCTAGCACCCATGAGAAGTGAGTGCGGAGTACCCATGAACATAGTAGACATTGAAACTAATTAGTAATCGACTTCAAGCGACACCTGTATTACCTACGTCACGCGCCGTGTGGCAAGGCAAGACGTCTCGATGAGATCACACTTACTTATGCTGTGAGTGTGGGCGACTGCACATCATGCCCACTACATTAGGTCATACCTAACACTGTCTAGTGTGTGGTAACTAAGTGTAGGTTTGATTTGTAATGAGCATGCTCACAAGCAAATCTAGCTACTCGACCAGTGTTACCGCACACTCATTCTAGCCCGCCATCCGTTACACCTTACCTTCTGCTGTGCCACAAGAGCTTTCGCTGCCACAGCTCAAAGGCTGTCTCAGGTGTCCGACTCATTCCTAGTCCAGCTGGTAGATAAAACACCTACTTTGAGAGCACACTGTGCTTGATGTTATTGTGTTTATTTCAGAAAATCGTAATATACCCAAACCTGAAGAACCCTCCACTAATAGTTCTTCACAGCTTAGTACAGCTCAAGAAATCCAGCCAGAAGATGTTATTTTGCAAAGTCAATTTAGACAGAAGAAAAGGCGCAATTTTAAAAGTCCTCACAGACAATTATTCCATCACTGTTAAAATGTTGAAGATATAAATGTATTTTTCAAAATCTGCAAAGAAACCATGACTAGTGGAATTTCTGTGCCAAAAACATCATCAATAGGAGATGAGTACACTAAGGTATTTACTTAAGGTGGTTTTTCATCATTGAACAAAGCATTAAAAAGTATGAAAAGCCTCATTTTGCCCAATTTAGAATGTCCATTTACACTGCATGTTATCAAAAAGTAAACTACACAATATGGATACAAATGTTTTTTAGTGTCAGAGGCCTAGCCATGAGGATGAATTTTCAAATAACATATGATTGTTGAAGCTATGATCACAGGATATTCCTGAGTTAAACTCATGGCTCCACCACAACTGATATAGGTGGTCATCACATGATATCACTAACGAAGAGTGTACAATTTTAAGTGATGAAGTACTGCATATAATAATCAGAGTAGTAGAAAATGTGGTATATTATTCAGATATGGTTGATAAAACTAATGATCTTTCAAGTAATGAACAAGTCACATTCTTCTATCGTTATGTGGACTCAAAGTGTAATATAAGTTACACAAAACATTTATTGGCCTATATGAAATGGTATCAACAATATGAGACAAAATTTGTTTGAAATTTTAAATGATGTATAGATCTAAGAGGATTCGACTTAAATATCGTGATGTGTAGAGATCTATATGCAGAAAGTGCTTCTAATGTTGGAGGGCATACTTCCCTTCAATTATGGGTTAAAGCTATCAAAGTAACAACAATTAATGTGCATTGCACAGTTCACTTGTTAAACCTGGTTGTTCAATCACTATGGAAGTACATGCAGTAAGAGAATTTTTAGCATGTTCTTCATACGTGTTTCACTGAAGCACCAGTCTTGTTTTGAATCACTATAGGCATCTGACGATGCTTAAAACCTTTTTTTGCATCCTTTTTGACCAATAAGATAGTGTTGTCCTATATCTTCCTTGAAAATTGTTATAAAAAATTATAGTTTATAGCTATGTCAGAAAGATGATGCTGGCATGAAAGCAAAATGGTTTTTTAAATATCTTCATTGTTTTGAACCTCTTTTATCATCAAATTTCTAATAGAAATTCTCGATTATTTTGAAGATCTAAATGCAACTTAACAGAAGATTTCTTTGCATACACAAAAATGCTTTAGATAATATTAATACTGTCAAACACATTATATCATCACAAAAAGATGATGAAAGATTTAAAAACCTTTGGAAATCAACTCTTGACCTAATTTTTATAATGGATGGTCAACAAATCAACATTAATAACTCCAAAAATACTTAAAAATATAGGCGATTCATCAAGTGAACTGCACCAATTTCCTCGCCAGCTGACTGATATAAAAATATATATTTTGTAGTTTTAGACAAACTCATAGGCCCTAGTGAACAGCACTTGACTAAAAATGCTATGGCACATTCGAGTAATGTGGAACTATTTCTTACTGCTAAAATTATACTTGCAGCAGTTGTGTGAAAGAATTCTATGAAGATAACTTTAATGTGTGTTGTTTGATTCTTGATTGTGCTTTTAGATATTGCATGAATAAAAAATTTAAAAAATGCAAAATCTTTCTTTCCTACTCTGCCTGTCTGTTAGTTTATAACTTGAAAGAAGTTGGATGGATTTTGATGCAATTTTCATTGTTTTGTAAGAATAGTTGGCGCCTGTGACTTCGTTCATGTCTGTTAATGTTTTTATTTAATTTGCAAGGAACCCTAAATATTTCCAGGATAAAATCGGCAACCTTCCAGTGAAATTCGCTTCAAAACTAGTTCACACGCTTTGCTGATTCTTATTTCAAAAAAAAAAAAAAAAAAAAAAAAAAAAAAAAAAAAAAAAACCAACAACAAGTCATCAAATTTAATTGTGACAGAGCGCATGCTTCAGTGGCAGTTTTCCTATACACATATTTACCCCCTTTTCCTGCACTCACTGAGCATGAGACCAACAGCTCAAAACCATAATCTGCCATCTTCCTTCGCACAATAAAGACAAAGAATTTTGTGGTACATTTTTCAATAGCCATTATCTCACTTCCTGCCATTTCTATTCTTCTCGCTATTGTAGATCTGTTTACACAAACTAAAATATATGAAACATTTTCTTGACATGTGCCCTCCCAACAGTATTCCTTAACTTCTTTCTCATAATCTTGAACATTAATTCACAGGTCACGTTATTATCAAATTATGCCTGTGACTTAGGTTCATAGATTACAGCTTTATGATCTAATTCTAAATGTATCAATAGAACAGATTTCTGAATTCCCATGATCACCTTAACTCTTCAGTCCTGTTCTTATCCTGGTACTGACTTCAAAACTATTGATCAGTCTTTCTTGAATGATAACATCAATACTTCTGTCCACATCAAATGAACTAGTATTCAACAGCACATCCATTTTGTCAGCTGCTACCTATTTTATACTAAATTCTCTTATTGTGTTGCCTGAATATCTGTAGCAGACATGTGTGTTCTCACATCATTCTCTCACCAAGTGTTCCAACAGTATTGCTCAAGCATTAATATAATTCAATCATACCTGATTTGATAAATAATCAACTTTGCCATGCACCATTGCAGTCATTACAGACCAGCAACAACCATACTTCTGCTAAGACCAGTCACAGTACAGTTCTTCCTTGAGATTGAATCCATTGACATTCTGCAAGGGTTAAATCCTCCAGTCTAGTCCTGAAAGCAGAGGTCTCCTCATCAAGACCTTCTCCAGCCCATCCATTAATCGTTTGTTTAATCCCTAACACTAGCCAAGTCTTGGTCCATAAGTATCATTGTTCACATTCACATCAGTTGTGATAATAAAGAGAAGGGAAATTGTTTTAGGCATTGAAAATAGCAACGGGTCGGGAAAGTGGACCCATCAAATGTCACTAATAAAGGTAGGAAGGCAGCAATAAATTGAAATGAGTGCAAACAAATTTCACAATATTTTGGTTTAACTCCTTGTTCATTTAATAAGATGAGCCATGTGCAAGAAAGGTGGGCATACAGTGGGTATTAACACAGTTCATACAAAAGTAGATTAGCCTCCTCGGGGTGCTCCCTGGGCAATGTGGCAAAGCCACGGCTGAATAGTCTACATCTTAATAGGCTGCTGGACCTACAGCTTTAGCTTGAGGATATCCCAGCAATTACAAGATATGGAACAATGTTATCAACTTCAAACGGCTCTTCTTGGAGCCCAGTAACTACTACCGCAACGAAAGAACTCTGACAAGCACTCCAAATTCTAAAACTAAATATTGAAGGAATAAGTGGGTCGAAAAGTGACTACTTGTTAAAGTTACTTGAAAACAACAAGATAGATGTTCTTCACCTTCAAGAAACCCACTGCAAAGACAAAAACCATCTACAATCTAAGTGCTATTTACCAGGATATACACTCCTGTCAGCAACATATCATAAAAGCTATGGTACTGCGACATTTGTCAAGAATAACATTCAGCAGGCTAAAATAATTGGCACAAACACAGATTGTAATATCTACATCACTAGAGATAACATCTTAAACATTGAAGTTCTCAATATTTATAACCGCCCAACCAACCTTGGATTATAAATGAATCAATTCAGCACCTGCAACATCCAACAATTATTCTAGGTGATTTCAACAGCCAACATATTATCTGGGGCTACAGAAACATTAACACTGATGGCCAGCTTGTGACAGACTGGGCCGATGCTGA
The DNA here is from genome assembly GCA_031002005.1 of Vandiemenella viatica. NCBI lineage: Eukaryota > Metazoa > Arthropoda > Insecta > Orthoptera > Morabidae > Vandiemenella > Vandiemenella viatica. The sequence continues at coordinate 20,002,196 of JARYHS010012519.1, read as the reverse complement.
AGATCTATTTCTCATCTATGACGCTAAAGAGAAAGGTACATTCCATTCTGCTAGATGGAATCAGGACTATAACCCTGATCTCTGTTTTGTTATTAAAAACTTTCTTGGAAGACCTCTGAACTGCACAAGTAAAGTCTTGAATATCTTCCCCCGAAGTCAGCACAGATCTGTAATTTTGAAGTCGGTCTTGAGAATCCGATCGTAAGATCTAATCCAGTTCGACGATGGATCTTTACCAAAGCTAACTAGAGTGAATTCGCCAGAGAAATAGAACATAACATACAATGGATTGCACCAAATATGAAAAATTACCAGGACTTCTCAAGGCTGCTTTGTGCTATAGCTAAGAAACATATCCCTAAAGATTATAGAAGGGAATACATCCCCGGCTGAAGCCTGAAATGTAACGACCTGTACAGGGAATATGAACTCGGTAATGACCCATAGATTGCAGATGAACTTCTATGCTCTTTAGACTCGGCAAGGCAAGAGAAATTGGCAGAATTAATGCAAAACTTCAATTTCCAGCATTCAAGCAGAAAAGCGTGGTCACTTTTGCGCAAACTAGGAAGTAACGCTGTAGATACCACTAGCAAGAGCTCAAAGATAAAACCTGATCACGTAGCACAGATAATTGTTAACCTAACTAGAAAATCAACTAACACTTTAAGCAACAAGTCTAAAGAAATCCGAAATGAACTAAAGCTCAGATTACTTCAAGCTGACAGAAATTCTCCATTTGCAGCAGATTTCACAGTCTCAGAGATTTTGATGGCAATGAAAGAAACCAAATCTGGTAAGGCTGCACGGATAAATGGAATATAGCCAGAATTTCTAAAATACTGTGGCCCGCGAACATTCAATTGGATTGCCAAATTTTTCAGCAATATCCTAAAATGCGGTAAAGTCCCAAACCTCCTTAAAAGAACCAAGGTAATAGCTATATTGAAACCAGGCAAAACTGGCTGCAGCCCAGAAGATTATAGACCAATAGCTCTTCTGAGTTCATGTTACAAGCTGCTCGAAAGAGCCATCTACAACAGGATCTCCGAAAAAATCCTTGACTTCATACCAACTAAGGAGGCAGGATTTCGACCAAACCAGAATTGTTGCGACCAAGTAATGGCGCTGACCAACCATATCAATAAGGGATTCCAAGATCAGAAAAAGACCTTGGCAGTGTTTGTAGATTTGACTGCAGCATATGACAGTCTGGAGGAAGGGAATGATCCTGAAATTCCTTAGGATTATCCCATGCAAAACGATTGCCTCTCTGTTGAATGACATGCTATGCAATCGAATGATTGAGGTTCATCTAAATGGGAATAGAAGCAAATCTTACAGATTAAACAACAGGCTACCACAAGGATCTGTCCTTGCTCCACTACTTTTCAACATCTACACCGTAGACTTGCCATCTACCACTTCTAGGAAGTTAATATAAGTTGGTGACATAGTCATGACAGCACAATCTAGCGACTTCAAAACATTTGAAGAAATTCTTGCAATTGATGTTCAGAAACTGAATGAGTACTTCAACACTTGACACCTGAAACTGAATATAAATAAGACAGAGGTCAGCTCATTCCACCTAAACAATAGAAAAGCCCACTATAGACCTCAAATAAAATTCAGAGACCAATTACTTAAATAAAATCCTCATCCAAAATATCTAGGTGTGGTTCTTGACCGGTCATTGACATATAAGGAGCATATCCATAAAACAGCAGCAAAAGTAAAAACACGAAATAACATCCTTCACAAACTTTCAGGAATGGGTTGGGAAGCACATGCCACAGCTCTTAGAACATCAGCTCTTGCTCTGGTATATTTAACTGCCGAATACTGCAGTCCAGTATGGCTAAACAGCAGTCACACAAAAAAGATAGACGTTCAACTAAATGACACAATGAGAACAATATCTGGAACTGTTAAATCCACACCTACAGACTGGCTGCCTGTACTCTCTAACATCGCCCCACCAAGTCTCCGAAGACAAGTGGCATTAAAAAAGGAATGGCAGAAATGCTTAAGTTATCCCCAACTTCCAATTCATCAGGACTGCACACACAAAGCTCCAAATAGACTAACATCTAGGTATTCAACATGGAAGTTTGGTCAAGAGTTGGTCCAAAATAATTTCAACATAAGCGAAGCATAGTGCACTGAGTGGACAAATTCCAACCCCGACAAACGGGCGCTAATCCAAGACCCTACACGACAACCTCCTGGATTCAACCTTCCTAGGAAAACCTGGACGTCACTGAACCGAGTGAGAACAGGCCATGGTAGATGCAACTACTGGTTGTACAAGTGGGGAATGACAGAGAATCCTTCTTGTGACTGCAGTAACTATGAGCAAACCATTCACCACATTGCCATGAAATGCCCTCTCAGGAGATTCAGTGGTACAATGAATCAGATTCACAAAGCAACAGCAGAAGCAATTGAATGGCTGCAATCATTAGACATCAGTCTGTAGTAATAGTTATATTTATTGTAAGTTAATGTAGTTACTGTTTTTGTATTTCTTCTGCCATACGAAATAAATAAATAAATGTAGTAAGTCTCAGTGTATACACTGTCATATAACCTTATTTTTTAAGATAGGTCTTCAAAAATAGTTATAAGCATTCTAGATTAATAGAAAACCTCTTGTAGAAGCATTTTCTGAGAAAAAAAGCACCTTAGGAGAAAGAGTTTAGTCAAATTCAAAAGCAAAGAAAGTTATGTCATGTATTTGTCATTTTTGGAATCCTCTTAGTTGCATTCATTTTCAGGGGTGTATAATAAAATTATGATCAAAACGAGATTTGGCACATATAGGCGAAAAAATTTAGTTGAAAAGTCATAGCAAATTTAGTAACTATCATAACACAAGTGGCAATTTGCACAAGAATCAGGCTTAGTTTTATAGATATCAAAAAGATTAATACCTCATTTTATTCAGCATAAAAAGATACACATTATACATAAGAATAGACTTCATAGTTAAAAGAGAAGTGTTTTTTAAGGCAAAAATAGAAATTTACTGGTTTCATGATATTGAAAATCAGTGGAGATACAGGTGGGAAAGTGTATTCACACTAAAGATAAAATTTTCCTGATTGTGAATATGTATTTTGTTTAAAGATTCCGGCAAGATTTAAGTGTTAAAGGTTAAATTAAAAGTTTGTTCCAAGATGGTATATGCCAGCAATGTTTATGCCACACCAGGAAACAATGGAAAAACAACACCAAATAGGTTAAAGTAAAATTTTGGGAGGAAACTCTTTAGGGATGAGAAAAAGTTACCAGGGGATAATAGAATATTTGGTGGAACATGCGAAGAAGTTAAAGGAATTGTCTCATATTAATAAAATTTAAATTTCACCTTGAATATGATAAGTAAAGTAGAGTAACATGTTCCAAAAGTTTTTTTTACACAGTTTGTTTTTACACTAAAATTTATGCAGAGGATTAAGAATTTTAGGAATAATCGGAGATTTAGTGATTTTTAGCTTCAAAATTGAATAGCTTAATGGTGTTTTTACCTTATTCGTCATTACATAAAATAACAAACCAATTACGGGCTTCAACATATTAAAATTTGAGAAATATTTTAGTAAAAATAAGGATTTTCTTTGTCAGATCAAAGGCTGTTTTGATTCATAGGGAATGGATTGCCTATAAGGCAGGCTGGAAATGATGAAAAATAGGCATTGTTTGGCTGAACTTTGGCAGGATAGGATATATTTAGAGTGTGCCACAATATAGGATGAGGCAAATTTTTAAGTAGTCATGCAATACCCATGGAGGTCAAGTTTTATTTAGTACGAGCTGATAGAACTTCATCCTAGGTTGGGGTTAGGATGGATACTTACCATGAGTGTAACTAAACTGCAGTCTTAAATTTTCTTGATCTGTTTGTTAGATGTCTTATCCAAAATTTCTGGTACCAAAAAACTGTATGAGAACTTTCCTTTAAAATACAAACTTTAAATCTACAAGAAATGTACTGTTTTGATTAAACCTTTAACTGTTGGAGTAATATCAATAGTTTGGTGGCCATTTAAACCTACCATCTAGCATCAGGTACCAGTCATGGTATTAGCTTGACGTAATCTATTGCATACCCCAGCATAATACACCTTTTGTTGGACAACACACCTCACTTGCCAAGGGCTCAGGTTTTGAAATAAAATATTGTGAAATGTGTTTGTCTCTTTGTCCATGTGTTTCTGTCCTGCTTTCATCTGTGATAAGTGATGGGTTTATGTTTCTCATTATTTATTAATATACTCATTCAGTAAGACACGCTGCCATTGCATTCAACAAAATATGCAATTTGCACCCAGCCATCCCATCTCCCCAACCATCCTCCACATCCTCACTCATTCTTGTTGATATACTATTTTCCAGTAGGATTTATTTAATGCTGACTTATTGTGTTCTGTGACCATGCCTAGTATTGCCAGAATAACTACAAATTTTTTCCTCGTTAATTTATAAACTCAAAGCTCACTTACCAAAAGAAAATGGCCACCATTTATTTAATATAAATAAGAATACTATAATTGAAGGTCGATTTTGAATGATGTGCACATCAAATACTGTTTTAGTCACTTTGTTTAATGGACCAAAAGCTTATTGTAAATATCCTTGGGTACCAAGATTACATTTCGACACAGCTCTAAGATGAAAAACGCTGTTTGTTCCATGAAATTTAATGTTTACATGTTATCTCCAAAGAATAATGTCACACATTCTTTTCACAACATTCTTTCAATCAGAAACCCAACCAAAACGCAGTTTATAAAATTGTTATAATATAGTAGTAAACTTTGGAAAAGTTAAAGTCAAAAAAGTGGTAACAAAAAGTTTCTAACTATTGCTTATTCACTTCCGTCTATCAACCACCACATGCAATTCCACACTATACCAGAGCTGCACATAGAATGTCAGACAAGGTCACCACTGCATTTCTGTTTGTAGCTCTGGCCCACAAGTAGAAATTTCCATTGCAACACTTCTTTACAAAATTTTACTGATATACCAAAATTTACTCTAATCTCTTTCAGACTTTATCAAAAATTCAATCAGTTGATTTTAAACACTTTTTCTCACCATCACTTTTTCCATATAAGTCTTCATTTTCAGATCAAAATTTGTTAATGGTTTCAATCAAATCCTGGCAAATATCAATTTTTGCCATTAAAACAATCTTTAACCATCAAACTCTTGTCCTATTAATTTCTATATTTTTCCTTTCATTTCATATGCTTTAATTTTCTTAAGACCTCTTAATTAACTATAAATTAATACAGGAAATCTTCATTGTCTTTTCAACCATCTTGTCATCTTGGATTATTTCAAACTATTAAAATTTCCCCTATTTTCCTTCACTTTTTCTCCCATAAATATCATAATTCATATTTATTTTACTTTTTTGTATTTAATTTGTTCTGACCTCTAAGTTCAAAAAAGATATTTCTTTTGTATGATTTTATCATTACCAAAAATTCTGTTTGACATTTGTTACAGCATGTCTTTATGCTATGAAACCCCAATTTTTTTTAACATCTAATATCATAAAAATGTTCCCCTTTTCTTCTTGGTTATATTGTACCTAATACCCTTACCTCTAACATCTTTAATAAGACAGAATTTATATTTTTATTCAAACCATTCAATTTACACGAGATCTAAATAGATTTAAATCCCTTTTATTTGATTTTTCATTATGAAATTACTGAATTTATTTTTATTTACATTTTCATGTTATTAACAATTTTCCCTCACATTATCTTTTTTAATTAAAATTCCTTCAGTATGATGCAATCTTGTCTTTGTTTATAATACAATTTTACAGATGCTGAAATCTTTAATAACTTCCCATAGAAAATTCCTTCATAACTGAGACTTCTACCAAAATGGCTGTCTATTTTTTTTTCTTTGCACGTGATAACATTATTAGCAAATGACTTTACCTCCCAGGTTTACCTTGACAACTTGATACCAAATGCTATTCCTGCTCCCCCCCCCCCCCTCTGATCTTATCTTCTTTTCTGTCTCTCTCAGGTTGCTACTAAAACTGACTATGCTCCTCCTATCCCCTCCTGCAACTTTCACTAGTCATACCACTGGAGAGACCTGTGATAGTTCCTATGTCATTTGCCAACATACAACAAAATTCCCACTTCATATATTGCTCTTAACACCAGGAAATTATTTATTAGGATGAATAGTTACATCCTAAAAGCATTTACCTATAATCCTGACAATCCTCTTCTGGCACAAAATACCTTTAATTCTTGTTTCACAGTTGGTGCAGTTGGAGTCCTTTCTGTTAGTAACAGCTCTTTTAATCATAGGTGGTGAGAGATGGCCCACCAGAATGTACTGGGTACTGGGTACTGGGTACTAAGGATCCATCTAACCCTAATCTGAGAAAGCATTCTACTCCTTTTTCAACTTGTCTTCATTTCCCACTCACCCATTCCTACTTTTCTTAACTGCAGAAATGATCTCTTAATAGAATTAATGGTTTTTACAAATTTTTACCTCTTTAATTTCTGAATATTTATTTTTTGCTATGCATTTGTTGAGGTTCTATTTTCTGTAATAACATTTCTTAATCGCATCTTTCTCTCTTTTTGTGGCACCAGTTTTAATGTCCCCAACATTGTTTCTGTGTTTTACACAAGTAATTCCTGTCGAGATGCTGTTTGACTACTGACCAGGGAACTCCATGTTCTACTACTGAAGGAGGGTTATACACCTCATAATTTCGGTTTTGTTCTGCATTTATAATTTTTTTCTGTTTCTGCTCTTCCAGCAATCTGTTGTAAACAATGATTTCTCTCTTTAATTTTTTTATCTGTTATTTCTGTGCTAAAAAAAAAAAAAGAATTCAGTAGATGAAAGAAAATACTGTATTTCACTTACCGCTAATATTTATATGCCAAAATAATTAGTCTAAACATTATTGAAAACAACAACTATTTTTTTCCTGTTGAGTCATTCTTCATATTAGGAAATATTAACTATGGATTGCATGATAAAAGGCAATAGTGTAATGGACACTATTAGATTGACACTTAGTAGCACTCTTTTCAATTACTGCTAGGCAGTACACATGTTTACAATGAATTACAATCGAGTTGTCTCTGCTGATTACTTTTGTGAGTTGCAGTAAAAAATGTGTAACTATTGAAAATGTGTGTGAAAGTTTTATGGTACATTGTGAATAAAATTACTGCAAAATTGTTTTATTTACATATAGTTGTCTTATGCTGTAAGACTGCAAAACTAGCAAAGTAATGACTTTTGTTAACATAAAAAATGAATAAAATGTACTTTAAACTTAATTAATTCTATTTCATTAATAAATTCTGTAAAACCTTTTGCCCCATTAAAAATATCATAACCTTCAAATTTCTTTCAAGTACTGTTTGTCTTCTACAGTTCTACCAGTGCTGCTGTAGTATGAAGACTGAATTTCTGCATTCTATATTAAACACTAACCCACACATACACATTCCAAATGATTTCCTTGTATTGATTGGGTTAGCAAATGAAACACTTTCATCATATTCTTGCACTATACCTAACTTTTTGTTTTCTCTGTTTTGTCCACTGCATTGAGTATTGCTGGCCCATATTTCAAATTTAGCTACCAATTGGTCCTGAGCTTGTGCAGCAAAAATCAATCTAGATATCTGTAATTCCTCTCTTTGTACTGTACTGTTTCATTATTGTGGTCCATAGAGTTCAGTATACCTTATATGCATAATATGTCATATCTGGTATACCTTATATCTATTATCTATGAGCTGCGAAGTTTTCTTTTAGGGTCAATGTTGGCTAACTTTGTTCACAACAGTTGCAAGTTGCATCCTCGCACAGAAAACATACTAAGCCAGGATTTCTGTTCAGTGGGATCTACAGTTAACATGGAATCCTTATTACAGAATGATCACAGTATGCTTTGGCAACTAGAATAGAAGATATGCTATGAGATGATAGTTATGTGGAATGAAAAGGTGAAATATATCCAGAACTTACCGAAGTTGAAGGTAGAAGTACACCACTGACAAAAAAAGAGAGATTATTTTGGGCTGTGCACTTCCTTCAGAAAATAAAACCATGTAACTGAGCTCACATGAACACCTACAGACAACACAAGCACATGAATGGTTGTTTTGACCATTATGACGAGATTGGAGATGATTGGAGAGGAGGGATGGCAATGAGAGTATGATGGAAGCATTAATTGTGGAAAGAAATTAATTGAAATAAAATAAAAAAGGGCAATGTAAATTAGGTGAGAAATTATTTTTTTAAACATAAAAGGTAAATAAAAAACCAAAATAAAACCAAAATTTAATCTGCTGTTACCATGATTTATATGATATTTTCAGTTTCCCCCCCCCCCCCCCCACAAACTTCACAGTAAAATATTGGGAAATGTTTTGCTCCATACAATTTTGTTGTTTTTGTTGAGAAATACCATGATAGCAAAACTATGCAGATGCTCAAACTGGATATTGTGAAGTAATATCTATCAGTTTCAATGTTTATGCAACATTGTATTTTCAGAATGTGGAAAACCTATTCCTAAGGGCCAAACATTTATTTTGTTTGGGAAAATTGCCAAGGCTGGAGAATTTCCATGGCATGTAGGCCTGTATTCTAAAGAAGATGGGGAGATGACTCAAATATGTGGAGGAACTGTAATAACAAGGAGACTAGTGTTAAGTGGTAAGGTTTTTGTCACATTCAATGTTGTTTTTAATTTCCTAGTCAACTACTCCTATAAAATATTATTGATTCATTTTTCAACATGATAAGTCCTTGAGAGTTCTTGAAGAGGTAAAAGGACATTGATGAAAAATGCAGTCCGTAAAAAATACTTACATCATTGATATCAAAAGATAACCTTTTCATCTCAACATACCCCTTACAATCTACATCTTCAATTATATGCTTCATGAATTCTAATCTTTGTCTACCTTCAACAACTAAGTTAAGCAATCTCACATGTCTTAAAATTTGACCCTGTCTCTTCTTTCTGTAAGGCCCTTCCACAACCTTTTCTTGTCATTCATAATATCCAAAACATTTTCATTTCATACTTTATCTGTCCACTCATTTCATCATTTCTATAGCACTAAATTTGAAATGCTTCAATTTTCCTTCTTTCTAGTATTCCTTAAGTCCATGCTTTGCTACCATGGAGTTTTAACCATTTGATTTTTATCTGTATACCTAATAAGCTGGCTCTTCATTCCATGCTGACCTACCCATTTAGAAATTCTAACCAGGTCATACTGCAGCTGTTTACAGTTCTCTCCTATTTTGATTGTATTAAATATCATTATATCATCTGCAAACAACCTAAATCCTGATCATAACCCATCAATTCAATCATTCATTAGTATAATGAACAGCAGCTGTCCCAATACACTACCCTGTGGCACTCCCATATTTACTTTCTACTACAACGTTTTGTTTTCTAGCTTTTAAGAATTCATCCAATCTTATAGATTTCAGTTTATTTAAAACCATTTTATAGCTCACTGTGTTAAATTCCTTTATAAAGATCCAGTGCACACTATCAATTTCACCTCCCTTGTCCATTTCATCCAAAATATCTTGCACATAGCTCCACATCTGAGATTCACAAGAACATCATCACCTAAAGTCATGTTTCCCTGTGTCCTCTCATTGTCATGGCAACCTGCTTATGTTTCATGAGAAATTAAACTTTTACCAACCTCCTTTAAACTTTAGTATTCCATAGATCTAAATTTTAAAAACATTTTCTTCCTTAATGCTTTTCTAGAAATAATTCATACTTTTGCCGTAATTAAATTCTAAAGCCAGCACAGGTCTGTTTTTGGTTTAGGGCTTCTTTCTAAATTATGGGGCTTTGTTCATAATTTTACTTATCCTTTGCACATCACTACTTCTTCTATCTTATGCTGTTTCAATATTATGGATTAGTCTTCCCTTTATATTGCAGTTCAAATTCTGATAATTAACAAACATCTACTATTGAACTACATAATTCACAACTCCTTGAAATAAGTTATTTACACATTTTTCCCTGTTTTGGATTCTAATTTGTAACTCTTTCATTGATGTACAGCTGATTTAGTAGTTAATTTTGCAATTAAAAGGGTTTGTTCATGAGGGAAAGGATTATTTTCCTGATGCCATACTTTTTATATCTAAAGTCTTGTTGAAATCTTTATTTCCCATACTATCCCTTATGCTCTTTGTAATTCTGGAACTTTCTTATTTTATTTATATAGTTTCATTTCAGTCTGTGTTGTGTTTAGAAAATTATGTCTTGTTTCTTTTTCCAATTGTACTATGCTGTTACTTTCAAAAATCATTAATATCTTTCATATTCTTTAAAACAGGGATTAATTCTTTCTATTCTCCTCTTTTATTCTTTTCTCCCTTAACTCATATTTTTTATGTTTTAATTAATTGATAATACAGCTTGTTTATTATTGTATGTAAAATGTTCAGTATTCTAATTTTAAGATGTTTTATAGGTTCAAAAACCTTTATGCCAATGATTATTAGATCCTCTTTATGGTTATTTTTAACATTGTACCATCCAGGCTTTGTTTATTCATTCCTGTTCACATTTCTTAAGCTGCTTTCCTGTATGATGTGATACGGATGTTAGCTTTCACGCAAGCAGAGAAAGCTGCTTCAGTAGAAACCACCTCTAATCATATTCTGCAATGAATGAAGGATTTTGATACCTCTTCCAACCACCTGTCCAAAGTATACAGCCCATCTAAGTTTATTATCATATGTTGAGATAATTAGACTTCAGGTCTTCACCAAACACTATGATCATAATTCTAATTCTTGCACAATAATACTTAATGGTCTCATCAAAACAGTTAATTAACATCCCTGATTTTCTTATATCATATGTAACATCCCATTTTTATGTATAATTGTCTGATTGACTCCTCTTTCCCTCAGTTTTACAACATATTCATAGAACTTTCTAGTTGCACCTTTCGATGTTCAGCTTCACATCTTATATTTTTGAGGAATTGTTTAGCTTCAATACCAGCTGCAGTTAATTCCCTGTTTAGTTGTTTAAAGTGTTCACTACTGCATTAATGTTTTCTAACTATATATATATATATATATATATATATATATATTTATATATATATATAGGGTGTTACAAAAAGGTACGGCCAAACTTTCAGGAAACATTCCTCACACACAAACAAAGAAAATATGTTATGTGGACATGTATCCGGAAACGCTTACTTTCCATGTTAGAGCTCATTTTAGTTTCGTTAGTATGTACTGTACTTCCTCGATTCACCGTCATCCTCTTGACTTCCATTTATGGGGGCATTTGAAAGCCCTTGTCTAAGCAACCCCGGTACCAAATGTAGATACTCTTCGTGCTCGTATTGTGGATGGCTGTGATACAATACGCCATTCTCCAGGGCTGCATCAGCGCATCAGGGATTCCATGCGACGGAGGGTGGATGCATGTATCCTCACTAACGGAGGACATTTTGAACATTTCCTGTAACAAAGTGTTTGAAGTCACGCTGGTACGTTCTGTTGCTGTGTGTTTCCATTCCATGTTTAATGTAATTTGAAGAGAAGTAATAAAATGAGCTCTAACATGGAAAGTAAGCATTTCCGGACACATGTCCACATAACATATTTTCTTTGTTTGTGTGTGAGGAATGTTTCCTGAAAGTTTGGCCGTACCTTTTTGTAACACCCTGTATATATATATATATATACATATATATATATAAATATATATATAAGTGCTTTTTCATAATAATCTCAAACTTGTTGAAGAACTCTAAATGCATTTCTAATTGGAATTGTTGTAACCACCATTTTTGGCCTAGGCCAAAATGATGCTTTATCACTGTTTTTCGCAGCATGTTACCACATTTCTGAGTTTTCAACATCACTATTCTTCTGTCTGTCTCTTTCTTCTGAAATCTGATCTATCTTCTCCTTTAACCATTTGTTAATGTCCTCTTTCTTTGCTAATTCCAATCTGAGTTTGTTACATATACAAATAATTTTGCAGTCATTAGCTGTTAGACATACAGTTGCATTGTTTTGTCTTGACTTTGCTTGTGTAACATCATCATTTGTAGTTTTCACTCTAACTTTGGACGATGAACACACATCTGACTCTGCATCTAAGTTTATACACATCACTAAAAAAATTTGCTAATCATTGACTTATCCACCAACGTTACTACTCATGGTCGCCATCTTGGCCTTTTTTCCCTTCTTACCAAACTGTTTAACCTTCTCACTTTCCTACTCTGATAGTATGTAGATTCTGTACCTTACCTTCTTTTCATTTTGTATTATGAATTTCTTCCACCAGTTGTATTAACTCTTTGAATTTTTTCCCATTTCCCTCTGTAATGATGCTCTCATTCAAGATACTAAACCTCCAGTTATAGTACCTGTTCAACTGTGACACTGATACTTTTTATTAATCTACTCATAAACAGTTTTGGTGACTGGTTTACTAAGTCATCTTATTTCCTTTAGCTGCTTCACTATCATGTATTCATTTTTATTATTTAAAACTTTATTTTAAATATTGGAAATTGTTGTAGATTCAATTTGTTTGTTGGTACATTCAAAAATAAATTTTTGTTTTGTTTAATTTCTTATATTTATTTCAGCTGCACATTGCTTTGTTAAGTCACGAGATCCTGCCAGTTATAAAATTGCAGCTGGGAAGTACAGGAGAGGCTGGGAAGAAATGGATCCTACAGAACAACGTTTTGATGTAAGTTTCATAAGCACACTTTTTCCATAAAGTTAATAAAATTTAACACCAATGGCAATAAATTTTGAAGGTGTACAGGTTCTTTGATAGTATATTCATATCACCATGTCGAATTTTGAGTGAAAACCACAACTGGACAGCAATTAAGCATCAAGTATATAAGTAAGAGTCTTCAGACAAAACTGCTTTCAGTGTGCTTAACTTAGTTGTTTACACATTGTTGATTTATTGTTTAATTTGTCTTGGATAATTAATGGCCCTCATAAACACATTACCATCTCAACTTACGTACTGTAGGAGTATAATGTAATGCATACAACATAATATGTTGCATATGAGTTACCTGAATATATTGAACATGTAAAGATACATGAAGAGAGTAAACAAATAAACTTAAATCCCAAAATTAAGTTTAAGACTAGAAGAAAAATAAGATTTAGTATAGCTGTCAGAAGGGATTCAATAAATATTAGTTTTGAGATGGATTAAATGTAACAATGCTTTTGATTGAAATTATTTTATCATTATATTATTTTTAATGTCCCAGAGGCAACTTAACTACACTATTGTGAATTTTAACTTTACATTATTTCAGTGTTTGTAGTAACTTATGTGGTATATACCTTGGTAAATTATTCCAGTCTCTCAATTCTTAACTACAAGAAACAGTTTTATTACAATGTTAAGCCAGAAATCAAGGGCTAGTTTATGGTAATGGTCCTCTCTTACCTCACACTCTTAATATTTCTACCAGTCTATGCCCCACCCCTATCATAAACACATTCACTATCATTTGAAGCACTCTCTTCTCCTGCCACTGATGTTGCAATTACTCACATTGATTTTTTTGGTAAATATGATGTAAAGTTACTTTTTGTGTTAACTATGAGCAGAAATCATTCATCGTAGGTATTCAGTGCAAAGTACAGAGGGGGAGATAAATCTTATATATATATCAAAATAGATGTGTGTTTTCCTATATTTCACCTTTCAGCCACCACTAGCTAGCACAGATCACTGGTGTTTGTATGGGAAATTAGCATTGAGTTTCCTGTCATGCACAATGTTGGCTGAATGCCGATAGCTGTGGGGATGTGGAGGTTATTATGATTAAAGTTGGTCAATGCAGAGCGTTTTCATATTTCAACCAAAAATGTGTGACTCCTTATACTTCTCTTTCCTGCCACAACTAGATAGCATAGACCATTGGTGTTTGTGTGTGTTAGTAGAATCGTGTCTCCTGTCATGCACTATGGTTGTTAGATGTCGTTAGCTATGGGGGTGTGGGAGATATGGGGGTTGAAAGTGGTCAACCTGCAGCAATTTCATATTTCTGCCCAAGACACACGTGTCATGGTGTATCATTTTTCGGTGAAAACTATCTATTGCACATCACTGGAGTTTGTGTGGGGTAGTACCATAGAGTCACCTTTCGCTGACAACGTCGGCCGAATTTCAGTAACTGTGGTATTGTGGGAGGTATGGTGGTTTAAAGTGGCCGATCAAGGATATTTTCGTATTTCGACCATAGACATGTGTCTCCGCATATGTCACTTTTCTGCCACAACTACATATCAAAGATCATTGGTGTTTGTGTGTGGTAGTAGAATCGAGTCTTCTGTCATGCACTATGGTGGTTAGATGTTGGTAGCTATGGGGGTGTGGGAGATATGGAGGTTGAAAGTGGTCGACCTGCAGCCAAAGACGCATGTGTCATGGTGTATCACTTTTCAGCGAAAACTATCTGTCGCACATCACTGGCATTTGTGTGTGGTAATGCCACAGATTCACCTTTCACTAACAACGTCAGCCGAATTTCAGTAACTGTGGTATTGTGGGAGGGATGGTGGTTGAAGGTGGCCGATATAGGATATTTTCGTATTTTGCATATGTCACTTTTCTGCTACAACTACATAGTACAGACCATTGGTGTTTGTGTGTGGTAGTAGTATCATGTCTCCTGTCATGCACTATGGTTGTTAGATGTCGGTAGCTGTGGGGGTGTGGGAGATATGGGGGTTGAAACTGATCGACTTGCGACACTTTCAAATTTTTACCAAAAAGTATGTGTCCCTGTGTATCACTTTTCAGCAAAAACTATGAAGCGTAGATCACTGGTCTTGGTGTGTGTGGTAGTAACACAGTGTCACTCATCGATCACAATGTTGGCCGAATTTTGGTAACTTTGGGAGTGTGGGAGATATGGTGGTTGAAAGTGGTCGATCAAGGATATTTTCATATTTCCTTCAAAGACATGTGTGTCCATAAATTTTACTTTGCTGCCTGAACTACATAGTGCTGATGACTGGCATTTTTGTGTGGTAATAGCATCGAGTCTCCCATTGTGCACTATGGTTATTAGATGTCGGTAGCTATGGTGGTGTGGGACATAAAGGGGTTGAAATTGGTCGACCTGTATTTTTAATTCAAATTCTTTACAAACATGAACAAAGTCGTGGGTACCAGATTGTATATAAATAAATTTCAAAGCACCATAACCTCATGTTTGACCATCGACCACCAACTCCTTTTTATGCTGAATTTTCCTTGAATGATTTGAGCTTCCCAGAGAAAATAAATATATATATAAATTGTATTTATGACAGCTCTATAAATCACTTTTTAGTCTTTGCTCAAGAATTTCCATATTTCACTTCTTCTCTCACAATATAGAGTCAGCTGAAATTTTGTGTATATTCTATATTAACTTTTGTTCAGTGGGACACTTCTGTCTTTACTTTAGGTAAGTGACTGATTTACTGTAACACACACTGAGTCTCATAATAGGTTTTATTGTATTCGTGCAAATCATTCTTGGCTCATTTCTTGTTCCTCAACAATACCAAGACATTATCAAAATGTCATGAATTATATTTGTATCCTTTTTGCATCATCATTGCCCTCCTGCTTCTTAATTTGGTAGTAATGGGTATTCATTCATATCTTTCTTTACTTTGTTACAACAGCCAAGTTATAGCCCCATCGTTAATCTCACTTCATGTAAGGATTTTTGGTGCATTTATTTTTTGTAATTGACAGATTTGGTTCTATTCACTTCAGTTTATTTTATCTCACACCCTTACTTACATACTGATGTCCTGGTTTGAATTTCCTCCACCATTTTCTCCACATTTGTCTCAGTCTTTGTCTTATTTTGATGACAGCATCAAAGATGCGGTCGTTTTTCCATCTCTTTTTGTCTCAGTTAAATATCATATAATAACCCTTTTATTGTCACCTCTTGCAGTACATGATCTGCTGAAGTAGGTTTTAACACTCACAAATTTCAGTAATACTCTGTTTTCATATTTTTCTTTTTCTGTGTTGTCCTGCTATTAACTTTACTAACAAACAATATTGTTGATGTCACCATTGTAGTTTAAGATAAAAAAAATACTGTATGGCTTTTTTCCATACACATTTTTTTCAATGAAACCTAAGAATTCTATGGGCAATAAGGTATAAAATTAAAATGAAATGTTTTTAATAATTTTCATTTTCAGTTTCTCTGTCTGTAGTGTGCAATATTGTTGGTTGGCACCATTAGCCTTTTTGCGAGTGTTTCTCACCATATCAGCCAGATGATATGGAAGTATGTGCTTTTTACAGCATGCTCTGCCATCATCCTCAGATCCTAGACATGTGCTGTGACAGACAGAATTTAAATACTGGTCTGCCAACTGTCTGATGTATGGGAATAACTTATTCATGATGTTCTCAGGCACTGACATAGATATTTAGCATTGTGCTTCACCCTATTCCCTCATCCTCAACACCAACATTCCCACTGACTGCAGTATAAGCCTATCATTCAAAAATGTAAACAATCTCAGAAAATGGTGAGGCATACTACTGAAATCTATGGAGGCAACCATGTGGGCTGCTTTGCAAGCTGTCTAGCTCAGTGTAAACTGGCCAAGCCTTTTGAGATGTCAGAGCAGAGTGGCCAATTCTAAACTGGTCACCTTCATAAGCCCTACATGGCTGGCCAAACCAATAAAGGCTACCCACCATCATACTAGATGCCAGGCCTCCAAATAGAAAGGGTGTGAAGAATTCACTGTGTCCACTCTCCGCTGCCAGGCTAGTCGCTTGATGAGCAAACCAGGATGATTAATACTCTGCACTCCACCCTGCTGCTGCCAGATGAAGCTGTACATCAATTAAAGCAGCACAGTGACCAGCAAGAAACCTTAAGTCTGTTCTTGTATGCCACTCTCGATACCATGTAAAACGGAGTGGATCCATGTGCATCATTCACCGACAAAATCAAACTTCAACCAAGGTAGAAGAATGAGGTATGGTAAACAAGCCAATCAGGTAGGCCTACCTCATTGTTAAATGATGACGATGATAACAGCATTGCAGTTCTGACTGTCGCAGCATACATGTGCAAGATGAGCTGTTTAAAGCAAGACTTTCTTGTGTTATTTAAGTTATGTATTGTAATAAATGGTAATCAATAAAATTAAAGGTGTTAAGTAGCGAAAAGGGATAACAAATTATGACAGAGATCTGAGCCACTTCTTACCTTTAGAGGATGGGTGCTGGGCATGAACACACAGAAAAGACAAAAATGCACATGATAAAGTAATTTTTGGGTCTAACCCTTTATCAACAGGAGAACATTAGGGGAGGTGGGTGTGTGGGTTAGACCCGAAAATTACTTTTTGTCTTTTCTGTGTGTTCATGCCCCACATCCATCATCTAAAGCTAAGTTGTGGCTCATTTCCATATCATAATTTTGTATTGTAATAATGTTATTTTTCAATTTTTTTTGCATTATTGTCATGTCAATGCAATTTAATTTGTTTTTATTTTCCGAACGTGTTCACTTTATTCTCTGAAGCATCTTCAGCAGTTTTGTATGTTGGGTGTTTATACGTGTAATTAATTTGTGTTATGTATAAATAGCCAACTGACAGAATTGCTGAAGATGCTTCAGAGAATCAAGTGAAATGCGTTAGGAAAATTAAGAACAAATTTAGTTGCATTGTCGTGACAATTATTCATAAAAATTGATTCTATTTCAATTGAGAAAATGGCCCACAATATCAAAATTGTAATGTTGTTTTTGGTTGTGAAGAGTGTAGTTATCAAGGATGAAATTGGGAATTGGCCCAAAATTCATCTGGATAATAAAAATCTAATTTGTCGGACTTGATATTTGAGTCAGTGACCATTGTGTCTCCTTGATATCCAGTATAATTTCTATAAATGTAATTTGTTTTCAAATTTACAGATAGCACACCATTTTTGTGATTCAGACATTTTTTAATTAATATTCTGTAGAAGAAAAAGAAATAGTTTGTACAAAACCTTATTTGTTTGGACTTCACCTGCTTCTTTTATCCTTTGTTGGTACAGGTAGCTAATTAAAAAAAATGATTGGACATTGATTGAATCTATGACTCTATGACAGTCGTAGTCCACCAAACACATTGTGTTAACAAGTTAAGAAAATATTAGCTGCTTCTGTGTTGTCATTGATAAATTAACCTTTCCTCTACCTGCTGTAATGTGTTTTTTTATACTAGTCTCATTCTAATATGTATAGTTCAGAATTATTTAAAACTCTTACACTTAACAGAAAGGTAGTATTAACCTATCATTTTGACTGTTTTTTCACTGTTTCTTTAGGTTAGTATAATTTTCATTTAGATTACATAGTGTAGCAAAATAATATGCATTTCACCCAAAATTGGGTGGGATTGCACTTTCTTTTGGTTCAGGGTGTAACGCAAAACAGACATTATTCTATAGAAATTATTGCTAACAGATTTTTGATGAGCTTGTATAGACTGAAGTTCTGTGGGGTATGTTTTAAGTCTAAAAAGAGTTTAATTATGAATTTTACATTTGATATCTAAATGTAAACAATAGGAAAATAACATACTTGTGCATATTTCGAGATGAAAACATTTGAATGGATGAATAGTTCCCTTTGGTAAAGTATAAGTGAATTTAAAGAATTTCATGGCATATAGAGTTAAAAATAATAGTTTCATTTAGAGTGTGCAACAAAGCGGATGGTAATTATCATTGCTAATAATTAAAATCACAGTTCATATTAGTTAATTGGGAAGGTAAGTTTTTAGAAAAATATTAGAGCTTGAAACAAAACATTGAATGATAGTTTCATGGCACAGAGGTAATTGGATAATAAAGCTATGTGTTTAGGATGGAAGGCATAAGTCAATAATATTTTCATAACTGAGAGTTTTCCAGTAGGGAGACATCTAACCAGATTTTGGGAAAGAAGATTGAATATTTCTTTAACATAATTTGGCTGATTAAGTAATGGGTTAAGAGCTTTGTTAACATGGTAAGACCACATGGAGAAGTGTGAACTTTGGATAATAATTACAGGAAAATGATGACTTTTATCGAATTTTCATAATAATAAAAAAAATTAGAATAATTTCGGCTATCTAGTGTAGAAATGTTGGAGATTTTGAAGCGTACAAAAAATTATAGTACTTGCAGTCATGTGTGTTGCCATATCATCAAATTGACTATGAAATAATGGAAAAGTCACTCTTTTCAGTGAACCAATAATTATGCATGGTGAGCAGGGGCGTAGTTATCGGACGGCTAGGCGGTGCTGTGCACCGGGGCCCTCAAGCTCAGAGGGCCCCCAAGCACAGCTCAGGGGGCCCAAGCTCAGTTCAGGGGAGCCCCCTAAAGCTCAGGGAGCCCCGGGGCCCCTTGTTAACCTTGCTACACCACTGATGGCGAGTGACAAACACAGTTCAGTTCATTACATGGTTTATAGTTGTGACATTTGCATAGTGCAGAGGTGTTCACTTGGCGTGTTTTTGAACATTTTAGCAGCTAGCAGTGCGAGTGATTTAAATTTCCAATGTGACGAAATTAGGGATTATGAAGTTTCCGTAAAATAAGGGAAACAGAACAGAAACTTTTGCCGATTGAAGGTAAATTTTTGTTTTTAGTACGGAACCTGCCTAACCTAACAATTGTCTATTGTGGAATGGATGAAATTTGAGTAGTGAGGATTCATTTTGGCATTTAATTAAAGAACTGAAATCTCCTACTTAATGAATGTTGGTATGTAAATGTGAAGAAAGACCGAAGGGTAACAAGCAAACTATTTTCTTGGATAATGATTTTTCAATTATCGTCAACAGTATCAGTGTAGTACTGGTGATCTGGAACTTTTGTTTAATACTTGAATAAACTTGAGTGAACTGAATTTTCTCCTAATAAGAGTATGTGAAAATCAGAAGACATACTGTAGTAAATCTAGATTGGCAACCAGACTTCAGCAAAGTATCACATTGAGTACATATATTGTTTTGGATATTTACAGCAAACCTAAAACACCAACCAATAATTTATTGTTTAATGATTGTATGGTTTAATGAATTTTGAAATACAAAACTAGAACTCTTGCAAACAATTCTCTCTTCCACAATTTCAATGCAAACAACAACAGTGCTTTTGTCCTAACAACAACAGAGATTGCTGAAACATGGTTACATTTTGAGCATTTACAGAAATTGTGGAATTAAAAGATTATAATATGCTGTTTAGCACAGTCACAACATCTGTCTGATTTGACCTTCCCTTTCGGCTATCAGTACTTCGTTCATAAAAGAAATTATTCAGGAATTATTTAACACGGCCGCCTGGTTATATGGAGGGTGGAAATGCTCTATAAATATTTTTAACTGAATGAAACACACAAAGAAGTATGTTGAGCACAAACATTATTTATTGCACAAAGTTTTTTTTAGCTACACCACTGACCACCAAACCATATTTATTTATTTATTTTCTCATCAAGAAGAATTAATGACTACCCTGAATAATTGTTTGTGAAGATTGCAAGTCCATAATGAGTGCAAGCATTCTTAATATTCCAAGTTTAGCACGACACTGTACTTCGTTATATTGCAGTATTCGAAATACACTAGTAACAACAGTTCAGCATTTATAGTATACACACAGTATTCACAAGTAGCCTCTGGCTTATCCAACCGTACAAAACACCGGCCAGAGCTAATTACACCGACGAGCGTAATTTGTATCCACGATGACTTCTGCTTTTAACAACACCATTCTCACAACAGTCAAACTGGCTAATCACTTTATCTTTGAGTGACTGGCTTCAACAGACGTCACAAAAAACAACAGGCATCATGTAAATGACTGGTAGCCCTCATGAACGAAACTTCTTTTAACACAAGATTACTTCTCTGTTCATTGCACCCATGCATACACCCATGCTCTTGATTAACATGCAACCTCCTGCCATTCGATCGTTGAGATCGATAGTTGAAGTCACACCCACTAATCGACTTTACATGTGCATAGATTACAAGATCCAATAAGCTATTTTAATGTGACAACCCCTTCCAGGTTGATGGTTAAATGTGAAGCCACATTAAAACCATAAGTATCAAACCAATAATTGAAACAGGTTATAATGGTGACAGTCATGCTGAAAAATTGTATTGAAAGAACAAGACTGTGTTTCATCTTTCGTAGGCAGTTTCTTTTTGGAAAGTGATATTGTGTATTATATGACACAAGACACATTTCTTTACATTCCTTAGCACTTCTTTATGCACAATACACTGGTTCACTATCACTTCACTCATTACTGTCTCTGTCTGAGCGCATGTAACTGATTGACATCTTACCCAAGCTCCTTACAAATGTAACGTTGGGTGAAGCCCGGTGGATATAAGGTCATTAACCGATTGGGTCATACTAAAGTAAGAGTGACAATTCTCTATAATGGCACCATTATGTAAGACAAAAAAAAAAAAATTACTGCTACCACCTATTCACAATGAATATATACAAAAAACATATGGCAAGGATTGGCTGGGTGTTCAGGACAAAACTTTGCCCCTAAGCACTCCAATATTTCTATTCATCTTGAGAGTCCCTCTTAAAGGGCTTTAAAGAAACATTATAGATACCTTTTAATGTACCATATCTCAAGTATTCTAGTGTATAAGTATTTTCTCTTGGGCTATCTCTTATACTATAATCTCCCTCATAAAGTATTTTGAACTTCTTTATCTCGTGATTGATTGACGAGGACTTGAAGTGTGTCTGGAGCAATACTAAGTCTCCCTGTTGGTAGTATGTACATTTTCCTTTCCTTTTATGTCTCAATTCTCTAGCTTTAGCCTTTTCCATCAGTACCTTCTAGGCTTCCTCTAGTTTTTCTTGAAAGGTTATAGTTTTCTCTTCTGGAAAATCTATATACTTGTTGACAATCCTTGCTGCCAGTTCTCGAAACATTAGCTCGCAAGGGGTCATTCCCATTGAGCTGTGGGGAATTGTATTCATAACGTCATCAAATTTCTCAATGTGATAAGCCCAGCTTTTGTGACTTTGCTGCCAATATGTCCTAAACCCTTTACCAATTTATCTCTCGACAACATTCCCTTGGGGGTGGAAAAATGATGTCTTCAATAGGTCAATCCCCTCTCCTTTTGGAATTCGATCCATTTTCTATTTGCAAATTGTGGTCCATTGTCAGACAATACTTTTCTCGGTCTTCTCAGGGTCGAGAAATATTGCGTAGGCAGTTCACCCAACAGCACTACCATAGTCGCCCTTTTGACTGGGTAAAGCTTGACGTACTTTGTGAATACATCTATAACAACAAGGATTACATTTACCCTCCCCCCCCCCTCTGGAGGCCGCAAATGGTCCATATAAATCAATTGAGATTAATTCACGAGGTTCGGTCAGTGTAATACTCTTCATCGTTCCCTTTCTCTGCACATTGTCAACCTTTACCTTCTTACAGATTTTGCATGTCGACAAGGTTTTAGCCACCCTTCTTTCCAAATTTCCAAAGTAACAGTGTTCCTTCAGTATCAGTGCACATTTATTTTCACCGTATTTGCCATAACTAAGATGATGATATTTGATCCATTCGTCTACACAATGATCTGGCAGACATACCTTCCATTCTATGTTCTCTTCCTGTAGAAGAGGATCCCTCTATGTATACAGTAGTGTCTCTTTGACATTCCTGTACCCTCTAGGGCTTCTATGACTGTGTTCCATGCATCATCCTTTCTCTGTTGATTAGACATCTCTTTCATCCATTTTATCACCTTACCCTCCTGGGCAAACCCTTCCAGGTAATTGAGGACGGCTTCTTGGTTTGTCTGATAGGTCCCGCCATCCTCTGGCATCCTAACTGGTAACCTTGATAGGCAGTCTGCCACTACATTGTCTTTTCCTGGAAAGTACTTAATGTCGAATTGGAATTCTTGTAATAAAAACACCCACCGGGTCAGTCTGCCATGAGTTAATCAGCAATTCATCAAGAACGATAGAGCTCAGTGGTCCGTATGTATAATTATCTTCCTACGTAGGAAATTATGCTTGAACTTTTGTAAGCTCCAAATTATGGCTAGAGCTTCCTTCTTTGTCACACAATACCTCATCTCATGGTCATTCATCATTCTACTGGCATATGCTATAGTGCGGTGTTCTACTAGTCCAGCCACCTCTACTTCTTGGAAGACTTCAGCCCCAAGACCATAGTGGGAACTGTCGGTAGCCAAGCACAGATCTAATTCCCAATTGGGATACGCAAGGATCCACTCCTGCGCTAGCTCTTCCTTGATCCTCTTGAAGTCTTGTTCACATCCACTCGTCCAATTCCAAATGATATTCTTCTGTTCCATCATCCTTAAGTGGGGTCTGTTTAGTTGCTGTTCGGATATAAATTTCCGATAATACCCACATAACCCCAAAAAGCTTTTCAATTGAGTTTTATTCGTGGGTCGAGGGAATTTCTTATGGCCTCTAACCTCGATTCATCTACTAAAATCCCCTCCGGGGTAACAACATGACCCAAAAATTTTAAGCGGGATCGGAGAAAGACACACTTCTTTTTTCTTCAAAGTTATCCCCGCATTTTTGATAGCAGTCAGGACTTCTCTCATTAACTTCCAATGTTCTTCTATTGTTTCGGTGGCAACAATTATGTCGTCGACATACACTTGCACCCTTTCTCTTAAGTTTCTGCCCATGACGTGATCTAACGCTCTGATGAAATGAGCAACCGAATTGTTTAGACTGAAGGGAAGAACCCTAAATTGGTAACATCTACCTTCAAACCTGAAGGCTGTGTATTTTCTTGAGTCCCTGTGGATAGGTATCTGCCAGTACGATGAAGTCGGGTCAAGAGATGACAGGTACTTCACTCCATGGAATTTTTGTAATATATCATCAACTCTATCTGGGTGGTCCCTCTCTGTTTTCAAAATTTTGTTCAGGGCTCTAGCATCCAATACTAGCCTGATGGATTGGCCGAACTTAGTCACCACTTTGTGATCTTTCAATTATACCCCAACTCTCCATGCGCTCTAATTCCTCTTTCACTTTATCCCGTTTAGACACTGGGATGGGGTAGGGCTTTATGGAGAAAGGTTTCTCTTCCTTTACTTGGAAATGACATTGATATACATTTACTAGTACTGGCCTGTCATTGAAAATACCTTCAAAATCCTCTTGGATATCTGGTGGACATATTTCAAATCCTCCTCCTGCTATAATGTTAAATTTTCTGTCTTCCAACGAGTTTCTTCTGCCTCCGTTTCCTATTCTCTCATCCTCTTCAGCGTATTCACTTTCCTCTGGACTGTCTTCTACTTCAGCATAATCCACTTGGATTTCTGCGAACGCTTCTCTATTGCCGTTGATGACATTCCCTATTTCAACTCTACATTTCTTTCCTTCATTGTGGAACTCCATGTTTCCCTTCCCACAATGCAAAGTTGTATCCGCTGGCACAATCTAGTTGACTCCTATGATGCAATCTATATTTAGGTATGGTACAACATACATATGTATCGCTACTTCATATTCCTCCACTCTTCCTTCAATTATTACTTGAATCGTTGTCATTTTGCTCTTTTTTCCTGTAGCTGGTACTATTGTAATAGTATTGGTGGGCCAATATTCAAAATGGTTCTCCTCTGCAAGTTACTTGTATAAAGCTTCAGATATGCATGAAACCTCAGCGCCTATATAAATTACAGCCTTTATCTTCCTTCCTAAGACATCAATTTCTACTGTAGGTACTTTGAACATTCTTTGCTTTAATTGGTTGTCTTCTTCTAGAACGTCCTCCGTTGGGTCATTTAAATAGATAGAGTTTATGTATAATTCTCTGCTGTCATCACACACTCTTCCTTCTCCCGTTCGGATACTATCATCTTCTTCTTTGTTGACAGCCTCATTTGTCTTTTCTTCACCATCTGGACTATGGCTTGTCCCTCCTTTATTCCTGATACTGGTTTTCTTCATGGTTGGAAAGTTATGTCTCGTCGTGATAACCCCTTCCACTTCAACCTCAACTGATTCATCATCCCCTAAACTTGAGCAATATGAACTGAGGATACCATGGACTGACTCGTCCGCTGCCTCACAAATGTGTTCATACTCTCCTGCGGTGTCTACTTCTTCTTTGCTATAATTACAATCATTATCTTCATGGGCGACATCTTCCTTATTCACCTGTTCCAGCCCTTTTATTATATTTTTCAGGAAAGTATCCTCTTCCATAGATACTACCCTTTTTGGTTCTTCAATACTTCTGATAGGAATGTCACTATAATCCGTGATCTTCACCATTCCTCGGTCCCCAAATGTGAAACATCTCTCGTCGTAGTGTGCTTCAACCTCTAAGTCTTTCTCCTCCTCTTGGTCTTCTCTCGTTACATTTTCCTTCAGGTACAGATCTTCGTTGTCTCTGAGACTGTTTACTTATCTATCCTGATTATTTTCTTCATTTTCGTCAGCTGCATCCTCTTCAATTCGTATGAGGGAATCACCCATTATCACATTACAGAGCGATATGCTAATTGTCAAATCTCATCTAAGTCTACAGTATCTATAGTCGATATCCATTACAAATACTTCGTAGCAGTAAACTCTTTGAGAGTAGCGAGCAGTCTGTGTTTGAATGTCACTGAGAGAGGTAGCGTGCACGAAAACGTGGTTGTGTTGTGTTCGCGGGAAGCAGACATGTTCTACAGAGTGTAAACGGACTCCGAATTTCGCGCATCCGCATCGGCACTAAAAGAGTGACTGTTGTTTACGACTCGATTGGACTGGCCACGTTGGAACAACAGCATTAACTTTCCGTTAGTAAGTGTGTCAGAAAAGGTGCTTCATCTACCGTGATTGTTCTATTAACAGTGGAGATGGTAGAAACTGTATTTTATGCTAAGTGAGAATACTGTTTCACTCTAGCGAACCTGTATCTTCGGATAAACATTATTTTTCAGTTGGTGGTTGGCGTATACGTGTGTCTAACCCAGTGGCGGCTCTAGACGTAGTGCCACTGTGACATGTCACTACCTCTAATCATGAATAAATAAATTAAAAAATAAATGCTGTGAAAGAAAAATAAATGTTTATAAATGCGGCATTCTCTACTCTGCAGCTAGGGAAAGTATTGAACTCCATCTGTTGGCCACATCAGTGAACTGTTTCGCTGTCTAGATGGCACAGATCGCGCATGTGCTCTAGCGTTTTCGTGGAAATATTCAAGGTCGGGGGTTGACTTTGTTAATGGGGAATGGAGACAACTTCATTCTGTCACACGCTGCAGCTCGATAAAGTTAGTAATACTGCCGACAGAGTGCAGCAGCTGCCATTTTTGTAGCATTCAACTAAATATCCACTGTAACAGTGCTTCAGCCTGTTCGCTGATTAGTGGTGGTACACGAACATAATTCAGGAGTTCCACAGGCATAATATCATAAATTCTGGTACCATATTCGTTCTGTATAAGGCTGTATGCCCAACATTTAAAAGCCTTGAATATTTCAATGACCCGGCAAAAATGTGGCATTTCCAGGATGAGATAGAACAGCACTGTTTCTACAACAGTCTATTCACTTCCATGTGGCATCTAGAGATTAAGTAAATGACGGTTTACTAAGGGTTTTAAGTGGGTATGAGGAACATTGGTAGTTGATAAGATTGGTAACGCGAGTGGTGAAGTAAATAAAATTAAAAGGCAAACGGTCTAGCGCAGTGTTTCCCAACGTGGGGCCCACGCCCCACAGCGGGGCAATTTGGTTTTTTTAGGGGGCAATTTATTAATTGACTTGATACGACTTTACCGCTTTCTCTTCGGGTTATTTAAATGCAATGCTAGATATAGGTACAAAATATAGCAAAAAAGCAAATTCTTAAAAGGATCACACTAAATTTCAATAATAAATCTTTATTAAAAATCATTTGAATTTTAGTAGTTCATTATATGTTTTATTTTTTTTAACTTTACTTACTGTATTTTATGACAAAATGAAAGTGTTTTCTTTCAAAAACCATTCTATATGAGTTTCTTTAATAACAAATAATTTTTTATTAAAAATTATGTATGGGGGCAAAAAAAAAAATGTTAAAAGTGGGACATGACCCAAAAAAGGTTGGGAAACACTGGTCTAGCGTCTTTTATTTTGGTTTATGTATGTAGGTCGGTGGTATAGTGTAGCATCCAGCCTGTAGTAACATTATTATTTATCTGGTTATTAACATAATTATTTATCTGGTTTGGTCTGATTAACATGTAATTAGCTTTTAATAGCTCACATCCAGTTTTATATCTGCGTTTTCATAGGATTAAAAACGTGGTTTTAGATTTATTATGTTATAATGGTACATTTTAATAACAACAAAATAAAATTAGGATCAGGGTGGAAGACATTAAAAAAGACAGAGGAAAAATTACGGAGGTGACTGGCGACAGAGGAAGGAAACTCAGAAGAGGAAAATGAAGTTGCGAAAAAAAAAAAAAATAGGCCTGTGTGAGTTAGTGGCCTACAGCATTATTTTTGAAAATTTACTGGTCCTCGGGTTGAAAAAGGTTTGGATACGCTGCCCAGAAACTTTGTCAATGCAAGCAGGCAATATTGTTTTTTTCTTAGATTCTCTGAAGGCAAATTACATAAGTTTATGAATGCACGCAACAGGAAACGATTCTCAAGCGAAATGTGTTCCACTGCCGTCGTGGTCATCGAAGGCAGTGCCGGATAAGAAAGTATGGGGTCCTAGTCACTCTCAAAAACTTTGATTCCCTCTGTCTTTTTAATTAATTATATGTATTTTATAAGTTCAAAGAAAAGGTTTTGTAGATGACTAATAGAATTTATCATATTTGTTTTCAATTAACAAACGAATTTTACAATTTATCATATTTTGAAAATTACTTTTATTTATCTTACACTACTATGAAACAAAAAACAAAAAATCCATGCTTTTCATATTATTTTATTGTTTTCTTTTGGATGATTTTTTTTTATTATTTTTATTTAGTGAAAAAAGTTAACATTCAGGGAGCCTTCAAAAATCAGGGGCTCCAGGCTACTGCCTAGTCGTGCCTACTTTTGGGTAATCCAACACTGCTTGTAGATCAACTTGGCGGTTTTTGGCTAATCACTAAATGTTTACCGCTTGGTCAATTTTAAAACATTTATCATTGATTAATTTCAAAATCATTTAATTAATCCGGCAGTAATTGCAGGTAATGAGACTTTCACACGTTACAAATCTTTATATAGCAAGATTCTTACTCTGAGATGTTTTTCACCTTTCACTTCAATGATGATCAGTAAGCCACGGAAACATTCAGTAGCAGATCCAGGGAAGAAGAGGGCTAGGGGGCTTACGCGCCCCCCACCCCCAATAGCACCAAGGTCACCCCCGACGACATGGGTTTTTGGAAATTTTTTTTTTGCTGTTCTTATAAGGGCCGCATTCTGGAGTAATGAGCCCCCCAAACTAAATACTAGCCCCCCCCCAAAAAAATCAAACCAAAATAATCCTGGATCCGCCACTAGAAACATTTTGTTGTTGTCACTACCTGAGCAAATCACTTCGGCCACCACTGGTCTAACCTTAATACTGATTGAATAAACTTGTGTCAACTTCAAAACTTGGTGTACTTGTATTCAGTGATATAGTATCCTGCACTATACTGTATATTCAAGTTATTTACAGAGTTGATGAACTGTCTTACATTACGTCGGCAATCAGCTGTGGCGGCCGTATCAACAAAAGAATTAAATCAAGAACGTAGTCTGAAACTATCCATTAGGTTGGTCAAGATATAAACATAAGTGAACTATTAAATTAATTAAAACTAGTAAAACGGCAAACCTTGTAGTTTTACATTTCAAGCCGTGACTTGACTAACTGTTATTAACCAAGTAAAACACTTGTAGTTTTACATGGCGCACGTGAAATGGACTTGGGTTTGAAGTTGGTTAAAATGAAGAAATAAAACCCAGCGGAAACGCAAACTGTGAGCGAAAAAGTGAAACGAAAAATAACAATACAGTACGCATGTATTGGATCGAATACATTGTTAAGTGCAGTGGTTGCGGAACTGAGTGCAAAGAAGTTACGAGAGAAAGAGACAGCATTGCTAACCAAAGGCTAACATTACAGAAGTAAAGTCAACAACAAAGAGGAACTACATCTCGCTGCGCAGAAGTACAGTGCAGAAGGAGACGAAGACGAACTACTCTACTCAGCGCAGTAGTACAGCGCGGAAGGAGACGAGAGGAGCTACTCCACGCGGCGCAGTAGTACAGCACGGAGGGAGACTGCAGCGGGGCTGTCTACTTCAGATAAGAAGACATCGAACAGGCAATCTAAAATAAGTTCTGCCGTGGATAAGTTTAGTTTTTTTTTTTTTGTTTTTTTTTTGAGAAAGTGAATAAGAAATAAGTTTTTTAGCGCCGGGTATTATTCACACCGAGCTTCATAAGTACAATAATAATAATATACCATCAGATTGAACCGTAATTCACGAGTAAATAAATATTTAACAGAAAGAAAAATTGTAAATCTGAGTTTAAATGCATGCTTACTAGTTTTCAGTCTAAAATATTCAGTTTTGTTTTGATCGAAAAAAAAAAAAAAAAATCTGTACAGTAACATTGGTAATCGACATCATTTTTGCGTTTGGAATTTTTTTTGCATGCGATCTTACAGCTTACCATCCTGTGGGCTAACCGGGTGTAAAGTGAATGAAGCTTACACCCACAGCAGCAATCACCAGTAATTAATTCCTATGTTTTTATGTGAGTGATGTGTTATTTTCAGCTATTCCTGATTGGAGCAGAGGAGCAGAGTAGCAGCAAAGATTATAGCAGACCCACGTTGTATGTTTCCTTGCAAGTTTGTTTAAGTTTGAAAAGTTATTGTCATCGGCGTTGCACTCAATCCACCAGTGACTGGTTGATTTGTTGGTCTATCTGCGTCTTGATGATGAAGCTTAAGTTGTTTTGCTTTTGATGTCAGTGGGACAAGCTGTGTGTATTTAGTTACTGGTTTTCTTGTCATGATTTTGAGTGTGGGTAATTTAGTGGTCTTAAACCCCCCCCCCCTTTTTTGCATTCAAGCCCTGAGTAGTTTTTTTAGTCTGTTAAAATGAATACTGAGGAAACTTTTGTGGAAGGAACAAGAGAGTAGACCGAGGAAGTGTCTGTTAGAGGAATGCTTATGCAGTTGATGAACCAGTTAAGAAATTAATATGAAAAAAGAAATTGTGCCATTGATGAACACTTCAGGGATATAAGACTGGAATTGCAGACAGCTACAATGCTCTGGAAGCTGCAGTCATCAAAGAGATTCATATCAGTCAAGAGAATGTTAGAGTTCTGTGGGCCAGCAGAATATCTAAGACAGAGATCACACAGCCGATAAGGTCCGAGCAGGTGGAGACAAACTCCCATTCGCCGAATGTAATAATAGTCATGGAAGTGGTAGAAATCGAAGACACAGAAGAAGAAGACGAGGAAGAGAGCGAAACAGGAGACTATAATGAAGAAGAGTATAGTGCGGTGTAAGAGCACTCGCCACCTTTTCCTGTCAAAGTACGTTTCCTCTTCTAGGATTCTAGACCATAATGCACCTTTCCCCTTTAGGTCTTGTTTCACAAGATCAATCCATCTCCTTCTGGGCTGGCCTCTTGGTCTTTTACCCTTCAGTTCTTTTTCCGGCCATATCCTCGCTGTTCTTGTTGGGTCCATCTGCTTGACATGTCCCAGACATCACAATCTTGCTTTGGCAATTTTTTTGTGAAGGGTCTCATTGACTGAGATCCGTTTGCGGATCATTTCATTCCTGATCTTGTCCCTTCCGGTTTTCTGTACCATTGATCTCAGAAACTTCGTCTTGGCCGCCTGGAGTCTTTATTCATCTCTGTTTTTAGTGGTACATACTTCCAGGCTGTACGTTGTAATCGGCAAGAAGTATGAATTATTCAGTGACATTTTGGCTGTAACTGGAATATGATTGTCCCACAGTAGGTGCCTAACTTGATGATAAAACTGAGTTCCTTTTTGTACCCTGTTCATAATTTCATTCTGGAATTGACTGTCAGAGGTCACTTTTAACCCAAGGTACTTAAAATTATCCATCTGATTCAATTTTTCACCCTCCAGATAAATAATAGGCATCATATTCTGTCTGCTGACAGCCATTACCACTGTTCTTGAGTTTCTTATTTTAAGGCTAAATTCCTTAAAATTCTTATTGCAGATGTTCAGTTTCTATTGTACTACTTCTTCTGTTTATCTCCGAATCACAACATCATCTGCAAATGCAAATGATTTAAAGTCGTCAGCGTTGAGTTGATGTTTTACTCTCTTCATAATTTCGTCCATTATAATGATGAACAACAGTGGTGATAACACATTACCTCGCTGAACACCTTAGGTAGTGACAAACTAGTATGAATAGGAGTCTCCAATCTGAATGCAGCTTTGACAGTTCTCATAAAGTAATTCTAACTTTGGTGATCAAGTTTGGTGGTAACTTTCGTTTGGACAGACATTACCAAAGTTTATCTCTAGGAATGCTGTCATAGGCCTTTTCAGTATCTAAGAAAATAAAGATGACATCTCTTCCCCTCTCCCAATGTTTTTTTCATAATCATCTGAGCACTGAAGATGAGATCTTTCGTCGATCTGTTAGATATAAATCCATACAGCTCTTCTTCAAGCTGTGATTCATTGACTTTCCTCAGCCTACCTTCTAGAATTTTCTCCATTAACTTGAGGCCATGGGAAAGAAGAGTTAATCCTCTGAAATTGTTACATTTTCTTCCCCTCGTACTTTCATGTTAGAACAATTAATGGTGGCAATACTGTAATCTGAACTCTGTGATAGATGCTCAGTTCATGATGTGACCCAATACACCTCAATAGGTTCCAGAGCAGAGTGACTGACTAGTTGGTTTTATACAACCAACCAAACCCCTCTTTTGATCACCCCCCTCATCATCTTAACTGGCCAATCACCATCCTTCTTCGAAATTAGATACAAAACCATTTTTTTACACCTAGATAAATTTTTTAGATCCAGATAAATTTTTTGCATTTATATAAACTTTCTGCTTTCTCAGTTTTCCCTGAAATTACTTATAAATTCCCTAGATTGACAAGAAATGCTCCTTATGTTCATAGTATCACTTTTAATTAGTTTTTGAATCCCACAATTAGAAAATCTGGATCTAAGAAACTTTTAATTACCTCACAAATTTTAATATCTTCAAATGTCTTCTCCCTCCAAAGATTACTCAGGAATTATATCATATTTCTAAACTTCCTCTTCCTTTAAAACAATTCCCAAAAATCTGATTCCTGTATCATAAATACTCTGAATACTTCATTTTCTGTCTTCCACTTCTGCTGATCTCACATAAATTCTCTACACATTTATAACATTACTATATAGGGACAAAGCCCTGTCATGTTACTAGTAGGAAATTGTCCTTTTATAGGGAAGGGAGTTATTTATTTACTATTTATTTATTTGTCGTATGGCTAAGCAACTAATACAATACATATAAACATATACAATGAGAAGAACGTTGGCAGCATTCACAAAATGTCCACTTCTTCCAGCTATTGTACAAAGGAAGTTGTAGCTCTGAAAATATCTTCAAATGGTCCATCATATTTCCGTAGAGGGCGTTCTTTGATGATATGCTCCTCTGGGAAGGAGCACCGCAGTCACATGCAGGAGAATCCTGAAGACCCCACTTACACAGCATGGCACTGCATTTTACATGGCCTGTTCTTGGGCAATTTAGTTTGACCCACTGGTCTCTATTTAGGTGGAATCCCGAAAGTCCAGTTGTGGGATCATTAATATCTGGAGATTGGGAGATCGTGTAGATGGTCAAGATGATGTAGTTTTTTTATCCATTCATGTGCCGTTGCTTCTTGGCGTCTTACCTCTGTAGGTGGTATTTTACTGATTGGGTGTGGGGTGGATTTTAGGGGGCCAGTTATTACTCTCATATACTCGTTCAGATGGACATCGAAATTTCTAGTGTGAGCACTATGTTGTCACACTGGAACACAGTACTCAGCGACAGGGTAAACCATGGTGAGAGCGGTTGTTCATAGTGTGTCCACATAAGCTCCCCACAAAGTACCAGCTAGCTTCTTCATGAAGTTGTTTCATGTTTTAAGTTTCTGAATTGTGATTTCCAGGTGTTTTTTGAATGTTAAGGAATGTTCTACGGTGATGCCAAGATATTTAGGATAGAAATTATGTTTCACTCTCTGATGGCAAAAGTTCACTTTGAGCTGCTGATGTGCTGTTCTATTGCTCAAGTGGAATGCGCATACTTCTGTTTTCATCGGGCTCAGACAAAGTCTCCATTTCCTATAATGTGCACTCAAGGTTTCCAAGTTGTTAGAGAGAGTGCTTTCACCTTCCTCTAATGTGGCAGTTGGGACAGCAATAGCTAAGTCGTCAGCATAGCAGAATTTATTGCCAGTTGTTTCAGGCATGTCACTGGTGTACAAGTTGAAGAGCAATGGAGCTATTACTGACCCTTGAGGTAATCCATTTTTTATTGTAAATGACTTACTTGTCCTATGCCCAACGGTGACCCTAAAATATCAGTTGGTCAGCATATTCTTCAGGAGTGATGTTAGTTTCCAGCAGGGTATATGTTTTTAATGTTTAAGTAGCTGTCCATCCAGCCAAACTGTATCATATGCCGCTGTTAGATCGACAAAGGCTACTGATGTCTTTAACTTCTTCTGAAATCCAGCCTCAATATATAATGTCAGTGCTAATACTTGCTCACAACAGCTCTATTTTACTCAGAAACCTGCCTGGTATGTTGGTGTTATGTTATTTATTATTCCTTGAATACAGTTAAAGATGTTGTGTTCTAGAAGCTTATGGCAAACACTTAGTAGAGCAATGGGTCGATAGCTTGAAGTATCATCCGCTGGTTTGCCTGGTTTGAGGATCATCAAGGTGTGAGCCATCTTGAATTCAGGGGGGATGATCCCAGTGTCCAGGATATCGCTGTAGAATTTATTGAGCCAAGTTCTTCCTTGCTTGCCGAGATATCTTACAATTTCTGGGAAAATGTCATCTAATCCTGCAGCCTTCCTCATTTTTAGAATTTTGATGGCTTTCTCAACTCCTTCATGACTGAATGGATTAGAAAGGGTAGGGTTATTTCTAAGGTTTTTATCTATATCAATCGTCTCTCTCTCTATCTGTATCTTGTTTTGATGTGCAATGCCATTTCAGTTGGTGTAATTCCTGCATGTGTTTGAGGCTGCACCTAGTTTTCTAAGGAGAGACCATGCATTTCTACTGGAGTGAATAAAGCTCATTTGAGAAGTTGGCTCTTTCCATTTCAGTTTGCTCCCTTCATTCAGTTTTTCTAATATTCTTTTTCCTGTTTCAGAGTCATCAGTTTTTTGATAATTTTCATACAAAGTTTGCATAGATTTGTCCCAGCATGGAATGTATTGTTTCCTGTACCCTCGAGGGATGTTTTGTCTAGCTGCAGCAATAACAATACTTACAAATCTCTTGTCGTTTTCCGCTTTTGGGGGTATCCATTGCAGGTCACTATCTACCTCGGAGCTATAATGGTCCCAGTTTGCCCTCTTTTAATTCCACCTCAGTTTATGAATCGATCTGATACCTGGTATTGTGATACCACCACTGATAAGTGTGGGTCTGTGTTGACTTCTTGGGAAATGCTGAAGGACTTTCCTTTTGTGATATAAAGTTTTTCTTTCATCTGTGGAAACAAAAACCACATCAGGATTGGTGCCAGATTGCTATCTGGCAGAATGGATTTTTTTTTTTTTTTTTTTTTTTTTTAGCATCATTGCTGAGATACAGAACTTGACTTTCACACCACACAGTAAGTTTCTCTCCTTCGGTAATGAGGGCATTGATGGAGTTGGCCAGTTGGAAAGAGGTGGTTTTTAAACTGATGCAATAGTTAAATTTTTGAGTTTGAAGTAATTATTTCTATTTCATTGACTTTTTGACAGCTCACTTCCGAGATATTTAAAATATTACTTTTGGCACACATGGCTGATCCATGTGTAGAAGAGGCAAGTCTCGCTATCATTCAATACCCTGCAATCTTGCCCCTGCTTTCCAAATCTTTTTCAGTCATGTGGGTTCCTTGAACAGCTAAGATGTCGATTTTGAGGTCAATAGCTAGTTTACTAAGATATTCATATTTAGCAATTATTTATTCTTCTGCATTTATTTGAAGAATATGAGCGCTGGGTCAAAACGTTCTGGTCAGTTGGTTCTGACAAGTGCTGTTGTTCAGTTTCATCATCAGATGTTTCATCTTCTGATGTTGCTTTGTGTGACCGTGAGAGATACGGCATCTAGTTCGGTCACCTATTGTGTAGATTATCAGCCGTCCTGCATCGGCAGCCTGTTGTCCAGGGTACAACACGAGGAGGTTATCTACATGTTATACCCCAGGGAAGGGAGTCTGGGATTGCAATAAATTACTAAGGGAGATGATTAAAATCTTATATATATATATGTGTGTTTCCCTATATTTTACTTTTCAGCGACCACTACCTAACACAGATCACTGGTGTTTGTGTGTGGCAGTAGCATGTAGTTATCTGTCAGGCATAATGTTGGCTGAATGCCAATGGCTGGTGGGATGTGAGAGATATGATGGTTAAAAGTGGTATATGCAGGGCATTTTCATATTTCGACCAAAGACTTGTGTATCTTTATACTTCTCTCTCCTGCCACAACTACATAGGATAGACCATTGAAGTTTGTGTGTGCTAATAACATTGAATCTCCCATCATGCACTATGGTGGTTAGATGTCGGTAGCTATGGAGGTGTGGGTAATATGGTGGTTGAAAGTGGTCGACGTGTGGCACTTTCATATTTCTACCAATGATGTATGTGTCATGGTGTATCACTTTTCAGCCAACACTATATAGCGCAATCACAATGTTGGCCGAATTTTGGTAACTGTGCGAGTGTGGGAGATATGGTGGTTGAAAGTGGTCGATCAAGGATATTTTCATATTTCGACCAAAGACGTGTGTTAGTATATTTTACTTTGCTGCCTGAACTACATAGCGCAGATGACTGGTGTTTGTATGTGGTAATAGCATCGAGTCTCCCATCATGCACTATGGTGGTTAGATGTCCATAGCTGTCAATCCAAATTCTTTACAAACACGAACAAAGCTTTGGGCACCAGCTAGTTTTATCATAAAATGCCAACAACTTCGTTCGTGATTTGCAAAGAATTTTGATTGACAGATACTGAAATTGAATGATGGGAGACTCGAGGGTAATATCACACGCAAATATCAGTGATCTGCACAGGGTTGAATGACTGCAAAGTGAAATATAGGGACATATGTCTTTGGTCGAAATATGAAATTGCCTTCCATCAACCACCATACCTCCTGCACCCCCTTAGCTACTGACATGACACCACCATGATGCATGGTGGGAGACTTGAGATTAATACCACACACAATCACCAGTGGACTCGATGGGTAGTTTTGGCTGTGGAGTGAAATACAGGGATAAACATATCTATTTTTTATCAGGTCCATCACTTTGAACTACCATATTTACCAAACCCCCACAGCTACTGACATGCAATCACAATAGTGAACATTTTTAATATTTAGGTCAATATCCTTAGCTGCTATACTAATGTTGGGTTTTAATCTCCGTCTAGTGCAGCTAACAAATGAAAAAACTTTGTTATGGCCTATGCATTTCGGTTTATTAGACCATCATCAGTGCCAGTTTTTCCTTTATTACATTAATGTATGGAATTGTTCCATATCAGTTTCTCCCCTTGAGATTTCTCACTCACTGAACAATTTTCAATAAAGACCATAATTTGCACACGACTGATTTTGAAAGCAAACTTTTGAAAACAGGCTTGGTTGTTGTTCTTCTTCTTGAGGTTATTCACCAACTGACCATTTTGTTATTACAAGCATATTTATACACGTATTTATACAATGTAGCTTTTAGACAGACTTTTGTTATTCAGTGAGTGAGAAATCTCAAGGGGAGAAACTGATATGGAACAATTCCATACATTAATGTAATAAAGGAAAAACTGGCACTGATGATGGTCTAATAAACCGAAATGCATAGGCCATAACAAAGTTTTTTCATTTGTTAGCTGCACTAGACGGAGATTAAAACCCAACAATAGTGAACGATTGAAGATTCCTGGCTAATATCACACACAAACTCCTGTGGTCTGTGCTTGATAGTTCTGGCTGCAATGTGAAATATAGGGACACACAGACTTCTTTGGTAGAAATAGGACCACATTCAATGACACCCCCATAACTACTGACATATAAGCACCATAGGGCACGATCAGTGACATTATACTACTCCCACACACAAACGCCATGTAAGAGACAAAACTGCTACCGGGGTTGGAGTAGACTTTAGTACCTTAACTAGCAGTTCACTTGAATTAAAAGTTCTGTGGAATTTTGACGAAATAATTTTAAATTGACCATGTGCCTGCCTGGATACTCAACTCAAATGCTTAATGGTCTCCACCAAATCTGTTTAAACCACAAACTTAGAAAGGGTTTTCAGTTTACTATGAAATCACAAAAAAGTTCACTTGGGCAAAATTTTGGAGTTTATTTAAAAAGTTACATTTTTCAAAATTATCATTATACAGTTGAGTAGGATATCAAACAAACGTTTCCAGAAAATTGTAGGTTGTGGAGAGAAATGATACCGACAGCAAAAAAACCCCTTTTGAAATTTAAAGTTCTTAGTAGTCATTGAAATCACGATCTGTCTGGTACAAAGCACCCAACATGGCCGATCCGCATTTCCAGACAAGAGCAGCAAAACCGTCCCACAACAAAACGACTAACGCGGAGTTACCTGACATATCGTTCCCGGAGTTAAGACTGAATACGAAACAATAAAGACCTCCCCCACCTCGGGGCTCCCGCTAATATAGACGCTAACTGTACGCCTCATGTATACTGCCGCTTAGAAAAAATGTGTAAATGATCCAAATTATAAAAAGGGTTCAAACTTTGACAGTGTATATTCTTATCTTCAAGATGCTTAAAGGATGTTTAGTGAGAAATTTCGAGTAATTAGTTTTAATTTTATTTAATTTGCGTAGTGATATGACCTCTTAACGCAATTGGGGATTTATCTAAACGTTTGAATTTATTCAATTTTTTAGGAATATTGCTGAATTTCAAATTACATGGATAAGATTAGTTCCAAAATGTTCTATAAAAATTCCTGAGTTTAATGGTGTAAATTATACCGAGATAGGTGGCGAGATAGCGAAGTTACAGCTTAGACAAGATTTGGTAAAGTTGCTGTTTAGAAGTCATATGGTTTTTCATTAATAATTATCAGCATATAGTTTGTATCGAAAAGGAAAAATTATTGGGATTTTCTTTTAATTTAGTTACGTGTTTTAAAAGTTATTTTATCTCTGGAAGTGACTTGGTTTGGTTGCAAATAAATCTTAAGTGAACCACATGTGTTTAGTGGCGAAATAATCTTTAAAATGTTTATAGAATCTGTTCCACTACATGAAACGTTCTGAAATTTAAATGTGTGATACTAGATTTTTGGCTCTTTTAGAAAATCTACTTTTTACTTCGGGAAATTACTAGGAACATATGATAAAAAATGTTGAAAGTGAAGTGCATTTATCGAAGTATTTAAAAATTTATTTACGTTATTTACACTGTCAGAAACTATGGAATTTTAGTGCATTTAGCTTTCATTTGAATTATTATTATTTTAAAATTACTTTACTTCATTTAAAAGTGTTGGGAAATAGTGAAATGGTCACGTAGCAAAAATCTATTTTTTGCGAGTTGGCCAATAATGGATTATCCTATTTCAGGTTAGTTAAAAAGTTTATTTAGTGCTTTTATTGAATGTTGTGGGTCTTTATGGCTTTTAAAATGGTTTATTTAATAAATTGGGTTATGGTATCAGCTTCTACATGAAAAAGGTTCTATCATAACCTGTACTTGTAATGAAACGATATATTTAAATGAAAGCTTACTTCCTTCCTTATACTTGAAGCTAAGAAACTAGAATTTCCCAAAATTCTAAGGTGCTTACAGCCAGCGATCTGTGCTAGATAATTTTGGGTGGAAAGTGATACATAGGGGCACATACGTCTTTGGTCGAAATATGAAAGTGCCCGAAGTCTGTCACTTTCAATAACCATATCTCCCACACCCCCATAGCTACTGACCTATAACCACCATAGTGCAGTATGGAAGGCTTGATGCTATTATCACACACAAAGACCATTGGTTTGCGCTATATAGTTGTGGTAACAAAGTGAAATATACGGATACTCATGTCTTTGATCGAAATACGAAAATAGCCTTGATCAGCCACTTTCCACAATCATATCTCCTAAACTCGCACAGTTACCAAAAGTCAGCCAACGTTGTGAACAATGGGTGACTCTGTGCTACTACCACACACAAACACCAGTGATTTGCGCTAGATAGTTTTGGCTGAAAAGTGATACACCATGACACATTCGTCTTTGGTAGAAATATGAAAGTGGCACAGGTCGACATTTTCAACCACCATAGCTTCCACACCCCCATAGTGACTGAAATCTAACCACCATACTGCATGATAGGCGACATGATACTACTACTACACACAAACACCAATGCTCTGTGCCACATAGTTGTGGCAGCAAAGTGACATATACGGAGACACATGTTTTGGTCGAAATACGAAAATATCCTTGATCAGCAACTTTCAACCACCATATCTCCCACACTACTACAGTTACCCAAATTTGGCCAACGTTGTTAACGACGAGTGACTGTGCTACAACCACACACAAACATCATTGATCTGTGATAGATAGTTTTGGCTGAAAAGTGATACACCATGACACATACGTTTTTGGTAGAAATGTGAAAGTGCCCCAGGTCGACCACTTTCAACCACCATATCACCCACACCTCCATAGCTACCAACATCTAACCACCATAGTGCATGGTGGGAGGTTCGATGCTATTACCACACACAAACATTATTGATCTATCCTATGTAGTTGTGACAGAAAATAGAAGTATAAGGATACACAAGTTTTGGTTGAAGTATGAAAATGCCCTGCATCGACCACTTTTAACCATCATATCTCCCACATCCCCACAGCTATCAGCGTTTGACCAATGTTGTGCTCGACAGGAAACTCCATGCTACATCCACACACAAAGACCATCGATCTGTGCTAGGTAGTGGTTTCTGAAGAGTGAAATATACATAAACACATGTAAATATATATTGGTTATTAGGAAAAAAAGGTGCTGAAAGTGGATATATTAAACATTAGGATGGGATAAAAACCACCACCTACCATAGAAGAGGATTCCTGCGGCATTGGTACACGAAAAAAACACATTCATAGCTGAAGCCCATCTGAAACCCCTCTTCTGGGTCAGATTCTTTGATTATATTTTCATAATCTGGACCCACAGGGAAGACAACCTACTCAGTTTCCTCAATAAACTTAATACTGTTAGCTCCTTGAAATTCACATGGACTTACTCCCATATACAGGCTACTTTCTTAGATGTCGACCTTTCCCTCACGAATGGCTACATCCACAAAGCAGTCCATATCAAACCCACAACAGTACCTTCATTATGATAGCTGCCACCCTCATCACATCAAACGATCCCTCCCCAACAGCCTAGGCATTTGGGGTAGTCATATTTGTTCCAATCAACGGGCCCTTCAACAATATGCCAACAATATTCTGAAGCCCTGATTTACCCCAGTTACCCACCAGATTTAGTTCACAAACAGGTTTCACGTGCCACATCACAACCCACTCAATTTATCAACAATCCACATCCCTCTAAAACTCACCATAGCCCTGTTTTGATCACCCGTTACTTCCCAGGCTTGGAATCCGTCAACCGAGTCTTGATACAATGTTACAACTTCCTTCGAGCCTGCACTGAGGTGAGAAGCCTCCTCCCTAAAATCCTCCCTCACCTACCCACAACCTGCTTCAACAGACCTCCAAACCTCAACCAACTCTTGGTCCATAAACACGGGACCCCCCAGCCTGCAAGACAGCCACAAGGTTCATTTCCTGTTGCAAATTGTGCAGTATGCACCCGCCTTCCACCACCTTTACCAAGCCCGTAACTGGGAAAAGTTTTCCCATCACAGGACTCGCCACATGTGTATCCTCCCACCTTACATACCAACTCACTTGTAACCATTGCCCAGCCTCCTACATTGGACTCACAACAAATCCACTGGCATCAGAATGAATGGACACAGACAATTGGTACCAACATTTTTAACACATGTTTATCGGTCTACACCAGCAGAGTTCTCTCAGATAAAAGGTGACAGGTATATATAGTTGGATGGAAAGCGTAAGTGCGATGTTGAAGGAGTTAGGTTGGGAAGACCTGGAACACCGAAGACGTTGCTCTCAACGGAAGCTAATTGAAAAATTCATGACTGACATATTTCAGAATGACAGCATATAAATATTTCTACCAGCAACATTCATATCTCGGAATGACCTTGAAAATAAGATAAGAGAAATCGGGGCCAGAACCGATTCTTTTCTGTATTCATTTTTTCACGAGCGATTAGGGAATGGAATAGAAAGGATTTACCGGGCAAGTAAACTTAAAATCCGACAGGAGTAGCTTTCGATAAAGCTCTCCGGCCATCCTGATCTGGGTTTTCCATGGTTTTCGCAGATCACTCCACGTGAATGCTGGGATGGTTCCTCACAATAGCCCATGGGCGCCTCCTGCCACATCCCGTATATCCCTTACAAACTATTACCCTTTTGGATAGGTGCAATGCACCCTCTGCCACACACTTTTAGTGAATTGCAGAGTAATAGTAACAGTAAAAGCAGTATTTCGGAACTTAGAAGGTGGGAACTGGCTTATCAGTACCAACTGGGTACCACGCAACCACCAGGTCTAAATATAAGATAGCACCAATTTTCCTCCTACCCATCCCCCTAACCTCCACCTTCTCCCACAGAACCACCACTCACCAGAGCCTATCTTTATAGAGTGTAACTTAGAATTTTGCTTATTTTTAATTTCAAATTTTAAAATCATGAAATTGGAAATCAGGTGTTTAGAGAAATTGTTACATGTGCATCTGTTTCATTGCAATTTAATTTAATTAATTATTGAATATATTCATTTTCAGCTAGAGTCAATCCATATAAAGGATACATACCAAGGTCCAGCACGTAATTATGGAGATGATATTGCTCTTGTTGTGCTGAAGGTTGAAATCACAATATCTGATTTTGTCAGACCTGTGTGTGTGGACTTAGAAACACAATATGTTAGCTTCCAGCTTTCTTCTGGCAGTTTTGGTTTTGTGAGTATACATTCGTTTTAAGATACCATAATTAAATTTAAAAACTGGCTACATTTTGAAAATCTTTAAGGAAACATTATACTTTAACTTTATCCATAACAAAATGGATTAGTAAAGTCTGCAACTGTTTCAAATTGAGGGTAAACAAATGAAAATCTGCGACAGTTACTTTTGTTGCTTTAATTTATTTTGTGCATGACGCGTTCGGGAATTTATTCCCATTTTCAAACGCACTATAGTTCGGGGACAGTTCCAAGCTCCTACATTGTTTGTTGAATTTCAAATGTGCGATAGTTTTGAAGATTTTCAGTTTAAAACTGAAAATCTTCAAAACTATCGCACATTTGAAATTCCCCGAACTATAGTGCGTTTGAAAATGGGAATAAATTCCCGAAACGCGTCATGCACAAAATAAATTAAAGCAACAAAAGTAACTGTGTCGCAGATTTTCATTTGTTTACCCTCAAACATTATACTAACCACTTCATATACACTTTATTCATTATCTTTTTAAAAACATCTGGGATAATGAATTTTTTAATTTATTTACAAATATTAAATGGAAGTGTGTAAACTGAAATAATATTTTGTAATAAAAGCTTGTGACGAGTTCAGTGCATGCCTGTAGTTGTAATGGGAAGAGATTTAGAATCTTTATTTTTAGGATTTTCTGTGTATTCAACTGCTTAAGTAAAAAGAACTATCACAATTTATTTTAAAAAGTGAAATCCACGCTTTCATCGTATGACTTTTGTGTGTTTTTGTACATGTTGATAAATTCCACAAAAACACTTGAGTAGAAAGTTTTAAAGTATCAAGTTCCATACTGATCTGAAAATTTGATTATAAATAGGAACCAATGTTTTGATATGGAAAGAAAATATAAATTTAGGCACTAGTGACAAACAAAACAAGATAATATTTTGGGCTGTGACCTTTCTCATTAAAATAGGAACATCAGATTGAGATCACACAGGCACCTGCAGTCAACACAGCAGCATGAATAGGTTTTTTTTTTTTTTTTTTTTTTTTTTTTTTTTTTACCGTTATGGACAGAATGGAGGTGGTAGGGATGAGAAAATCAACGTTAGTGGAAATTTTATGTGTAGGGAAAAAAATATTAATAAAAAATAAATAATAAAAGGAAAGGGAAATTAACGCATCACATACTGCTGCAATGAGAGAAAAAAACATAAGGTAAACACACAAATATAATATTTCCATATTATCCATCTTCTAGTAGTAGGGAAAAGAACAATTTGGTTCTGGGTGTGTGTGCACACAGAACATTATCCCATGACTGGCTATGTAGGGTGATAGGTTAATTTGCCTTTCCTTTATTATTTATATTGCCTAGATGTTGCTTCCTGTTTCCTTAATTTCATTACTAAGAAAATAAGCAATATGTGAGCGAGGATTTGGCTTTAGGGGAAGACAGAAAGAGACTTGCAAGATGTAATACTTCTCAGGTAGATGCTTAAGGATATGTGGTTCCAGGACAAACAAGTAAAGAAAAAAATAGATTCACTTTTAACATCACAACCCAATGATGAATAGCTATTGCCAGCAAATGCCATGGTCCTTAGCAACAAGGTGGTCTAGATTTTTGGAGATAAACTGTTTCTTCATGATCTTTATTCTGACTTGATGATTTGGCTCATGATGAGGCTGATGTAAGAGTTCTTGCGTTGGCCTCACCATAAATCATTTATCCATCAGAATGAAAGGTCACAGACAAACAATTTACTTCCAAAATCTAGACCATCCTGTTGCTGTCAAATACTATCTCCCACA
Source organism: Vandiemenella viatica (assembly GCA_031002005.1). Classification (NCBI taxonomy): domain Eukaryota; kingdom Metazoa; phylum Arthropoda; class Insecta; order Orthoptera; family Morabidae; genus Vandiemenella; species Vandiemenella viatica. The sequence continues at coordinate 19,957,847 of JARYHS010012519.1, read as the reverse complement.
AATCTTGTGGACTCAGTAACTGTTTCACAGTCAGTAGTCCCCCGAAACTACATCCCCACTCCTAAAGTGGGAAATGGTCTATACCAAGTCCCCCTTCCCTTGGCTCTCAATCTCAGATAATATGAGCACTCATCCTGGTATATCCACACTTTCAAGTATAATTCATTTATATTTTTGTCTTTACATGTGATTTTTATTAGTATTTTCACCACTTACAAAAAATCCATTTTTAAATTATTATAATTACTTTCCAACATGCAGTATTTCCTCTGATATTGTTTTTGTCACAACTACCCTACCTCCTTGTAACACAAGTTCTTTATTCCCGCTTTAATAATTTTTGTTGTCCTGAATAACTGATTTACTGAATATAATTTTATTTTAGTATCTTAATTATTTATTAGAATTCTTATAGAAGTTTTGTTGCCAATGGCTGAACAAAAAAATATCATGTCTGAAACAAAATTATTTATTCTAGGTAACTGGTTGGGGAATTACTGAGAACAATACAGCAAGTGAAATTTTACTGACAACAAAACTGCCATATGTTGAATTCAGGGAATGTTATACTCAAGTTCCTATCTCATTCAGAAACTACTTCACAAGTGACAAATTTTGTGCTGGTTATCTTAATGGTAAGTGTCAAATCAAATATATTACTTTGTCTGTTTATTTCTGCTAAACATTAAATTAGGTGAATTAAGTAAAGATAAACATCTAAACATCTTACCAGATATAGAATAGCATATTGTCAGGCGGAAAGGCTGCATGGGGTAATGCAACACCTTCACCTGAACTACGAACAATTAAGTTCATGACCATGTGTAGCCCTCTGGTACCTATAATATTAAATAAATCGGCCGCCATGCATTCATATTAACCCCAAATGCGAAGGATAAACAAGATAAAATCATTTAACACAATTTGAGAATAAGACAGTACTTATATTATTCTTGATAATAGTTCACTCGTACATTGTCAGTACCAGAAACGTGAATAAAGCATCGAACAACAGTTTCTTTGAAGATTGCAGATTAAGTACAATTCTACGAGAAGACAAAAACTCACAAAGTCCCCCTAACGTTCGTGAGTATTATGACATGTTAGAACTTGTCTAAATCGCTACCCTAATTTGCGCCGCTAACCAGCGCGAAGTTGCGCGATCACTTTCCAGCGAAAGAATGAGACTAGAATGAGGCAACGTGAGCTTACTGCAAGGTCTTTTATAGCCTGTGACCTTGGTGAATCTTTCTTTAATTAATATCTCCAAAGGAAGATAATGGTTTAACTTGAAATTTTCACAGGGACTTTCTATTGTCATGTTTTATCTGTTTTAATTTAATTTAACATTCCAAAGGGTTTCTATAGTCTTAAAATTAAAGTCATCACATTACCAACTTGGCGGAATTTTTCGCGCTTCAACAACAATCCGCGACAATCTATTTTTCAAAAACTTAATTACCGGACAATTGCTTAAACTTTATACCAAAACCATTATATGTTTGTAATTGTCTTAATTAGGGCTATCTACTGATATAAATTTCTAATTAATATTCCTTTTAGTTAAAAAGTTCATTTTTTCCCCCTTAATTAAAACCGCTAATTAAACTTTGCCAAATTATTTAATTTTTTACCTACCAAAATATCCAGATTATAGCTGGTGATAAAAGATCAGTTGTAGTTTTATGCGATCCAAAGATATCTCGAATCTTAGATTTTTAGTTTTCTGATCGCGTGTTTCAAAACGTGAACGAACCAAAATGTCTCTTAAAATAAACGTTTCCCGATATGATAAATACACTTTGAAATGATTTTTAATGGTGAATTGTTACTGTGGGAAAGATTACAGGGAAATTATTTTAAGTTGACAACTACTCCTCTCAAAATTTCCACTCAAAAGTCCAACATCGGCAACTTTAAAATCGATCTATAGAATATTTTACTGCTGTGGGTAGCTAGTGGGAGTGCTTTTGGTGAACAAAAAGGTACTTTACAATATACTGTAACATAGCAGTTCAGTAAAATAAACAAAATTATATATTTAGAAAGATTAATGGTGTAATACTGGTAAAATAAAAGTTTAAGTAATTAGTAAAAATAATAACAGGTCTAATACAGATTGTTTGATTTGATATTTTTGAAAATATAGGATCACTGGGGGGGGGGGGGGGGGGGGGGAGGAAGGTTAGGAGGAATGTTGCTAGAGCTGGCGAGCAAGACAGGATAATCGAGCAGAGGATTGGATTAAGTTTTTAAATAATAATAGTTGCATAGTGAGAAGTTTGGAAATAATAGTTGCGGAGAGAAAAATTTAATAGATCTTGAGTAGAAAAGACCCTGGTAATCTTTGAGAATGAATTTAATTAAAGAAGATTCCAGACAAGGTCAAAATTTGCTGTTGGTATGAAAGGATTTTTGAAACAGAACAAACAAAAGGAAATAAATGTCAAAAGAAATACAATATTAATTCTGTGTATAAAATCTATTTATTTCACAACACAATAAACCTTAATATTGTGACAATACTTCACAAAGAGACTCAGGAAATGTGTAAAATGCGTAATATGTGTTATATACAGTCTAAGGTCTTTATTTGTGGTTGTGTTATTCATGGACTAAATAATTGTGACAACTTACTGTATTCATGGTTTCAGTATTTGCAGATAAAATAATTGTGACTACTTTCTGTATTAGCTGCTTAAAATTTTTATAATTCGTGAATCCATTTGGTACATTCAGCGGATTTGGTATCCTTTACTAACGTGTCGGCATCGTTTGAGTATTGCTGACATCTGCTAACCAAAGCGATTAAAAAAGCAAATCTTATGGTCACTAAAACAAAAATTCACTGTCAAAAGCCATAGCTATCACTGTGTTACACGTTCCGACATGACTTTTGATAAAACTGCTCCGCAACGATCAGCTCTGAATCAATTATTATTTCAACTAGTCAGTCGTTGCAATAATTCTGAGTGAATAACATGTGTCTCCTCTGCTTTATTTGCAATTTATAATGTCTATCAAAGGCAAAAAAAAAAAAATAGTGCCTATGGGGTAAAAGTTGTGTTGCCGCTTAGAGTAAAAATAGAAATGCTTGACCATTTACACCTCGGCGATTTGTTTGCATCCATATCAAATTCTTTCAATGTTAACAAATCAACTGTATGATTCAGCAAGAAATCCAAAGACAAAATACGAAATTCTATAGCTTCAACCTCAGCAAAAATTGTTCATGATCCAGCAATTGGAATAGTGCAAGCTGCATTATCATTATGAATTGAAGACCGTAACCAGAAAAGAGTGCCCTTAAATGATCCATGATCCCTGGGAAGGCAATGCTTCTCTACGCACCTTTTAAAGAACCTAGTGATGAACCTAAAATTGGAGGAGTTCAAGCATCAGAAGGTTTGTTCAACAAATTCAAGGTGCGACAATAATTGCATAGCATCAAAATTGTTGGAGAAGCTGCATCTGCAGACACCTCCACAGCAGGAAGTAACCAGAGGAATGTTTATACATAATTGCAGACAGTGTATACAAACCTGAACAAGTGTTAAATGCAGACGAAACTGCCCTATTTTGCAAAAGAATGCCAAACAAATCTTTTATATCCAAAAGTGAAAAGTGCGCCTCTGGTTACAAGACAGCAAAAGATGAACACAGCAGCAGTGTAACTCTAACACATCAGGTGATTGTGTTATTAAGCCACTAATGCTATACACATCTTTAAATCCCTTTGAAAAATTAAAACAAGGACAACCTGCCAGTGTGTTGGCGTGAAAATAAGAAAGCGTGGGTTACAAATGTTATTTTTTGTGACTAATTCTGGAATTGTTTTATTCATGAAGTTAAAACTCAATTAAAGAAAAATAATTTAAACTCTAAGGCCATTTTAGTTTTGGACAATGTACCAGGTCATCCTCGTGAGCTTGAAACTGTGCATCCAAATATAAAGGTGATATTCTTGCCTCCTAACGTGACAGCATTACTTCAACCTAGAAATCAAGGAATAATCCAGATCTTTAACTTCTATTACCTTAGACAAACCTTCAAAATCATACTGGTCACCATGCAATGCAATCCTGATATGAATGTTGTGCAACGCTGGAAAAATTTGTACATAGCAAAATGCGTTGTTACAATTGTTGCAAGAACTGAAACCATACTCTGTGAAATTGTGCTGTAAAAAAAAACTATGGCCTGATCTCACTGTTGGAAATGATGGAGAATCCATGCAAATTCAAAGTTTAACTGCAAACATTGCTGAAGTTGCAAATGGAATAGGACGAGATGGTTTTGAACAGATAGAATCAAGTGACATTTAAGAGTTACTAGAATCACAAGATGAAGATTTGACTGAAATCAGCTTTGGGAAAATGTTAAATCCCCAACCCATTGAAGAAGAGGCTTAAATGAGTACTGAATTGGTGACATTTAATTTAAAAACCCCAGCAGGGGCCTGGTACGCGAGTGCCAGGTACGGGTTTGGCGAACCCGCGGTGCCCGAGCTGGAAACTTGTGAGCGCCGCAAGTTTCCCACACCGTAAACTCCTACCATGCTTCAACGACCACCGTAGGGCGTGGCGGTGGAACGTTGTGTGCCTAGGAGAATGGGGATCTTGGCTTTATCGCCTGGATCGCAAGGACGGTACAAACCTCTATAAAAAAACCTCAACCTCAAGGTCGGACTTGTGCTGAGGAGGTGGATGAGTGGTGAGGCAAACCACCCACTAATGTGCAACCTCAGGGGCACCTGCGCACCCCTGTTGTATAAGCATTTCTTTTTTAAATGGTTTTTACTCGTGGGATCAAAATTCCTTCTCACAAAAAAAGCAAAGACCCCTGCGGCCCGGGTGTGTTGCAGACAAATAAAAATACACCCAGTTCAAAAAAGCGGGCGAGGGTTGAAAGCCCTCCCCCAGAACAAAATTACAGTAACGGGAAGGGTTGTTTGATAGACAATGCCTCCGTTGTCATGACAAGGGTGGAGGGATCTTTTGAGAAGGTCTCTCCATTTTATGTAAACAAAGGTTTAGAGGGTATTGCAGGTACCATCAAATCGGTGAAAAAGCTGAGGAACGGGACTCTGCTTTTGGAAACATCCACCCAAAAGCAGGCTGTCCAACTCCTTAAGTGCGAGAAGCTCGGGGAGTTCGCAGTAAAGTGCGAACTCCATAAAACTCTAAACTCTAGTAAAGGTGTCATCACCTGCAGAGACCTCATAGATTTAGAGACCGAGGAAATCCTTAAGGATTGGTCTACAGAACATGTGGTCGAGGTTCATCAGATTAAACGAAGGGTTAACAGCAGTCTTGAGAAGACAGCCACCATCGTCCTGACGTTCGACACTCCGACGTTGCCAAAAAACATCAAGGCAGGATATTTGAATTTGAATATCCGCCCGTATGTGCCGGACCCAATGCGCTGCTTTAAGTGCCAGGGGTTCGGTCATACGACGGTGACCTGCAAGGGTAACCCCACCTGTGGGAAGTGCGGAAAGGCGGCTCATGAGCCAGGCACGAGCTGCGCGCTCCCACAGGTGTGTGTGAACTGCTCTGGGGCACATCCAGCCTGGAGCAGGGAGTGTCGATTGTATCTGGAGGAAAAAAAGAAACAGGAGTTGAAAACGAAAGAGCGGATTTCGTATGGCGAAGCCAAGAAGCAGTATAAGGCTCTGGCTCCACCAGTCTTCGCTACCAGCTTCACAAAGACGTTATCAACTCCCGTCAGGAAAGAAAGTGTCGCTACCCAGACGTCTGTTGCGGACATGGGCACAAGCCCAATGTGCTCATGTCAGTGCAGATGTGGTGCCACACCCATCAAGGTCATTACACCTAGGACCTCGGACGTCGGTAGCAATACTCTGACAAACTCGACCATATCGACAGCAAGTCCACCAGCTAAGGCACAGCCATCCGTTACAGTAGCTACAGACGTGGGTGCCTCTGCAACAGCAGAAAGAGCACCCATTGCAGAAGCATTACCTGCAGCAGATATAGTAACGGCAACGCCATCTGCCAGTAGCGGATGGCAAACTGTGCAGAAAGTTTGGGGTCCGAAATTTAAACATACGGACCCCACCATGTTCTTAAAGTCCCCTTCTACTTCTCCTCCCAGTTCCCCAACTGGCAGGGAGAAGAAGGGGAACAGGCCTTGGCGGAAGAAAAGTCCGCACGACTCCGAGGCCTTAGAACAAGTGTCGTCTTCGGACCCAGAAGACGACATAATGCTGGTGGACGAACATAGTTCCGTTCCTCAGCAATTGCATGCGCAGGACCCACCCGACCCGGGGCGGGTGGTGTTAAATAGGTAGGATGGCTCCCATACTTCAGTGGAACGTTAACGGCTTTCAGGCTCACAAAGAGGAAGTCCAACTCTTAGCACGGTCTGATCCATTGTGTCTCTGTCTGCAAGAGACACATTTCAGACCGCTACACCAGCCAGTGCTAAGAGGATATGACATATTCCGAAAGGACGATACCGAGGGTGATCAAGCTAAGGGAGGAGTGGCAGTGTTGGTCCGAAACACTGTCCACTCCGAACCCGTTGCTCTCACATCCACATTACAAGCAGTTGCGGTGAAAATACACGTTCCAATCCAACTGACCGTATGCTCTGTCTATCTGCCACCCAGTGTGTCAGTCGGTTACGACGACCTGGTTGGCATTATACGACAACTCACTCTGGCCCTTTCTCCTTTTGGGAGATTTCAACGCCCACAGTGCGTTGTGGGGTTCCACCACCGATTGCCCCAGGGACCGAGTGGTTGGTAGATTGATAGAGCAGGAGGAAATTTGTATCCTGAATAAAGGGCAAATGACTCATTTCACCACTGCTACCGGTACATCTTCTGCCATTGACCTATCCTTGTGTTCCCCCCTCAATTGCGGACTCCGTGCAGTGGGACGTGGATCGCGACCTACATGGTAGCGACCACTTCCCAATTTGGATGGACGTCGAGTGTGAACGTGGAGGAGGAAATAACCGACGTAAATGGAACTTCAGTTGTGCAGATTGGCAGCTCTACTGCCGTGCTGTACAACTGCAAACCCTGTGGCAGTATACAGGAGAAGGTGAATCGCTTGACAGAAGTGATTCACCGTGCAGCTGACGTTTCCATGCCGAAGAGCTCCGGAATGCTGCGAAGAACGCCCGTCCCCTGGTGGAACGATGAATGTCGTTCCGCCATCCAGGGTCGCCGACGGGCTATGCGTCGTTTTAGGTTGTGCCCAACATCTGACAACCTAGCAGCGTTCCGTATTGCCAGAGCTAAGGCGCGTCGAGTTATTAAGGAGAGCAAGAAGAGGTCATGGCAGAACTTTGTGAGCAATATAAATCGTTCCACGCCTTCGTCGAAAGTATGGGAGTCCATTCGCCGTATATCTGGAAGGTACTCCCGCCCACCAGTATCTGGGTTACTGGATCACGGACGGATAATTACTGACGAACGAAAGCATAGCGCAGCTGATGGCGGAGAACTTCGCCGCCATCACTTCGTCCGCTAACTTTGACCCTCGCTTTCAGCGATGAAGAGTCGCTGCCGAGAGGCGCCCGCTATGCTTCGATTCGTCGAATACAGAGGCCTACAACTGCCCATTTAAATCTTGGGAGCTGGAGTCAGCGTTAAACAGCGCAAACGACACTGCTCCAGGGCCTGATCTGATCCAGTACCAGATGCTGAGGCATCTCAGTAAGGATGCTAAAAAGTACCTTCTAGATATTTTTAACGATATTTGGACCGGAGGACACTTCCCCGACTCGTGGAAAGAAGCAACACTTATCCCTATTTTAAAAGCCTGCTAAGGACAAATTGTTGCCAGGTAGCTATCGTAGTATCGCCCTTACAAGCTGCATGGGTAAGACACTGGAGAGGATGGTCAATCGCTGCCTTGTCTGATGTCTAGAAAACCAAAACCTTCTGAGCCGCTTTCAGTGTGGATTCAGGAAGTTCCGTTCCACGTTGGACAACCTGATCCTCCTGGAGGCGGCAATACAGGATGCGTTCATCCGCAGCCAACACCTTATGGGTGTTTTTTTCGATATTGAGAAGGCCTACGATACTACCTGGTGGCATGTTATTTTAAAACAGTTACATGAATGGGGTTTTAGGGGTAACCTGCCCCGTTTTTTAAAATCATTTTTATCTGGTCGTTGCTTCCGGTACCGAGTCGGTAGTGAAGTGTCTGATCTTTTTATTCAGGAAAACAGTGTTCCTCAGTGGTCAGTTTTAAGCGTGACCCTATTTGCTATCGCAATCAAAAGTATATCTATGGTTATAAGGAGTCCCATTCGGTTCTCCTTATATGTGGACGATTTTTTAATTTTTATTGCATCGCCCAGCCTGAGAAGCGCAGAGCGGCAGCTGCAACTCGCGCTGAACAGGCTGGATGAATGGTCAGTGCACACCGGTTTTCGATTCTCTGCCGATAAAACCCGGTGTGTACTTTTTACTCGTAGCAGAAGTCTTTTAGCTGAGCCTCACCTTACCTTGAGGAACACCGTTTTAAGTTTACTGAAACAGTTAGATTTCTGGGCCTCATTTTTGACACCAGGCTTAACTGGCTTGTGCATCTAAAAGATGTGAAAGCCAGGGCCTTAAAAGCTCTTAATATTTTAAAATGTCTGTGCGGCAGGTCGTGGGGCGCTGATCGCTCCTGCCTGCTACAGTTTTATCGAGCCTTTGTACGGTCGCGTCTCGAGTATGGTTGTATCGTATATGGTTCGGCACAGGACAGTTATCTTCGGATACTGGATAGTGTCCACCATGCAGGAATTCGGCTCGCCACGGGTGCATATCGCACCAGCCCTATTGTCAGCATTTGTGCTGACTCGGGCGAGCCGCCGCTTACCATCTGCCGGCGACTCCTCATGGTGCGACACTACCTGCACGTTTCCATAACACCTGGCAGTCCCGTGTACGACATAGTTCTACACCACAACTACGAGTGGCTCTATACCAACCAGCATAGAGCCACTAAACCGTTCAGCTACCATACAAAGGCTATTTTAGAACAATACGGATTCGAGCTTCCTTCTTTTTATCACCAGGGTTGGAGTAAATCTCCTCCCTGCTTTTAAAGAGGCCCAGAATAATTTTTTAGACCTGTCTCGGTACAATAAACTGTGTACCGCTGACAGTGTTTTTAATAATATTTTTAGAGACATTTTAAATCAGCATCACACGTTTACCCCGGTGTATACGGACGGGTCTAAGCAGGCTAACAGTGTAGGGTGTTCAGTAGTATTCCCTCAAGCGACTTACAAATACAAGCTGGATAGCATGTGCAGTGTTTACACTGCGGAGTGCTATGCCCTGCTAAAGTCGCTCCAGCATATGAAGGCGCGCCGCGACATGAAGTACCTCATATGCTGTGATTCCCTTTAGTTGTTTTCAGGCGTTAGCAACTATGTACCCAGCAGACCGGATAGTCCAGGACATCCAGGACGCCCTCCTTTCCCTCCAGTCCTATGGGAAGGAGGTTGTATTCTGCTGGGTACCCGGCCATGTGGGAATCAGTAGGAACGAGGCAGCTGATGAAGCTGCCAAGTTAGCCTGCGGCAAGGTGAGAACTGACTTTGAACCGGTCCCAAAGTCAGACCTTGCCTCGGCGGGGAACAGATTTGTTTTTGATGTTTGGCAGAGGCAGTGGCTGTAGGTTGAGCATAACAAGCTCCGGCTGGTCAAACCGACCGTTCAGCCGTGGAGCAGCTCCTTCCAGCGGGCGAGGAGGGATGAGGTTCTTCTTACTCGCCTCCGTATAGGGCACTGTCCTCTGACACACGGTTTCCTTCTCCGCCGAGAGGACCCTCCGGAGTGTGATGCTTGTGGCGTACCTTTGACGGTACGCCACATTTTAACCGAATGTGTATTGTTTTTAGATTTAAGGGCAGACGTCGGCTTAGCCAACGATCTTTCCCTTATTTTAAGCGATGACCGTGACAATGTGGCTAAGGTTTTAAAGTTTTACAGCTTGGCCGGTCTTGTCCCAAAAATTTTGGGCAGATCGGCCTAGGTTTTAGATTGGATCGGTGGCCATTTACAACCACCAATCCAAGTACTGTTTTTACTTTTGACAATGCTTTAATCGCTGGCCCTTTTACAGCCAGCCATATTATTCGTTTTTTAAACTGGTTGGCCGTTTTACAGCCAACCAGTTAATGTATGTATTTTATATTTTATTGCACTTTCAGAGGAATAGTCTGAATTTTATATTTTACATTGTCGTCTGTGTGGCCGATCTCTTTACAGTCGGCCACGCAGACGGTATTTTAGTTAGTACGTTAGTATTTTATTGTGCTGTCTCTGTGGCCGACCCCTTTACAGTCGGCCACACAGACGGCAATTTTTCCACGTCGTCACGCCTGGTATTAGTTCGGGCGCTAATAACCTCAATGTTGACGCGCCCTAAAGCAGGAAAAACAACAACAACAACAATTTAAAAACCCTGAAGGCCTCTGGATGGCAAATATCTTCTTTTTTTGTGAGAATTAAGTTTTTCCTGGCGTGTGAATGAAATGAATACTTCTTGGGTTTTCTGCCATATTATATCTTTATTTAAAACTTTATACAGCGTTTCGGCAACTACCTCCATTGCCTTCATCAGGTTAGCTGTCATATATAGTTCTTCATGAAAATTGATCCCTCTATGGATCTAAGTCTTGTTTTTTAAAAAGACAAATTGTTAATGCCACAGCTGAATATCAGTCCAAATTGAAAAACCTTTTAGAAGTGACAAAACAAGAAAAATTACTAAATTCTTTTAAAAAAATTACCTAAGCCTGACAATATTAATTAAAATATGTTGCTTAAAATCTCACAATAAATTGATTTTAATTTGGCTTTTTTTGGAATCTTGGAACATATCCCCTCTATTCCCATACCATATTACCATTTCATATTCGTGGTTTCCATATTAGCGCCATATTTACGGAATGTATCCCCTGTGAATAAGGAGCTTTTATTGTAATATTTTCTGTTCCTATTGATACAAAAAGAAATATACTTCAAGCTAATTGAACCTTCTGTTGCCAAATATATCAGGCTACAAGTGTTTGAGTAGGGTTGACTTTATTCACTATTTTGGTATTTATATATTTCTGATCTATAAAAACAAGAATAATATAATTCAAGGAACTAATCTCTTATTCAGCAAGTTGAGCATTGTGGAAACGGAAGTGCTACTTGGAAAAGGTATTAGTTCTGTCTTGGAGGTTGTGGCTGTGAACATCATTGGTAGGTGGGGTTTCACTAGGCATGGCATACCCCTATATAGAATGGGCAAGGGGGTACTTTCTGAATTGTTACCTAAAGCAGTAAGGGAGCCCATTCCCAGTGATGATGGTGTCATGACTGTGCCTTTTTTTTTTTAGGTTAGGGGCTGCTGGTGAAGGGATGGAAATAGATGATCAAAGTACTACTGATTGTAGTTCCATGGTGGGAAAAATCACAGATTTTAAAGAAATAGATGAAGTTGCTGGAACAATAACTGCCTGGCGTAGAACTGGGAAAGAAGAGATAAATTCTGAAGATATAAAGCCAGTAAATAAGGGGGTTTCTGGTGAACTGTAGAACTATAATGAACAAAGTAATCAAATTTGAAAACTTATCAGAGATACACAAACCAGAAGTAATAATAGAGGCAGCGAGTTGGTTAAAAGTAATAGTACTAGACAATGAGTTTTTCCGCATGTTTGCAGACACTACTGCAGAGATAGAGGAGCCTTGGTGGAGGAGTATTCATACAAGCTAGCAAAACTACCACAATTCACTGGTGTTCACAGATAATGAGCATGAGTTACTTGGGGTGATAAAATAGAAAAAATCAGGGTGTTTGCTGTGGAAGAATGACAGATGAAGATGAGGCTTTTGTGAAGAAATTAAATTCATAAAAAGATTTCAGTGGTGACAATAGAATGGTCATTATTGGTGAGGATTTAAATTTATCAGGTGTAAACTGGGTAGGAAACAAGATTAATAACACAAGGGAACAGATATTTGCAAATACCTTAATAAGGGAAGGAGGATATACACAAGTGGTGGAGCAGAACACCAGGGGGCAAAATCTTTTGGATGTACTCCTAATAAGGCCTGATGACAACCTTGTGTGGTGCCAAGTTACTGAATGAGTAAGTGATCATTAAGCAGTTCTGATGGATAATAGATGATTCAGTGAACCAGCAGCCAAAATTAAAGGGGGGAAATAGGTACAATTATAAAAAGGCACAGATTTCGAATTTGAAGCAATATTTCAGAGAACATTTCAGCAAATGGAAGGAAGGCACAAGTACAGTAGAGTCAAGGTCGGAAGAGTTCAAGAAGATAATAAGAAAGGGGGAAGAAAAATGTATTCCAAAACTGAAAAATGAGAAGTAGGAAACCTGTGTATTATAATAGGGAGGTGAGAATGTTTAAGAGGTTGGTAAGAAGGGACCATAACAGAGTTAAGAGACAGCAGGGTAGTAGGGAATATTTAAAGCAACTAAGCAAGGACTTAATAATAGCTAAGAAAGTGGCTAAAAATGGGTTTACGAAGAGTACTGTCAGAGCTGGGGGACTATTAACTTATGCATCAAGAAATTTCTATGGTTATGTTAGAAAACTGAGGGGAAGGGAGGGTGTTGATAAGCTTATATAAGGATGGAGAAGAAGTTACCAAGGATTTGAAAAAGACAGAGATTTTAATTAACGGGTTTGGTGAGACCATTATGGACAATTAATCAGAAATGGGAGGGTCTAAATTAGCTTAACAAGGTTAACAACACAATTAGAACTGAGCAGACCAAAAAAATTTGAAATTCATCCTGAGGATATCACGAAGGAACTAAGAAAGCTGAAAAAACATAAATGGGCTGGTGTAGATAATATTACTACAGATGTCTTAAAGATACCCGGATGTGACATTGTCCCTTATCTTGAAATATTATTTAAATTGAGTCTCGATACTTGCTGCTTACCAGAGAACTGAAGAAGTGTGATAGTAGTGGTGATAAAGGAGGGTTTTGAAAAACAGAGTTGAAAATTATAGGTCAATCAGTTTGACATCGGTTGTAGGGAAGTTAGTGGAGAGTTAGTTATTGTTTCAGCCACTTTATCTATTTCTTTAACATCCATGATTTTTACCACCATGGAACTACATCAGAAATATGTATGTGAGTAGTGTAAGTGGTTTTAATGTATGCAATATGGCATTAGGCAAGGATATTCATGTGAATCTCAGTTGGGAAATATGCAAGGTATTTTGGATGAAATTGACAAGGCAGGCCAAATTGATAGTGTAGCACTAGATCTTTCAAAGGCTTTTGCAGAGTGAACCATAAAATGATATTAAATAAGGTAAAATCTATTGGAGTGGATGAGAAAGTCATTTTCTTGGTAGAAGAATTTTTGAAAGGTAGAAAACAGAAAGTTGATTAGGAAATGCAGTATCAAAAGAAATGGAAGTAAAATGGGAGTGCAACAGGGTAGTGTATTGGGATCATTGGTTTTCATTATTGTAATGAATAATTGTGTTAATTGTTTATTATTATAAATTAGATTGTTTGTAGATGACATAATGCTATATAAGAGAATCAAAATGGTAGAGGACTGTCAACAGCCCCAGGGTGATCCAGACAGGATATCTAGTTGGGTTGGTAAACATGTGATGAAGATAAATGCAAAGAAGTGTCAGCTTATTAGATACACAAATAAAAAGTCTAAAGGTTGATTATGACTACAAGGTGGGAAAGAACTGCTTGTTGAAGATTTGAAATGTAAATACCTTGGCATTAAAATTGAATACAAGCTTGTAGCATCTGGTTTTTTAGACGTTATTAAAATTGAAAAATTAATGAGATGCATTAATTAATAAGTTAATTTGCAAAATTAATCCTGGAAAGGCGCCAAGAATGGAAGTGTTCTCTACCAGAGAGAAGTTACATTCCGATTCTGAAATACTTTTTATCAGAGCAATTATACCTTTGAAATTACCATTAAAAATACATATCTTCATCTATTCAAATGATACTGATACATAGGAAAGGAATTTATTGAAAGCAGGGTTTACAACACCTATATTATTTACTTTGAATATAAAATTGGTTGATTTATTTAACAGAACTGAATATTTGAGGAGTTTACAAAGTTAAACATTTCTTTTGAACAATTTAGAGCATGATTGAAATCTCAGAGCATTGCCTAGGGTTGAATAATGCAAGTGTGTCTATACATCGCCGGAGTTCTTTACTGTAGCAGATGAAGTGCGGATAAAATAGAGTTTCGTGGACCCTGTTGATCAGCTGGGCGCAAGGCCATTGGTGTCATCCACTTGGCGAGGTAGCTCCCTGCAGGTAGTGACCTCTCCGGCAATCTCCTGGCATGCGCCGCTGCGGATTGTTTGCTGGTCAGAAACAGAATGTCTACCACCTCGCTTGTCGGCCCCGTCGAAGGCTTCCAGGCTCCGGTGTTTTAGCTGACCTGCAAAATACCAGACAACAGGAATGTTAGGCGGGGTGTCCTCGATCTCCATTGGCCCTGCTCATGCAACATAATACTTAGGGTTTATAAAAGTTCGTAACAAACTGTTTGATTCGCTGGTTCCCAACAGAGGTGTTTCGCAACCTGACTTTTTCTCAGAAGTATCGTTTCTCTAGTTTCAACTTTCTACTATACCAGGAATCCTTCTTTCAGCACAGGTCCTATACTGTCCTTTGAATTTCCTTGAATGCGTAAAGCTTTTAACTTTATGGCCAGCCATAAATCATTCAGTCTTTCAGCGCAGGTAGGAATCACCTGTCTCTACCTGATGACAAAGAAATGTGAAATGTTTCGGCCAGGCACAAAACTGGCTAATACACACACAAATTTCCTGTCACCAAGGGGACAACACAAGCTTAACTGGGCAGGTTACATTGGACACGTAACAGGAAAAGGTTTCAAAATTCTGTATTTGTTGGAGTGAATGATGATGGGATGTAGAGAGAAGAAATTGAATTAGGTTACAAAACTTTGGTCAGACCATTGCTTGAATATGGTGGTGTAGTATGGGCCCACATTTTGAGTATTGAATACAGGAGTTGGAGAAGGTGCAAAGAAGAGCTGCTAGATATGTTTCTGGAAATTACTGCAGAATGCAGTCAGTAACAGATAGGAAAAAAGAAATGGAATGAGATTCATTGGAAGACAGGAGGAGAGTGGATAGGGTCATGGAAGTGTACAAGGCGTATATTTTTTACAAAGCATGGAAAGATATTGTAGTAACAATGAAAAGTAATGCATGGAAGGGAAAAGATGTCCATGATCATAAGCTGTCACTCAATCCCAGGCACAATGGTGTAAGATGATTCTGTGTCTTAGGTAAGGGTGTCAGGGATTGGAATAAGTTACCAAGAGAAATGATGAATAATTTACCAAAAACATTGAAAGAACAATTGTGATGGAAAGAAAAACACTAGTGGTTGAAAGAATTACATACCGCAAAGCTAAAAGCAAAAGGACTTTATTTCTTTCTGAGGAAGAGGACTGTAGCACAAAATAAAGGTTAATGTTAATTAATTTAAGCAATCCCCTGAAATATTTTGCATTAGCATTCATCGTTTCCTTACATGTCACACATTTCCTGCTTTCAGGTTGGATAAGAAAAGTTTTATTCCCTTATCATTGCCCTAATTCATTTAAAATTTCATACATTTTTTACAAATTCTAAACGCTATGAGAATGTAACAATTCTCACATAAGTAATCAGCATAGTCAAATTATTAACAATAAATTATTATTTTCTCAACAGATTAAGTAAATCAGAATATTCCTTTCCATCATGTTTATGAATGTAGTTCAAAACATTCCATAATCTTACTTTCTTTATAAGTGTAATTGATGACTTTGTTACACATTGAATTCTTTATTACTTCTTATGTTTTTATGTTAGCCAGGAATGAAACAGGATGCCAACCAATGAGTTTGCATTAAAGATGCAAATACGGCAAGTATGTATAGATAATGGCTGATATGAATCTGTTTTAAGTATACATCTCTTTTGAACTATCGTCATCCTATAGAGTTATGATAGGAAAGAGGCAGTATTAATGTTGTAAATGGGAGGTAAAATGCTCAAATTCTGTATGAAATGAATTTAATCTGTAAATTGAAGGTGAACAAAGGGACCATATAAACCCATCAGCATGAATTAAGGTGCCACTGTACTGGATCAGAGAGGTACGATGGTCCCAGGTTCAAATCTTGAGCACTGGATACTGATCATCCGGATCGTGGTTTTAGGCAGAGTTCTGCCTTCATGCGGGCTAGAGGTTCCCAAACTGAGGGTCACACAGACCTACAATGCCATTTAGAATTGAAAACTTTATTCTAACAACACATAATTATTGAGTTTGCTCTGAGATGTCATTTTTTTTTACTGTCATCAGTCTATCAACTGTTTTGATGCAATCCTCCATCCCTTCCTATCTTGTGCTAATCACTTCATGTCTACATACCACTTACATCCTCAATTATCTGTCTTCCTCTACAGTTCTTTCCTTTGACTGTTCCCTCCACTAATAAATTAACCAATGCAGCATGTCCCAAAATATGACCTCCATCCAGTCTCTTCTTTCTGTAAGCTTCTTTCACAAACTTCTTTCCTCCCTCATCGTTTCCAAAACTCATTCTTTTTGCACTTTATATGTCCATTTAATTTCATCATTCTTCTGTAGCACCATATTTCAAATGCTTCAATTTTCTTTCTTTCTGGTGTCCCTAAAGTCCATGATTCACTACCATTAAGTGCTGTGCTTCACACATAGAGATTCAAAAAGTTCTTTCTAAGTCTTAGATCGATATTTAAAACTAAAGATGTCTCTTTTTCATGAAGGCTCTATCTGCTAGCACTATTCTGCTTTTAACATCATTCCTGCTCGG
Organism: Vandiemenella viatica; assembly: GCA_031002005.1. Lineage (NCBI taxonomy): Eukaryota > Metazoa > Arthropoda > Insecta > Orthoptera > Morabidae > Vandiemenella > Vandiemenella viatica. Next base: position 19,940,953 of record JARYHS010012519.1, on the reverse strand, counting down.
CCATCGGTTGTAATTTGCTTCCCAAATAGCAGAATTCGCTTACTTCTATTGCATCTGATCCTATTTTTATATTTAATCTACTAGTATTAGTATCATTTCTGCTACATTTCATCACTTTTGTCTTGCTTTGGTTTGTATTCAGTCCAAAATCTTCCTTCAGTATTTTGTTCATGATGTTCCGTAACTTCTCAATTTACTCAGCATGTTCTGCTAACAAGACAATGTCGTTATCAAATTAATACTGATTTTTTTTCTCCATGAACACTTATGCCACTTGAAAATTTATCTTTTACTTCCTTCATTGCTTCCTTTGCATACAAGTTGAATATTAATGGGGATAGACTACAACCTTGGTTCACACTCTTTTTGACAGATGCAAGTCTCTCATGATTCCCTACTTTAATTATAGCTACATAATTCTTATATAGTTTATATTCTAATATCTTGATATTTGCATCTCAACAACTCTAAAATTTTGAACATCTTGTCCCACCTAACATTATAAAAAACTATTTCTAAATCTACAAACCACCATAAAAGTTTCTTTGTTTTTCTTGATTCACCCTTCCAATATTAATATTAAAGCCAGAATCGCTTTCCTTGTACCACAGTTTTTCCTAAACCCAATTTGATCTTCACCTATCATCTCTTTTATTAACCTTTCCATTCTTCTGTGTATTATTCTGGTGAGTACTTCTGAAGCATGTGATGTTAGATTAATGGTGTGATAGTTCTCACATTTTTTGATTTGTGGTTTCTTTGGAAGTGTTAAGATAATACTTTTATTAAAATCATTTGGAATTTCTCCTGTTTCATAACTTTTTGATATCAGGTTGAATAATCTTTTGATATCTTCTTCTCCTAAGGATTTAAGAAATCCTGCAGGGAACTCATCAATTCCAACTGCTTTATTCGTTTTCAAGTCATTCAGAGCTCTATCGAATTCTGTCCTCAAAACAGGCTCTCCTAAGTCATCAAAGTCAACATTGCCTTCTTTTTCGATTATGCTATTATTCAAGTTATGCCCATCATACAGTTTCGCAGTGTATTCCTTCCACCAGTTAGCTCTATAGTCTGAGCTTAAAAGATGTTTCCCACTGGCAGCTTTAATGTTTATACCTCTTTTCTTTATTTCTCCAGAATTTTGTTTGATCTTCCTATATGCAACATCAACTTTACGTATGACCATTTCATTTTCTACTTCTTCACACTTTTCTTCCAGTCAGTTTCCTTTTTTGTATTTCCTGATTTCTATATTGGCTGTATTCTTCCTGCTTCATCCGGAGCATTTTTGTGTCTTCTCCTCTGATCCATCAGCTCCAAAACTTCTTCTGTGATCTACGGTTTACAGGTGGCTTGCTGCCTAAAACCCAATATTTCTTTACCAGCTTTCATTGCTTCTCTCTTCAGTGCATTCCATTTAACCTCAGTTGAGCTCCTTTCAGAGTTACTTCTTAGACCCATGTCTACAATTTTTGGAAAATTTTCTCTCGTGTTAGATTGTTTCAGTTTATTCACTTCCAGGCTGTTCTGCTTATATTGCTTCCTTATTCACTTCAATATCAGCTTGCACTTCTAACTATCAAATTATAGTTAGAGTCTATGTCTGCTCTTGGATATGATTTACAGTCTATAACTTGATTCCTGATTCTCTGTTTGACCATTATATAATCTAGCTGATATCTGCCTGTATTCATTTGTATATCCTCCTTGCATGGTTTTTAAATAGTGTGTTTGCTACGACTAGGTTATATCTTTTACAGAATTCTAACAAACTGCTTTCTCGCTCATTTCTTTATCCTATACCGAAACTTCCTACAGTATTCCCCTCTTTCCCTTCTCCCACTATCAGATTCCAATCACCCATGATTATTAGATTTTCCTCCCCTTTCACATACTGGATTAACTCTTCAATTTTGGCATTTATTTTCTCTATTTCTGTGTCACCTTCCTGTGACATTGGGATATATACTTGTACTAATGTTGTTGAGATGGGCTTAGTTTCTAACCTCATCAAAATAATCCTGTCACTAAACTGTTAATAATAATTTATCTCTATTTCCATACTTTGTTATTCTTTACAAAACCAATACCAGTAACTCCAATGGACAGCTTTTGTGTTAATTATTATGTGTGTCCTTCCACATAATCTAACCAATCCCAGTGTCATTCCATCTCACTTTTTAAGTTTTCTAAACTGCATGCCCTATTCATACTTCTAACATTCCATGCTCTGACTCGTGGAATGTTTCTATTTATTCTGATTACTCCTCCCTGAGCATTCCCCACCAGGAGATCCAACTGGGGGACTATTTTACCTACAAAATATTTTACCCTGGAAGAAGTCATCATGTTATATGTAATTTGAGAGGATTACATGTCCATGGGATACCCTGTGGGTCTTTATTGCAGTGGTTTCCCATTGCCCTCTGCAGGCTCATACCGTTGATAATTTCTGATTCATCCTCCTTTGCAGATCATTTCAAACCCCAAGGGCAAGGGGGTGCCTGGGACTACTCCCCACTCTCCCACCCTCCTGCAGGGTGACTCCTTATACTAGGAATCTTTCAGTCGCCAGAGCCTCGTCTGCACAAACAGGGTGCACCATGTGGATGAGAGGTTGACATTTGTTTGGAAGAGACTAATATAGTCTCTCCAAAACACTTACACCCTGAGATGTCACTGTCAGTAGTGAAAAGTAGGCATTCACTTTTTAATAATAATATTTAGCTGGAGGGGAGAGGGGGGGGGCAAGAGAGCTTTTCTTTTGACAGAAGGGAGTTCATGACACTATCACTCAGTGATAATGATACCTATGGACATTTTAGCAGACTATAGTTGTGGAACCGAATAATTCCCAACTGTTGATAACACATCATGATGGCTGAGTGATGTGTGGCCCATAGGCTCTTAAGACTTATAATGACTTCTTTTCTCGATGGTAATTGTGACACCTTAATTGCTTTGCATCAGTTTCTGAACTAAACTAGGCTAAAGTGATTTATTGTGGTCAGAGTGTTTGATCTAGAAAATGGTAGAAAGTTCAAGTTTATTTATTATTATTATTTGCGGATAAGCCCATTAGGACTACGCAAAGTACTCAGAAGCGTTTGTTCGCTTTCCTTTGTGCCCATATTTCCTTCATACACTTGCTATGGGCATCTTTTCTCTCATCTGACCATGTTGTTCCTGGTCTTTTCTTAAATCTTCCCTCCCGGACAACTTGCCACTTGTGAATTTTGGATTTAAATATGTCTCTGTTTTCAATATCTTCTGGAACAATTCCTGCTAATTTGAGGTCTTTCTTGATTTCTCCAACCCATTTCATTGTATCCGATATTAATTTACTTGAGTTTTCATAGAATTCAACTATTTGTCTTGTCAGTTCATTCTTTTGATATGTCCATAAAATTTTAGTCGGTGTTTTCTAATATCACTGTGAATGTCTGCATATTGTAAAATTTCCTGATTGCTTTTGAGTCTGTACTGGTCTCCTATGAGTCTTGGGCCCAAAATTTTCCTTATAATTTTACATTCTTTTTTCTCAATGTTTTCTATATTTTTTTCTGTTAAAAATAAGTGTTTCTGATCCATAAAGACATTCTGGTTTAATAACTGTATTGTAATGTCTCAGTTTTGTGTGTTTGGAGATGCATTTTTTGTTGTAGACGTTTTGTGTTAGGCGATAAGCTGTTTCCATCTTTTGTCATCTAATTTCAGTTCCATTCTCTTGGATTATTTCGACGAGATACTTGAAGTATGCGACTCATTTGTTTTTTTCCATGTTTTGTCTCCGTGTATTTTGGTGTTTCTTTATTGCAGGTCATAAATTCTGTTTTCTCAAATGAAATCTGTAGACCCACTTTCTCCGCTATTTCTTTCAAGAGTTCAATCTGTTTTTGGGCTATTGCAATGTCACGGGTTAAGATTGCTAAGTCGTCTGCAAATGCTAGGCAATCTATCTTTAATTTTCTTCTGCCTAATATAATTGGCTGGTCAATTTAAAGTACTGATTTTTGTTTCCACCATTCCTGTAACACTTTTTCAAGGACGCAGTTGAACAGTAACGGAGAAAGTCCATTTCCTTGTCTTACTCCTGTTTTAATAATGAAGGGTTCTGATATTTCCCCTAAAAATTTTATTTTGGACTTTGTATCTGTTAGTGTTTGTTGTATTAAAGCAAGAGTTTTGGGGTCTAAGCCTTGTTCTTTCAATATTTGGAATAATGACTCTAGACCAACTGAGTCATATGCTTTTTTTAAATCGACAAATGTGCAGACTAAATGGTTGCTACAAATTCTTTGATGTCTGAGGATATGTTTTAGGTTGAGTATTTGTTCTGTGCAAGATCTACATTTTTTAAATCCTGCATGATATTCTCTGATCCTTGGTTCTAGTTGTTGTTGAGCCCTATCGAGGAAACACTGGGAGAAAATTTTGTGTGGCACTGACTGCAGTGAGATTCTCCTGTAATTATTAACATTTGCTCTGTCCCCCTTTTTGTGTAAAGGGTGGATTAACATATTTTTCCAATCTTCTGGAATTTTTTCTGTTTTCCAAATGTCTTGGATAATTTTTGTGATCTCTTTTATAGTTTTTGATCCCGCTGGTTTTAGAAGCTCTGCAGTGATTCCATCTTCACCAACTGCTTTGTTGTTTTTGAGTCTTTTGATTAGACTAACAATTTCATTTTCATCAGGTGGTGATTAATTTGGATTTTGTTCTTTAGGTTCTTGTGATGCAAATCATTGTATTGGTTCGGGACAATTTAAGAGTTTTTCAAAATACTCTGTGAGCACTGTACAGTTTTCTTTATTGTTTAAAGCCAGTTTTCCATTCTCTTTTTTAAAGAAGAGGCTTTGTGGTTGATATCCTGTGAGTTTTCTTTTGAAAGTTCTGTAGAAATTGTGTGTATTGTTTTTCTGGAAGTCTTTCTCAATTTCGAGCAGTTGCCCATTTTGATATTTCCTTTTGGTTTGTCTGATTAATTCCTTCCTACTTTTCAGGTATTATTTGTAGTTGTCATCTGGTTCCATTTGGTGTACATTTGATGTCGTCCTTTGATTGCTTGGTCACATTGCTCGTTCCAGCAAGGGTGTTTCCTGTGTTTTTGCTGTGGGATTAGTTTTTGTGCTGTTTCAGTCAGTTTGGTTTTGAGTTGTTGCCAATTTTCTGCTTTCTTTCTGTCCAGTTCTTCTGTAAATGAAGGTTGAATTTTGCCTGCATCGAAGTTTGGAATTGGTGGTTTCTTTTTGATGATCCTTTGTGGTCTCAACTTCAATTTAATTCTTGTCAAGCAATGGTCAGAATCTATGTTTGCACCCCTTCTAACATGGACATTCAAAATTTCTCTGTGGTTTGGATATGAGATGGCTAAATGATCGATTTGGAATTCGCCTAAGAGTGAGTTTGGTGCTCGCCATGTCATCTGTTTTGATGGTTTCTTTTTAAAATTTGTTGACATGATATTTAGATTGAATCTACCGCAGAGTTCAACTAATCTCTGTCTGTTTTGGTTGGTCCATTTGTGAGCCGGGTATTTTCCAATTGTTTTTCTGTATCTTCTTTCTCTTCCTAGTTATGCGTTAAATTCCCCTACTAAGATTTTGATGTGGCTTTGTGGGATGTTGTATATCATTTCTTCCAGTGTTTTCCAGCATTGATCTACCTTTCCACAATCTGTTTTATTTTCCTTGTTGATTGGCATGTGTGCATTGATTAGTGTGTATGTTTGTTTGCACATTTGAAGGAGATCATCATTAGTCTGTTATTTATGGATTTCACATTCGTTACAGAGTTCAGTATGTTTTTGTTAATTGCAAAAGCTACTCCTAAATGTGGAGTATTTTTCAGGATTCGTTTGTTTGTCTTACTTTTGAAGAGTCTGTAATTGCCAAAGGCCATTGCATTTTCATCTGTTAGTCTTGTTTCTTGAAGTGCTAGTATCAGATTTTTTTTTTTTTTTTAGTTTTTTTTGTAGTTCATGTAATTTCCCTGCTTGCAAGAGTGTGTTTATGTTCAGTGTTCCAAAAAAGTTTTGGTTTTAGGGCGAAGTCAGCCAGAGGTCTCCGATACCCTCTGTTTGTATTTCATACCAGATGACCCAGAATCCGAAAGTCTGGATGTACTGTCCCTGACAGCAGTGGATTGGCTACCACCTGGAGTAATATGTTGATTTCTGCCACGCTTCTTGGTACTTGAGAATCAAATTGTTTGGACCGAAGCCCAGTTTTTTTAGGACTGGAGGGGTTAGTTCCAGAACATGTGGTTCTTCCACCCTCTCTGCTATTGGGAACAATCCTATTCCTCTTCCACCATTGAGGCCGTTGACCATGGTGTGTTTGGTCTGCGAGAGCTATTTTATTTCGCTCAAGTCTGCCGGTAAACCGGTGAGGACCCCCTATCCGCCACCTGGGACACGCCACGTGGGAGTATCACCTTTCCCCCTGCTACGACAGCATAGTAGGTTGAGTACATCATGCATGCTGATGACTGAAGAACACATTACATCATCTGTGTTGACACATGGGATTTTATATGAATACTTGAATAATAATATGTTGCAGTAGAGCTGCCGTGAGATTTACACTATATGGAAATTTCCAGAAATAGCAGCCTATCGTATAAACTGATGCTTGGTTTTTTTTTTTTTTTTTTTTTTTTGCAAATCTGTTTGCTTTTTGATATACTAGAACAAAAAAAGAAAAAAGTGAAATAACAATTTGCCTTCTTATCAATAATGATTTGCATTAAATATTGTTTTATTTTCAGTTTGTTTATGCTTGGTATTCATTTAAGGTTTGAAAACTTAACAAAACAAAAATGTTTTCAGGTTCCGCAGTATGTAGGGGAGACAGTGGTGGAGGCCTCACTTTTGAACAAGATGTAACGTCAACAACAAAGCAGTGGTTCGTGCAAGGTGTGGTCAGCCTGGGTGTGCCATCTAGGGACGGGAAAGAATGTTCTGGCCAGAGAGCACTGTTCACAAAGGTAGACAGCCATAAAGAATGGATAAAACAGTTTTATGACAAGTATAATTGAAAGTACTTGTTTGCATTATACCTCAGTGCAAGTGCCAATTTCTGAGAAAGATCTTTATTTAATGTGCAGTATTTCTACAGTCAGGTGACCTGCTTACTTCTGGTAGCTTGTTTATTGTGCTAAATGCCCTTCACTCAAGTTGGTCACTTGGTTACTTCCAGAAGGATGTCCTGAATTGACCTGGAAGGCAATTCTTAAGAACTAGCTTTAAGGTTACGAAATACCTTGACCATTCTGGTATATGAGCTGTTGATAATACTATTTGCATTATGCTTTGAATAAATAAATTCAGCCTTTGAATTTCAGATGAAGTTAATATATGATACGGGATGAAAATCACTCCTTTCTTAATAACAGTCTTACATGATTTTGTGTATGTGTTAATATATACTGTATGTTCATACACTGTTTCCCCTTTCATTCACCTAATCATACTGTACAAATAAAAGCAAGAGTTAGTGTGTACAACTTGGTTTTCATCATAGGAAGAGCCTTCCAAAAATACCTAATATAAAAAGTCAGAAAGGTAAGCTTCTTGATTGAACACATTTTTAGCCAGGTATCCAACTTTTAATGAACATAAGCCTTAAAGTATATAAAAAAATTTAAGCAATTTTTTGAATAGCACCCAATACATATTTTCATTATTGAAAAAACTTAGATATGCTTAGTTTATTTAATATAGTCAGTAACTATAACAGAATTCCTCTGCAAACATATGTGGCATAAGAAAAAAACATTTGTCAGATCATCTTTTTAATAATGTGGGAGTCGAGGAACTAAACTTTGAACAGTGCTTCAAAATGACTGCAGTTTATGCTTGTTAGTTTAGTAACTGAATAACTTAAAAGAAAAGTTTATTGTTGACTGATGGAATATCACCATGGATGAACATCGTTGCAGAATTTAGCTAATAAAACTTCATTTGTTAAAATATCTGATTGGAAGATGACACTGACAGCTTCAAAACATAAACAGGTATGGTTATATGATGGTTACCTAATTTGTTTTCAGGTATCTTTCAACTATAATTATTACAGTCTACTAAAAAGAAGTAACTATTTACTTACTTAATTAATATTTTTTAAAAAGTCTGGCTGAGAGATTAAAAATGCCACTTTCCTTGTGCCAATCATTCTTATCAAGGATTTCCTACAGTTTCCCATAATAATTTAAGCAAATAGTGAGATGATCGCCATTTTCCACCTAACACGTTACAATTATTTTAACACAAAGCAAATTGTTGCATAACATTCTTGAGTAAAATAAAACTTTATTTGTTATTCAGCTATAACACAAAACAAACTTTTTTGTGGCCTTCTCTTACTTTGCATTTACTATAGTACTGCTACAGGTACCTCATCCCCCAATGTCCATCCATTTACCTAATAATTGCCACTTTTTCCATATTTCCACCACCCTTCATCCTTCCTTCACCTTTCCCTCTCTTTCTTTCACTTAACCCTCCTTCCTCTAACACTGAATGCCATCCCTCCTTTGTAATATCAGTTGCTGATGGAAGGAGAGCAAGTATTTTTCTGTTATCAGAGGGGGTGTAACGGTTTGGGAGAAACTATAGTAGTCTCTTCCAGCCAAATGTCAACCTCTCCTTCACGTGGTGCACCCCGTTTGCACGGACGAGGCTCTGGCAACTGAAAGATTCCCAGTATAAGGAATGATCCACAACTTGCCAATAGCTTCCTAAGAGCAGAAGACCAGGGAGTGGTCCAAGGCACCCTCTTGCCCTCGAGCTTGTAAAAGGTCCCTAAAGGCAAATAAATCAGAAATGATCAACCAAATGGGCATTTTTTTAAATTTATTTATCCTTCGTTTATTCAGCCTAAGATCTTAGTGACTAAATTAGGCCCTACATATTAATTTTTACATTATTGATTACATAGTGTTTGGAGATTTGTACAAAATATTTGCATGCAGGGAATTTGGCATACTGTTCCATTACACTTTGAATTACTGTCTAGTTAATTCTACAATATTACATTTGATCTTGCTTACAGTTATAACAGTTACAGCTGCTATTGCAACCTTTAATATTATATTGAGTCACAAATCATTCGCTTATTGTTGTTATAGTGCTGTTGGTTTTTATTGAAATATTCGAATTATTCTTAGAGTATCCCATTATTCAGTTAGTTGCAGTTAACCCATTTTGTACATATCTTTCTGTAATCTATCATGTAGTTATACCAGATTATTGGATAACAATTGCTTATTAGTAATATTCACTTAATTTTATGTTCTCAGCCACTACAGTCCTGAGTCAGTTCGCATTTGCAGCATCCCGGCTTACTATTAATATGGAAATTAACTCCCAAATATTATGGTTTATTGTGTATTTGTGCAAAAGTCAATGATCATTCCCCCTACATTACAAACAAGATTGTTTTGGCCGTGGTAGAAGCGCTCTGTTTGCTGTAAGTGGTGTGCTGACATTTGCTCATTCTAGCACGCCATCGTTCTGACTCAGGCCTGTAGAAGGCTCGGTCGGTTCTATTTTAACAATGATAGTAATTTATCTACAACGTCTATTCTAATCTAACTTTAAACCTATACTACTCTATCAACACTACTCTACCCACCATCATCATCCCGGGATAGTCTGCCAGCCATTGCCCTTCTGGATTTCCAGTAGGACTGGATTGACCGACACATCAGGACAAAACTTCTGGCTCCCGGAAGTTTCTGTAGAATACTATTTACTCTTATCCATGAATAATTTTCTATGCCCGTATGTTTGGCCATGTGACTTCCCTAGGTTGGTCCCCAAGCCTGACTGCCGCTTGGTCCAGATATTTTTTTTTGTGCAGTTGAGATACTTTGTTTACCAGATTATCGAGAATAATCCATGATCGCTCATGTAGAATTATGTCTCACGTTGATCTACTCTGTATTATGTTGATATCCGGCGTCCTTACTTCTTCTGTTATTGAACCGGACCACATTACATGTTCGGGGGTTCCTTCTGCCCCGCACTCACATAAGCTCATTTCTTTGAGCCCTCTTTGACACAGTAGGCTGTTACATGGGCCATGCCCTGTGACATAATGTATAAGGCCTGGTGTGGGGTGAAAGTATTCAGGTTGCAGCCATTCTTGTATGTTCGGAAACACACTGTATAATCTTCTGCCTGTGGCACTATTGTCCCACCCCTCCTGCCATTCAGTGAGAAGTGCAGCGCTGACTTCTGCTGCGTTCTGTGCAACTGTTCCCACAATCTCCTGCACCCTGGCCTGATTTCCTTTTCGTAACCAGTATATGGCCCCTCTTCTTCTGATTTTGAGGTCCAACACCTATTACAATTGGCAGGGCATTTGTGGAGGTAGTACTGTAGGCTCCACTCTATCGCAGCAACACACTTCTCTGCACTCTTAGGACCTCCACCCTAGGTTTCACCAGTCGAAGTTTGTGCGTCCAGACACTGGACGCATACCCTAGCAGAGATTCTAGGATAGCATCATGGTATCCTCTTATCGTAGTGTTAGAAAGGTGAAATCTCCTTTGACCTATACTGATAAATTTGTTAAGCACAGCCTTAGCCCTTTCACACGTCTCAGTAATATGTGATGCAAAGTTCAGAGACTCATCCAGGGTGACACCAAGAAATTTGGTTGCCCGTGTTCTCTTTATGTTTTTGTTATTCATTTTGATAGTAGGGTTACATTCCAGTTTGCCCTTGAATACCATCATCTGAGTTTTCTTTGGCGCGAGAATAAGCTTTGCCTCCGAGCACCATGCTTGGAGTTTTTCAATCTCCACTTTAGCTACATATTTTCTATATCTTGTCTGGACTGACCCTCAATCAGCAACAGCAAGTCGTCTGCATAGGCGACCAGCCCCAGTAAGCCATCCAGCCCCTCCAGTAGATTAATCACTTCTTCGAAAACTATGTCCCAAAAAAACCGGTCCACTGACCAACCCCTGAGGGCATCCCTTAGTCAAATGTTTATCTACCTTCCCTTGTGGTCATCTGAGTGTGGCATAATGATTTTTACAATAGTCCCTCAGTGTGTTATAAAGACTGCTTGGACACTTCATTTCTCTTAGGTGCTGGAACATCGGTCACCAAAGATTATCAAAAGCATCACAAATATCAACAAGAATTCCTATAACATATTTTCTAACATATGCCTCCCAACTTTTTGTCAGAAGCAATTGTTGCTTAAAAGCTTCTTTTCTCTCTCTGTATCTGTTGAGAAGGATATACCTATCAGCCACCACAAGGCAGTGTTGATATTCCCTTCTCACCTTTCGCATGTTTTATCTCAGTCTATACAGCCGTTTGTTCCATGGTATATCCCTCACCATTTTAATTTTTGCCAGTGGAATACTATCCTTCATTGCCGTTTCAATTGATTTGGTCAGCTCCCTCGCAATATAATCTACGTCATTCCCCTCCATTAGTCCCACTGGTGTTCGGAAGCCCTCCCGTAGCCTAGACCACGCCACTCTCTTTATATTGTACCAGTGTTTGATATTCTCACTGCTAACAGCCTCCGTTAGATCCCTGGAAAGGTCATATAGAATTATATTATGATCACTCGTGATTTCGTTGTCTAGAACTCTCCAGTTTTGTAGCATGTTCCCCACATGTTCGCTGGTGAGCGATACATCTATATTGGATGTGGCCCCCCATCTATCATTGAAAGTAGGGGGATTGTATGGACTATTTCTTACTTGCAGATGTAATTCATAAATCAACTCCATCAAATCCTCTCCTCCCTCGTTAATTTTGTCACTGTACCAAAGTAATGACTGTGCATTTGCATCAGCTGCTATGATTATTTTCTGATTCCCCCGGCTATCGAATATATCTCTAATTTTATTTAGGTATGGAGCTATTGGATCTTTATACTGGAAGTACATAGACACCACTATCACGTTACACCATCCTGTGCTGATTTCTACACATGTCGAGTGATCATCACAGAATTGTGCGATTTTCATTGTCATTATGCTCCTATTTAAGATTATTATACCCGTCATAGCATGTTCCTCATTTGCTATAATTTGTGCTGACACTGGCATGTATGGTATCAATTCTCTATTTGAATGTGGTTCTTGTAGGCATAACACATCCCAGCTGTTTTCTTCTGCTAATTTTCTCAACTCATGGAGGACCAGTTTGCTCCATCTAGCATTTAACTGTGTGAATTTTATACTATCCATTTAGGAATATCTAGTATATACATTGCACTTTGGCCATTTAAACTGGGGATCAAATCTAATCCTTCCTTGAGTCATAGCAAACTGTTCGTAGATCTCGTCAGGATCAAACATTTCGTTTCGTCTATCGAATATCTTTTTAACTAGGGTTAACAGCTGGGACGGTTCTGCAGGCAGGTTGTTGGCTTTAAGTTGAATTTAGTCTACTACCACCACCAGCTGTGGAAAGGTTATTGACATCCTCACTGGGTGCAGCAAACGTGTTATGTGTCTAAGTGCCATTGTCAGCAGATTCTCCTGTTCCAATTTATTCAGTCTCAGCGTGTCTTCCATATTCTTCCATATTCTTCCATATTCCATATCACAGTAGGATCAACTGAAATATTTTCTACCAAAATCCCCTTGGTGTATCTATGTTGAGTTCATTTTTGACACTGTAAGTATGTAAGGAGTGTCATTTTGGCAGTGGAAGTTTGATATCTTTGTACGCTTCGCTGCCTTGTTCCAGTACCGATTCTAAGGAGTATTTTTCGTTTAATTTTCCTACATTTAAACCATCCGTCTTTGTTTCATTTTCAATGCTCGGAGTAGAGTGTTTGCTCGACCATAATACCTCTCCTTTTACCCAACCAAGCCCCGCTCTATAACGAGGGGAACGCAAAGGGGGAATCTCAGAAGACTCCTTCGCGTCTGCGAGGCTGGAGTCCTCTGTTTGTATCCCCTTTTCGCTAGAGTTTTCCGTTTGTGTCCCCTTTCCACATGATCCTGTAAGTTGTTTTTACTTGATAGCTTCCTTAGCCTCTCTAAACTTTGCCACCTACAGTGCATCCCTGCACCTTCGGGATGGGTTTTACCTCTTTTTAAGTTTCTCTGCTTTTACCGGTAAATCAAAGTTATTTCTACTTCTGTTTATTGGAATTTGATTTATTTCCATCCTTTTTTCTAACTTTGACTTAGTGTCCATAATCTATGGCTTACGACTTTTTGCAGTAACATTTGATATGTAAGACACTCCTTCCCGTTCTTTTTACAGGTCTTGCCTCTCTTAACACAAGGTATACACACTGCTGGCCCAGTTTTTTTACCGCATGTCTCCTTTCTATGTCCCAACTTCCCGCAATGATTGCAAGCAGCTTCAGATTTCTGGCAATGCTTGCTCACATGTCCTAGGTCAGCACATTTTACGCAACAAGGCACTACCGTATAATCCTTGACTGTAATTGCCGAAAACTCAACAAAGATTTTCTTTTGTTTTAAGAGAGCATTTCTGATTTTTGGGCTTACTTCTACAACATGGTGTACTGTCACCTTGTTGCATGGTCCGGTTTTAAATCTCGGTTTAAACCCTTCCGTGAAATCCTCCTTGCTTATATGCTCCTCATAGTTTTGTTCCTGAATTATGTCCACTAGCCGTTCAGATTCAGTCGACACTGGGACATCATACAAGATCACTAAAGGTCTCCGTTTTTTTCGGTAACTCACAACTGACTTCCTCCACCAAAGTTTTATTTTCCAGCACTTTCTTAGCATCTTGTTCGCTATTTCTTTCAACTATTACCGTTTTATTTGCAGTCTTGATACAACTTATTTTAATCTTTACCTGTTGGGGTTTCAATATTCTTGTTAATTTCTCAGCAACCTGCCTTGGGGTTTTGCCCTTCTTGTAGTTTATGAAAACCACACAAGATTTAGACGGTTGCCCTATTTGGGGCCCTTTCTATTTGCTGCAGCCACCATGGCGTAGCTTGTTGCAGGCTGAGTACTTGTTCTATTTTCCGAATCTAGTCTAATTCGGCTGTTATCTTTTTCCAGTTCACTTACCGTACCCTCCAGGTGTGATGCAGCAATTTCCCACAGAGTCAGCTTATCTTTAAGCTCCCTCATCCTAGTATCCATGAGTGTTTTGCCCTGATATTCGTTCAGGTACTTGACTACGTCCTCGTACCTGTCCGAAAATGACATCGATCCCATAGGAGCCATGGTATTTTCACTTTTATCGGCACTCGTAACTATATGAGCGGTGTCTTCTGTAACTATAAGCAACTGGGTCCAACACAAAAGAGCCCATTTTGTCAATTACAAGTCGCTGACCAGTATGACACTAATTTTTGCTACAGCTTGATAAACAGTAGTTTTACAGTACCTGCTGCAGCAGACAGCAGACCGCAGTCACAGGAGAACCCACTCTGGTTTCAGGCAACTTTCACTAATGGAAATAATTCAGTATTTCCATCAGCACAACCTTATGGCTTACAGCAACTCACAGTGGGTCTGAACACTAGGCCCAATTCAACAATACACTTAGGCACTTCTAAACTGGTCGACACTACAAAAACACTGTATCCGTTAAGGAGCGCAAGACAGACATGTCCGCACACTTCGCGCACCACTTGAAGAGTCCACCAAATGGGCATGCAGAAGCAATGGGAAGCCACTGAATAAAGAACCAAACAGTATCCTAATTCGCTCAAATTAAATGTAAAATTATGGCTTCTTCCTGGATAAAATATTATGGGGGTAAAGTAGTCTCCCAACCAGATTTCCGGGTGGAGACTGCATAGGGGGGAGTCATCAGAAAGGATAGAAACATTCTACAAGTGATAGCATGGAATGGGGCAGGTATATTAGAAAACTTAAAAAGGAAGAACAACAACTTAAATTAGACATCCTTGGGATTATTGAGATTAAGTGAAAGGATACACAGGATTTCTGGTGTAGGAAACACAGGATAGTTAATAATCAAGCTGTAAGTGGAGTTACTATTGTAGGATTGGTAAGGAACAAGAGAGTAGGGAAATAGGTGAGTAATAGTGAACAATTTAGTGACAGAATTATTTTGATGAGGTTAGAAACTAAGACCACCCATACCATACCATGATGAAGAAATGGATAAAATTTACATTGACACTGAAAAATCAATTCAATGTGTGAGTGAGGAAGCAGGTTGTTGGAATGTGGTGAATGTTATGAACTGATTGTGGCAAACACAACATTTAAGAATCATGCATGGAAGAGATACACCTAGGAATGTCCAGGGATACAGGTAAACATCAGCTATATTATATCATGATCAAATAGAGATTCAGGAATCAAGTTCTAAACTGTAAAACATACCCAGGAACAGACTTAGACTCTGACCATAATCTGATAGTAATGAAGTGCAGGCTGAAATTAAAGAGAATAAAGAAGTCATACAAGCAGAACAGACTGGAAGTAAATATATTGAAACACTCTAACACAAAAGAAAAATTTGCAGAGATGGGAGATGTTGATCTAAGAAGCAACCCTGAAAGGAACTTAATTGAGGATCAATGGAATACTTTGAAGAGAGAAATAATGAAAGCCACTAAAGAAACATTAGGCTTTAGGGAACAAACTACCTGAATACCTTGGATCACAGAAGAAATTTTGGAGTTGATGGTTCAGAGGAGAAGACACAATAATGCTCAGAATGAAGTAGAAAGAGAGCAATACAGCCAATTTAGAAATTGAATAAACAGGAAATGCAAAAAAGCAAAAGAAAAATGGCTGCAAGAAAAGTGTGAAGTAGAAAATGAAATGGTCGTAAGTAAAATTGATGCGGCATACAGGAAGATAAAACAAAATTTTGGAGAAATGAAGAAAAGGTGCAGAAATATTAAAGCTGCGAATGGGAAACCTCTTTTAAGTTCAGAAGATAGAGCTAGAAAGACAGATGGAAGGATTTCATTGAGAAACTGTAAGGTGGGGATGACTTGAACAATAGCATAATGGAAAAGTAAGGTGATGTCGACATTGATGACTCAGCACATCACATTTTGAGGACAGAATCTGATAGAGCTCTGAATGAGTTGAAAGCAAATTAGGCAGATGGAATTGATTAGATTTCTGCAAAACTTCTGAAATCCCTAGGAGAAGAAGGAATACAGAGATTATTCAATCTGGTGTCAAATAGTTATGAAACATGAGATATTCCAACTGATTTTAATAAAAGTATCATCTTCACACTTCTAAAGAAAGTTCAAGTGAGAATTATCACACCATAAGTCTTGCATCACTGACTATATAGAAGAATGGAAAGTATGGCAGAAGAGATAGTAGATGAAGACCATTTTGGGTTTAAGAAAATCCATCGTACAAGGGAAGAAATTCTGGCTTTAAGATTAATACTTGAAGGATTGATCAAGTAAAACAGATACTTTTATGGTGTTTCTTGATTTGGGAAAATCTTTTGATAATTTTAGTTGGAACAAGAAATTCAAAATTTTATTGTAGCTAGACCTAAAATATCGAGATAGAAAAATACTTCATAATCTATATAAGAATCAAGTGGCTGTAATAAAAGTAGAAATCAGGAGAGACATGCATCAGTTAAAAAGGGTGTGAGGCAAGGTTGTAGTCTGTCTTGATTAATATTCAACTTGTATGTAGAGGAACCAATAGAGGAAGAGAAAGAAAAATTTTAATGTGGCAGAACTGTTCAAAGAGAAAAAACATTGGTTGCTATTATTAGCTGATGGCATTGTCTTGTTAGCAGATAACAATGAAGATATTGAGGAATTACTGAATGTCATGAAGAAAATACTAAAGTCTTAAACAACGCTTGCGTGGGTTTTATGGAAAAGCAGCTTGCCGAACTGTGCCTAGTGCCACAACTGATTCTTCCTTCTGGTTGCCAATCAGTTGTACTAACCACCAAGAGATGAAAGGTACCTACAAACTAAAGAAAACCCTTTCAATATCCGGATTGATTTGAAACTGATGTATTTAGAAAAGTTCATTTATATGTATGGCACCAATAAATTAGAAAGGTACCAGACTACTATCCAAAATTAAATATGACTGCAGATTGATCCATTCAAACACACTTTAGCAACTTCCAATGAAATCCCACAATATAGAAAGAATTTATGAATTCATTGCAAACTAAGCACCGGATTAACCATGTCAAGGTTAGGCAACTCCCTAAGCCATCAGGCCTATATTGCGATACGCCTATGTTTACTCACTCACGCCCGCCTAGTGATGGCGTGGCTAGGTATTAAATAGAATATCTGTCCTATTGTGCAATTTATTGGTGTCTTGTGCAAAGATCAATCTTATTTTTTCTCCGATCGACTTGAAAATTTTTCTTGTGTAGAAAATCTTTTAAATGTTAATTTGAGTTCTTACGATTTTTCTCCCAAGTATCACGGCTTCCGAGGAAAAAATTTCCAAGCTGCGAAATTCTTGTATTTATCATTTCATCTCTAATTTTTGAGTCTGTGAGCTGATTTCATTCTGAAATAAATAATTCCCCAACTTTTGGTGTATGATACTGCCTAATTCTACTAATACACTTCCTAACAGGAAGCCTGATTGAGCATTTAAGTCGGCATTACGTCATTTACTACAAATTCCTTAAGAGTAAGTGAATTACTGAGCATGGTGGGTGAGCGGTTAACGCTTTGGCCTCACATTCGGGAGGACACCGGTTCGAATCCCCGTCCGGGCATCAAGATTTGGCTTTTCCGTAGTTTCCCCAAATCATCCCAGGCGAATGCCGGGATGCTTCCTTCAAAAAGGCCATGGTCTAATCCCTTCCCATTCCTTGTCCCCAGTCCCATCCCGCCTCTAATGACCTCGACGTCAACGAGGCGTAAAGCCATAAGAAAAAAAAAGTAAGTGTATTGAACAAATTTTTATCTAGGAAATATTTATTTTACTTTTTTTACAAAACAAATCAACTTAAACATATTAAAGTATCTTACGTAAGTAAATATTTTTTTTTATTTGGTTTACAAATAATGTAATCCTTCATCTAGTCTTCATCATAATCATCATGATTGTTCTCAAGTTCCAGTCTCCTGGGTGTTGGTCAGGAGCACTCTCCATTTCTTCCTGTTCATGGATAGCTGATGTACAGTTTGGGACAGAATTCGCGACACCCCTCGCCTTTCGATTTAAACACGACTACCTTGTGGGACATCATAACTGGTAGGTGGTACACTAAATTCAAGACTTAACAGACCTTCAATTTCCAACACTTTACCCAAAACCAAATAAATGTATTGCTCGCAAGAAATTCGCGGACGCACAGAGACGAAGTTCAGAGCTCTATAGTGAGAATGTACCCTTTTCCGCCATAATAATTACTAAAACAACTAAATACATTGATTTTTGGGGAATTACATCTTTACTCATAACGTTGACAGCCTTCTCAGCTTTCCTTATAAACAGCGTACACCCACTACCAATGGCAGTGGGAATGCCAGAAAGATTAGCTAACTTGTGCACTGAAAAGAGATTTTTAGGACTTGTCACAATACAGTGTACAAAACCGCCCTCCTTCAAAATTTAGAAATTAAGTGAAAGTGTTTTAATGTAGTCGATGATATAGTTATCTCTGAACAACTAGCTGTAATAGGTCAGAGAGTTTGTTTGGGTTTTTTTGCAGCGAGTGTTGAAGTAGACACATGTCGTAACAAAAAAAAAAAAAATGTGTTTTAAGTTGTGCTCTTAGTGGTTTAACGGGTATATACATAAAACCAGTGTTGAGTGTTTAACCGGATTTAACTACGTGATGCATAGTTTGCGCCTGTGTTAGTCGTCGGAGACCAAACATATGATTTTTGGTTTGTGAGTAAGTGTACGCGGTACTGCATATGTGTACGAAGGATTTCGGCGCGATTATTCTGTGTTTATAATTGCCCGTGGCTGCTAATGTGGAATCAATTTGGCAATATTCGTTACTCAAGGAGATTAGTGGACTCAAGGAGTGACTTTCCACGTAGTAAAGACTGTTTATTTAGCCGTTACGGGCATTAAGAACAGACTGTGTATGACGAACAGTTGGAAGTTATATTACATTAAGTGCTTGCAAGTCACTTGCCACTCTAACGAATTGCAATCTTCGGATAAATGTTATTGTGAAGTGTATAATAGTGTTAACATTTAATTTCCATTGGTGGTCGGAAATTAGTACACTTAAGGAACTAGCAGAATAAATGTGTTCATGTATTTATGAAAACGGAGTATTTATTTTGTTTTCTACGAAGTGCACGTAATATTCCCGAACCATCCAATGGTGGCGACCGAAGTAGATTAAAACGAAGTCCGATTACACCTTTCCTTAGGTAAATAACAATTTTCATAGTGAAATAAAAAAAAAACTATCAAGTCAAACATGTTATAAACAGTATATATATAATTTTCACAGTTGTTTGACATACTGATAAGAGTTTGAATGGACAAAGTCACACTTTCTAGCTTTGCAGCATCATAGAACCGTGTATGAAATAAAAACTTAAAATTTAAGTTTAAGTAGAACGCTAATGGTGATGTAAGCCGCGAATATAGCCTAAATTACGAGGGTTCCGAGAAATAACTTCTTAAGACGGAATAGATCTGAAAAAAACGATTAAGAGGAAATTTCCATACCTCATGGGACCTAGCGCTATCTGTATATCGTTGTTCAGGCCATCCGTTCAAGACAATATTATTTATAATGATATTACAATATTAATTTTTATAATAACTAAGAAAAGTAAATCCGTCGCCAATTTGAGTCGGCGTTTCAGCTTTTGAAACTCAAAGAATGGGAGATACAATCTTCTTTATCTCCCCACTAGCCTCGTACCCGCGACTTCGTACGCGTGGATTAAGAATTTTTTTGCCAGAATTAAATATAAAAAGTTTTTGGTAACGAAGGAATGGTCCCAAACAATATCGAGTCGGCATAATATGACAGGAAAGATATCACTATATCATTCTACCGTCGAACCTGCCTCTTGAAGAGAATCATTTGCCAACATATTTCTGTCACCATTCGATAAGGTCTCAAAATTTCGTGACTACAATTGTTAATTATACTGGAAAAAATATCCTGTGCCCTTCATACAGCTTTCCTTATAAAATTCCATCACAACGATACAGCCATATAGTCGTCAAAACGTAACAAAAAGACAGAGACTTACTTCCGTATTTATATTAGTATTACTGTGGTTCACACTCACACACTGACTGCGAACAACACCTGACGGATCATTATAACGTAAAAAAAGTGTACACCTACAAAATTGCAAGACTACCTACGATTTGCCTCGCATTACACCCCTAACTTTCTAATATCTACAGTTTAACATTCAATTCGAATAACCTACGGCCCAGGCCTGACTCTTACACTGAAAAACAATTTTTAAAAATCTTAGCCTCTACGGAGATTTGAACCGGAGACCACGACGTTCGTAAGCAAGCGCTTTAGCCACTTTTTTTTTCGAAAAAAGCTATTTATTTAAAATTCATGGCAAATACACACTATTTTGAATACAATATAACAAACGATACCAAATATATACACATACATTAAAACCAAAACCCGTTCTTGGAAAAATTGTAGAACTAATACCATCACAATACTCAATTAACAAAACACACTTGTGCACAAAACGTCACATTTTCCATCATAGTCAGAAACATATCAGCAAAACAAACAAATCGTGGAACATTTGATTGGAAAAAAAAAAAAAAAAATTGATGACTCAGAAAACTATTTCTTGTGTTATGCAGCACGGCTTTGTGGTAGTCTCTTCAGCCCAGCTCCCTGGCCGTGGTTCTTTCCGTTTTATATTCTCTGACTGGACGGATGAAAGGAATGTCACGGAAATCCTGTTGTTTCTTCCTTTGTTTGATTAATTTCTTGACTGCCAGATGGAGCGCACATCTGACATAGGTTGCAACTAATTTTTGGCGCCAGAGGCAGTCAAAACAATTTCTGGCATTGTTGTCGTAAGGTTTTATTCAGAGACAATATTACAATCACGTGCCTCCCTTGTGACTGGTGAATATTCTCCCTATTTATTTAAGGTAAGTTTTCTGTCATTATGATGTCTAACATCCTCGCATAGCATTTTTTGTAATTTTGAAATTTTACTGTTTCATAATAGGTGACGTTCATATAGCCAATATAATCTTCAAAATTTATTTTTCCATTTTGTATTATATAGAGAATGGTGTTTCCTATTAACCATAGGATGGTATTTTGTTTTGTGGTGGGAAATCTAATTTTTTCTGGTTTGAGAATTTCATTCACCGTGATTGCAAGCGGTGATGTCCTATCTAAAAGAGCAATTCTTCTTCTTGCCCAGATCCAAATCCGTTGGTTCTGTCCGCACGTTATCCTATGTTCTAGCGTGTCTGTGTTTCCACAAAGTAGGCATCTGTCTGTTGTAGATAGGTGAATTTCATACAATTTTTTGTTTGTGGGGATATTTTCATTGACTACATCATACCATACTGAGCGTATCTTGGATGTTAGGGTCCTGTTCGCAATATTGAGCCATATGTTGTTCCAATCATAATTTGGATATTTATATTCTATTTTATTTCTGTGCCGTACGGTGTTTATAAGTCTGTATATTTCTTTGGCTGTCTTATTATGCAGAGTACATCCTTTGGCTTTGACATATGTTTCTTCAAGGTGATATTGTCGCATATGCGGTAGGGTGTGCGTGATAGTCGTCATGTGAAAAGGGATTTCACGATGAATGGGTCTGGTAGTGTTGACCAGATTGTTGGTTAGGCCCGTAGGATTGCTAGTTATCATAGTTGACAATCTTTTAAGAAGTAGGGAAATACATCTTTCTTTTATGTTTACCATCCCTATTCCCCCTTTCTTTGAGGGCAAAATCAATGTTTTAAAAGCAACTTTGAAAATTTTCCCTCTGCTTACAAACCACCCTAATGCTTTTTGAATCCTGTCAGCGATGGGGTCAGGAATCGGCAGTACCTGAGCCACGTACGCCATTTTGCTCAGGATTGAAATTTGAGCTATTTTAACACGCTGAAATGTGTCTATATCCCGGTCACAGTGAATGTTTATAACGGCTCTGATTTTTTGCAGTGAGATTTGCCAATTTTTTTATTATTGTTTTCGTAATGCACTTTTGTAGGTTGATTCCAAGTGTTTTGTGCTCTGTTATTGTTATATACCAAGGGGCTGCTGGCAGTGTGTTTAAGCCTGTTCCGATATGAAGTAAGGCCGTTTTCGTTGTATTCAATTTGGCCCCAGTTGCATCGGTGAAAGTTGAAATTATAGCGTTGGTGTTGATTATGTCTTCGGCAGAACTTAGTGCCACGCATATATCATCTGCATATGCCCTGCAAATAAAATGTATTCCATCTATATTTATTCCAGGAAGTGTTCGAATACAAATCCTAAGAAGTGGTTCTGTGGCTATTGCGTACAGTACCATGGAAAGTGGACAGCCCTGTCTCACGGAACGATTTATTTTTATAGGTGGTGTCAGATGACCATTTATAAGGAGTTTAGATTGTACAGTTCCTATAATTAACTTTATCATTCTCGTGAATTGTGTCCCTAGACCTAAGCGATCCATGACTGTTAGGAGGTAATCATGTTCAATGCGATCAAAAGCCTTTTCAAAGTCTAAGAAAAGCAGAGCGGACGGTATCCGTCTTTCTGCAGTTATACTTATAATGTCACGGTATTCACATACCGTATTTAAAACACTACGGCCAGGGACTGCACTTGTTTGGTAGGGCCCAAGAATCTTTCCCAGCAGAGGTTCCAGTCTGGATTTGAGGATTCTAGTTAGAATCTTGAAATCGGAATTTAAAAGAGTAATTGGCCGTATTGCATCTATTTTTGAGAATTTGTCTCCTTTTGGCAGGAGTGTTATAATGCCTTCTGTGAAAGCAGTTGGTAGTTTGTCTGCAGACCATACGGCATTCAGAATTTCGGCTAGCTTTTCTCGTATGAGTTCCCAATAGTGTTGATAGAATTCTGCAGGGAGACCGTCAGGGCCTGGGGATTTCCCTTTTGCTGCCTTACTTACTGAAATCAGAATTTCTTCTTGCACAAAATTCCTTGCTAAGGCTTCACGTTCTTCTTGATTTACATTATTTTCTATTGTTGCCAAAAGTGTGTTTGTTGCGTCCTGATCGGTAGTGACTGATTTAAACATGCGTTCATAGTAATTAGTGATTTCCTTAATAATCTCTCTCCCGTTACTTACTGTTTCCCCATTTTCCTTTCTAATGGTAGTGATTAAAATATGTTTAGCCCTTTTGCTTTTCCTTATGAGGTGGTATAAGGAAACAGTTTCTTCGGAGGCTATATCTTTTGGTCTCGAAGTAACTAGGAGCTTGTTATTTTGCTTGTTTTGTAAAGATAGGATTTTCGCCTTATATTTTTTAATTCTGATATAGGTGTTGATATCAATATTAGTGCTTTCATATAGTTCCCTAATACATCTGTAATAATATTCGATTGTTCGTTTTATCCAAAAGTTTTTTTGTTTACCATATGTCATGAGCACTTGTTTAAATCTAGGTTTAGCGTGTTCAATCCACCATATCAGGGGGCTATTATATTTTTTGCAATTCTTGAGGCTTTCTTGCCATGCCTTTTCAATTTCCACGTCCAACTGGGGGTCGTTAAGTAATGATGTATTTAATTTCCAATAGCCTTTTCCTCTGTTGATTGCTTGTTTTTCCATATTGATGTTGCACTGCATACTACAATGATCTGAGAAACTTAACGGATAAATATTAGCATTGAATGTTTTGGAGCGTAGGTTATGTGTCACATATATCCTATCTAAGCGGCTCGCAGATTAATTTGAAATATACGTGAAATGTTTATGACGTAAAAGTTCTTTCAGAAGGTCTTGGCAGAATTGGTTCTAGATCTTAGTCTCCAATACTGTACGGCTTCAAAGACAAAAAAACAGTCTTACCTATCGCCTTCTGGATCAAAACATTCCTATAAAAGCAATAATTTCCCCCTGCTAACACGATTTCATCAAAAGAACTTTCTCCAATGAAAATATTTACGTCTTGATGGTGTGTTATGGATCTTTCCCTTTACGGATATGTGTTAAACAGACGAACTTGTTTGCAAAAGGGGCCCTAGTACTATAGATCCGCGTGCTGGGATCATCGGCTCGATTACGACCAAGTGATTAGAGACGGGAAATTTAGGGGTGCAAGAAAAGAGGAGGATTTTCGCTGCGACCTTTTGACGGAGCCGAGTGATTTAGATTAAACACGCATAAAATCGAAATCTGGCTGGGTGAGTGGCAATTTAAACCTCCCGAATGCGAGGCTTGAGCTCTCACCCACCACGTTCCCTTAACGGTTGGAATCCGAAATAATCCATGGTAATTGTTGCGTGTACTTTCTGTCGTCTTTCACATCCATGATCAAAATTAATTTGTAAATATGTCAATACAATGGACGATCACCTAATACGCTGCAGATAGCTGAATGGCTATCGCGTCGAAGGCCTTTTTTTTTTTTTTTTGCTGTCGTCAGTCTTTCGACTGGTTTGATGGGATCCTCCATCCTTTCCTATCCTCTGCTAACCTTTTCATTTCTACATACCCATTACATCCCACGTCCTCAATTATCTGTTTCATATATTCTAATCTCTGTCTTCCTCTACAGTTCTTACCTTCGACTGTTCCCTCCACTAACAAATTAATCAATCCACCATGTCTCAAAATATGACCTACCAGCCTGTCTCTTCTTTCTGTAAGCTTCTTCCGCAAATATCTTTTCTCACCCATCATTTCCAAAACTCGTACATTTCTTACTTTGTCTGTCCATTTAATTTTCAGCATTCTTCTGTAGCACCACATTTCAAATGATTCAATTTTCTTTATTTCCGGTATTCCTTAAGTCCATGTTTCGCTTCCATAAAGTGCTGTGCTCCACACAAAGAGTTTTAAAAAGTTCTTTCTAATTCCTAGATCAATATTTGAAACTAAAAGGTTTATCTTTTTCATGAAGGCTCTTTTTGCTAGTGCTATTCTGCTTTTAACATCATTCCTGCTTCGGCCATCGGTTGTAATTTTACTTCCCAAGTAACAGAATTCACTTACTTCTCCTACTTCATCCGATCCTATTTTTATATTTAATCTACCAGTATTGGTATCATTTCTGCTACATTTCATCACTTTTGTCTTGTTTTGATTTATATTCAGTCCAAAATCCTCCTTCAGTATTTTATTCATGCCATTCAGTAACTTCTCAATATCCTCAGTCCTCTCTGCTAACAAGACAATGTCATAACCAAATCTTAGCATACTGATTTTTTCTCTATGAAAACTTATGCCACATGGAAATTTTTCTTTGACTTTCTTCATTGCTTCTTCTACATACAAGTTGAATATTAACGGGGATAGACTACAACCTTGTCTCACACCCTTTCCAACTGATGCATGTCTCTCGTGACTCTCTACTTTTATCACAGCCACTTGATTCTTATATAGTTTATAGAGGATTCTTCTATCTCTATACTTTAGACCTGACATCTTTAAAATTTTGAACATCTTGTCCCACGTAACATTATCAAAAGCTTTTTCTAAATCAAAAAATGCCATAAAAGTATCTTTGTTTTTCTTGATCCGCCCTTCAAGTATTAATCTTAAAGACAAAATTGCTTCCCTTGTACCGCGATTTTTCCTAAACCCAAACCGATCTTCACCTACTATCTCTTCTATTACCCTTTCCATCCTTCTGTATATTATTCTGGTCAGTAATTTTGAAGCATGTGATTTTAGACTAATGGTGCGATAATTCTCACATTTGTCGGCTTTTGCTTTTTTGGAAGTGTGAAGATAATAATTTTAATTAAAATCAGTTGGAATTTCTCCTGTTTCATAACTTTTTGATATCAGCTTGAATAATCTTTCGATTCCTTCCTCTCCTAGGGATTTAAGAAGTTCTGCAGGGATATCATCAATTCCAATTGCCTTATTTGCTTTCAAGTCATTCAGAGCTTTATTAAATTCTGTCCTCAAAACAGGATCTCCTAAGTCATGAATGTCGACATCACCTTCCTTTTTTTCCATTACACTATTATTCAAGTCGTCCTCAACATA
Organism: Vandiemenella viatica; assembly: GCA_031002005.1. Taxonomy (NCBI): domain Eukaryota; kingdom Metazoa; phylum Arthropoda; class Insecta; order Orthoptera; family Morabidae; genus Vandiemenella; species Vandiemenella viatica. The sequence goes on along the minus strand of JARYHS010012519.1, from coordinate 19,914,866 downwards.
CAGTTTCTTCGAAGGCCATAAAAAAATTAAAAAAACGTTATTGAACCAAACAATTTTCTTCCTTGACAATATAAAGAGCGTGATGTGTGAGCGTTTAACGCTCTGGTCTCGACTCAGGATGACGTGGGTTCAATTCTTCTTCCGGTCAACCAGTTCCCGATTTACCGCGGATTCCCGAAATCTCTCCAGGCAAATGCCGTGGTAGTCGTTTAAAAATGTCTTGGTCGAATTCCTTCCCGTTCCTCCTTTCCGGCTTCTAAATACGTCGACGAGGCTTGAAACTACAAGCAAAAAACAAAAAAAGGAACAAAGCTTTTAAAAAAGCCGCAAAGTTACTGTCGGTTAACAAGTTCAAACACAATGGACACTGATAGTACTCCAAACTAACCGTTTAGTCAATTCAGAAGATAGTTTTATCAATGTAAAGGAAGATACTGTGGGAATAAAGGTATCCAAATACGGTTAGGATAACAAAAGTTGAAATTCCTAAATTATATGAGGCGGAAACCCAATATTAGCAAATACCATTTTGACATCATGTGTGAATATTATCCAAAATACTACGGAATCCCACTTTAGAAAGTAAACCACCTGAGAGGCGCTTACAGGCATTATACAAAAAATGACTAACAAGACTTCATATGAAATATTTTTGCAGTTACGAGGCCATAGAAAGGGAAAGGATGAAAGTGTTCTAACACAACACACTGTTCAAAATTATGTATTCCTCATTCAAAAATATCAGAAAATTACACTTTGTGCATTTCGACTTCAAAATACTCTCAGAGCATCTTGAAAATGTTCTGCCTCCTGTTATTTGCTCTGCAAAATGAATTATTTAATATTTTGTATTAATCGTGCGTTAAAAAAAACTGTTGGTATTCTTTACGAAAAATCGATCTGCTTCGATCTTTGGATTTAAATATATTTGTCTGGTCTCTAGTGAAAGAATGTGTAAACGTGAATGCAATCACGATGGTTAACACGGATGTTAATTCCACGGTGTCTCAGTAATTTCCAGTAGCGATTTTCCTCTACCTAATTTCACTGCGCTCCATTTATCCCTGAACGTTGTATCAGACACAGCTCAACAAAGCAAATCCTTATGGAGGAATAGAATATATACGTTTTATTTATTTATTTATTTATCAATCTTGTTTCATGGATCCCTGCTGAGGAAGCACCTCTGGGATGTGAAACGTGTCATGGTTAATATACATACATACAATATGAGTCATAATCATAGTAAAAAACAATTATATGTTACAAAGAAAAAAATAAAGACAATAAAATAAACATAAATTTTTACAACTGTGATTTGCAAAAAGTCATATTGAATGCAAATAATTGTTTTGTTCAAATTCTTGAATGGACTAGAAGGAGTTGCCAATAAGATAATCTCTCAGTTTTTCTTTAAATATATATTTGTTTTTTGCAAATTGTTTTATACCCTTGGGAAGTTTATTAAACAGATGTATACCAGAACGTGACGAACGATTGTTTTCTGGACATAATATACCAATAGTAGAAAGTAACCCAGCCTCAGTTGTGACTGAAGATGCAGATATGTTCGATCCTCTCAGATTTCAGATCTTAATCACATCTTGTCGGATGTTCACTGTACTAATCAGTAGAACTCACTTCTACAGAGACCTTGGAATTCTCTCATGTTTCGGATAAATATGATTAACCTTTTATGAATCCACAATATTCCAGTTTAAAAGAAATAATTATAAATTCCTTCGATACATACACACAAGATTTTAGAAATATTGCTGCGTATCAAGTTTGCGAACGTCGCTGTTTGAATAACTAATAGAAACGTTTTGTCACGGCTGTCTTTCCTAGTACAAAATTTCGTGGTTAAAATAATTATGAAGCGGATTCAATTCCCTGCTCGTGTGTCCTGTTCCATGGTTTCACTAAATCAGTCCAGGCAAATGCTGAGACCGAGTGTGGAGATGAGCGGTAACGTTCTGGCCTCGTATTCGGGAGGACGTGGGTTCGATTCCCCGTCCATTCAGGTTTCATTTTTCCACGGTTTCCCGAAATCACTCGAGGCGAATGCCAGGATAGTTCCTTCAAAAGGTAAATACCAAATTCCTTTAAGTTTCCCCCCCCCCCAAAATCCACTCCCATCTCTAACGACCTCGACGTACACGAGGCGAAACCCTTAAGCACAAAACGGTGGCAAGTAACAGAAGAACGAATGCGTGGTTTCCGGAATTCCTAAATATTTTCTATCGGCACCACTGTAGCTTCAAAAGCTAAATTCGAAATACAGAGCAAATATGAGACTTTGTATTCAGAATATCGCATTATTAAATAAGTGACGCAGGTGTTTCGTCCATGAAACCTTTTTCATCGAAATCTGAAGGATTTAATTCGTATAACTTAAAAACATTCGGAGTTGCTAGGTGGATTTAGGGTTCATAATCAATTCTTGTTATACTCGTATGTATCATTTCACATTACATAATATTTAACATCCATTCACACAGCAATGTGAAATAGTTAATGTGCCAATATGATTATTTAATTAACTTAAACTTACTGTATTCCTGTAGAAAAATTGAATAGTTAAGGAAATTTCGATTTTGTATTATGAAAGAAGATGCAACTCTATCTTGGGTACGAAGACAAGCAATTCGAAAGTCGTAATACAAGGAAATACACATCGTTTCCGATGTTAAGGGCCAATTATTGCTCTACATCAGCGGTTCCCAACCTTTACTGGTACACGACCCACTTTTAAGTAAAAAAAATTTTCGCGACCCACCTAATAAGAGAGGCTATCTAAAATCAGAATGGGAACAGTTGTAAGACCTCGATACGCTATCGACTATCCTATCCTACAAAAAGGCAAATTTTAGTACAAAGGATACACTATCAACAAAAACAAGGATTGATAATACCTAAAACAACAAACATATTATAAACCGGGAGGTGGCTGGACATACCATCACCTCAACAAGTTGACTGCTGAAATTCCACGATTAGAAGTAATGCGATCAACATATTAAAATGCTACTGGTCTGCCAAGTCGCTGTTTGGTGGAAACCACCTGCAGACCTGATTTTAGTGGCTGATTGGTAGGTTTATTATTGTGTTTCACTGCACCCAAATGTATGAAAATATGGTAGACTGGTAGCAGGAAAACAGAATGGTAAACTTACCAGTCAACCACTAAAATGGGTTTTGTAGGTGTTTCCCACCAAGATATGACTTGGTACATCCGTGTTATTTAATTTTCAACTCGAGTTTTAACTAATCCTGCAATTTCAGCCGTCAACTCGATGAGGCGATTCTTTGTGTAGACGCCTCTCGCTTTTTTACATGATAATGGAAAATACGTTTAATTATTATAAAAAACACAACTTTACAATCAGTGAGATTTCTGGCAATAGTGTTTGTTGATGAGGGAATCGATATCAGGGGTTAACATTGATTAATTTTAACCTTAAGTCACTTTTTACACAGATTATTTCTGTATTTGTTTTTCAAAACCAATAATATATATTTTTGTGGTAAAAACCTAGATTTTTCCGCGACCCACCAAAACACACGCCGCGACCCACCTGTGGGTCGCGACCCATAGGTTGGGAACCGCTGCTCTACATTCAGAGGGACATTCAAACAGTTGAATTGCTAGAACCTAGGGGATTCACAAATACACCGTGGCGATGTGGATGCGGAAATATCAAGAGGAAGGAAATGTCCCAGAACGGTCCCACACAGGGGCTCGTTAACTGGCCAGGATTGGAAAATCGTTTGACTTTGTCGTTGATACCTCTTTTAGTGCATTGCAATTGTATACTTAACCCTTGACATAAGCACAGTCATAAGGCCCTTACGAGAACATGGTTTGTGAACCAGACGTGCTGCAGTTAAGGAGTGACTTTCACCTGCTCTGTGTGAGCGGTGACGCTCTGGCCTCGTACTCGGGAGGACGCGAGTTCGAATCCCCGACCGGGCATCCAGATTTTAGTTTTCCAGGGTTTCCCCAAATCATTCCACGCGAATTCCGGGATGCTTCCTTCAAAATGCCATTACTAAATTTCTTCCCTCTCCTTGTCACAATCCTTTCACGCCTCTAATGACCTCGAGTTCGACGTAACTACACAAGAAACAAAATTACCTGCCTACAAATAGTTACATTTAACCTTCGCATCTGAAAATGCAGCCAAGAGTTCTCATTACTGGAGATACGTCGTCTCTGGTGATGAGAAGCTGTATTGTGATGGTACAGCGCCAGATATGACCAATGCTACAGTCAGCACAGGAGCGACAGGATATCTGTTACCTAGTGGGCGTGGATATCTGCTGCAGGTTGCAGTGTAGTGGGAGTTAGGCGGCCAAATTCCGTAGCCTGTGCGTCTATGCTCTGCAGATCGTCTATAATTCTCCAGAATAGACATACAGGCTGAATCATTTGGGCGTATAGTTCAATTACGTTTAATAAAAGTCCTTTTTCCTGAGGCCGCACTATTTCTGATTTCCAAACACTGTATGTCCTGCCACTCGAGTGACCTAGTACAATTAGCGTTAAGCACGCTAGATCACAACATCGTATTCAGAGAATCATAACTATCACAGCCTATGCATCACAATTCACAGCTACGAAATCGAAATTGATAATAAGTGATTAAAATCAAAAGATCTGTTTCCCGATCTAGCTTGGACTGGAACGAAACCTAAACGCCTTCTTGTGGCGTGGTTGTAAGATGCGATGTTGCCTTCATACTGAACTGCTGGATCACATTCTTAATTTCAAAGAGATGAAGGTCAGAGTCTTCAAATGTAAAATTGAACAGAAATAATTGCTCAGCTTCAGAAGAAAACTTAGTTTGGGTTCAGACCTTTTAAATTTGTGTACCGGTTTTCCTTCATTATATTTATAAATCGGTTACTATAATTGAAACATTAACGTATTTCTGGATCACTTAATTAAGCCTGCTCGAAGATGGAGATGAAACATAACATTGCTCAGAGTAAAAAAAAAAAAAACAAGTCAGATATTTAGTAAAGTCAACGTAAATTCTATAATTATCTTGTGTGTAACTTCATTCGATCTTTTTTTGGGCAAGTGAATGCCCTTAAGAGCATAAAAATTTTCATTCTGCAGTGGTTTGTTATATGACTATACGAGGATTTCAAAGTTCCCGCGATAACATGCCCCTAACATGGCGTCGCCAGCCGTCTTCAATTCGCTGAGAACTCTGGTCCCCTTTCGCACGCGATAGGAGGGGCCCCAAGAATATGTAACTTATACAACGGTTTACCAAGGAAATAGAAACTCAATGAAGGATTTCATTATTTGGATGCCAAATTTAAAAAAAAATAGATTTGCTTATGAAAGATACTTTACTATGTTTGCTCCCTACCTCAAATAGCCAAACGAAAAATACTGGATGATTCAAAAATGATCGATATATTTGAAAAATCAATAAAAACTAAACGGGCAGCGTTAGAAATACACCGTTTGTTGCAATATGCTTGGGACAACGGTAAATTTTCAGGCAGACAAACTTTCGAAATTAATTACAATTTTCAACAACAGATGGCGCTGCAGTCTGGAAAAATCTAAAGTACGATTATTCTAAGGAATAAACCAATTTTTTCACAGCAAACTTGCAATCTGTGAACAGCACACGCTTACAGCAGAAAGACGACTTACAAAATGCCGAACTCACAGACTGCGTTTACTTCTATATCTTTCAAATCGTCTGCAGCGCCATCAGTTGTTGAAAATTGTATCTAATTTAGAAAGTTTGTCTGCCTGAAAATTTACTGTTGTCCAAAGCATATTTTTTAATTTAATTTAATTGCAATGGAGCACAGGCTCCGATGGCAATTTCCCTACTCACCCATCTTCCCCCTATCCTGCACCCAACATATTTCTTTCCTCCATGCAACAAAAGGTGTATTTCTATCGCTGCCCGTTTAGTTTTTATTGATTTTTCAAATATAACGGTCATTTTTGAAACACCCGGTACATGAAAATAAAAATACCCCTTTTAAGTTTGAAAAAAAAATGTCAAAATTTAGCCAGAACCCTTGCAAACTACTGCTTAAATTAGTTGAATGAGTGCTTATTAGTTTTTCAAGAGAAACCATTTTCAAGAAGTATTTTTTCTTCTTATTGTCTCGCGCTGAAGCTAATCCTGGCTACGCACTTGTTTAAGTATATTTATAATTTATTTTGTAAAAAGATTAAAATAAAATAAATATTTCCTGTGTAAAGCCTTGTGCAATTCGCTTACTCTTAAAGCATTTATAAATACCCCTGCATGTTTCTGGTATGATTTTAGTAAGTAAATATGCTGAGTCTAAGGAACTGATTTTTAAATCTTCATAAGTATTTCCTGTGGCTAGAAATGCTAATGAAAAATAGAACTCTGAGAAGCGTCCCTTCCTTCTATATGTATAGTTTGATCACTGTTATCAATATTTCAGACAGGAAGATTCCCACCTTAATTTTTTTTAACGATAAATACCACATTTTATGTGCCTATTTTTAATAATCATAATCGAACTTGTATTTCAATGGCACCATTTAGCTATTAGCAGTTTGAGTAACATGCGATTCAAACGACGATCGCTAACGAAATCAAAGTCTCACTAACTAGTTTCGCATGCTAGTGTAGTTTAATGAATGGTTTCTCCTTTCCTAGCACTGCAGCACTAAATCTAGCGTTCTGCATATTGGATAGTGTAATGCCGACTTAACAAGAACGTTATACAGAAAAAATATCTTTTCTTGAAGACAGCTAAATGAGAAGCGTCTGTCTGCTGAGGTTTGTTCTAAAATGTACAACGTTCTTCTATTAATTCGTTAAGTTTT
>JARYHS010012519.1:19782175-19907022 GCA_031002005.1 Vandiemenella viatica | reverse complement strand
AAAGGCAGCCACACTTACTGATTTCTTCTCATACCCATTTTCAATATGAGAGGTGAGAGTGAAAACCTGGTCATTTCAACTTCTCCCTGGCCTAAATCCTGCTTGTTCTATGGGAATGTGTTTATTGATCACTTCAGAAATTCTATTGTAGATCAGGCGCTCAAGGAGTTTGTATGTTACACTTTTGCCACTTTTGTGGGGTCCTTATTTGGTTTTAATATGGCTAATATTTTTGTTTTCTTCATTAACAGTGGGAGGTTTCCAGTTTGTAGAATATTTGAGAAGAAGTTAGTAAGCCATCTTACTGTAGCTGGTCCACAGTGGGCCAAAAGTTCAGGATATATACCATCAAATCCAGCTGCTTTTCCCAGTTTCATTTGTTTGATTGCATCTTTGGTTTCTTCTTACTATTACAACTATTACAATTACTCCGCGATTCACTAAAAGTGTTTGGCGGAGGGTGCATTGCACCTATCAGGAATGGTAAATGGTTTGGAAGGGATATGGCAGGAGGCGCCCATGGGCTATTATGAGGAACCATCCCAGCATTCGCCTGGAGCGATCTAGGGAAACCATGGAAAACCCAGATCAGGATGGCCGGAGTGCTTTATCGGAAGCTACTCCTGTCGGATTTTGTGTTTACTCGCCCTGTAAATCTATTCTATTCCATTCCCTAATCGCTCGTGGAAAAAATGAGTAGAGAAATGAATCGGTTCTGGCCCTGATTTCTCTTATCTTATTTTCGCGGTCATTCCGAGATATGAATGTTGCTGGTAACAATATTTGTTTGCTGTCATTCCGAAATACGTCAGTCGAGAATTTTTTAATTAGCTTCCGCCGAGAGAAACGCCTTCGGTGCTCCAGGTCTTCCCAACCTAACTCCTTCAACATGGCACTTACGCTTTCCCTCCAACTATATATACCTGTCACGAATCGGGCGGCTCTTCTTTGGACCATCTCTAATGCCTCCATTAATCCCTTTTGATGGGGACCCCATACAGAGCAACAATATTCCAGGTGAGGCCTCACTAAGTGACTTGTACGCAATCGATTTAACTTCCGGAGTGCATTGTTTTAAATTACGACCTAGAAATCGAAGCATACGATTTGCTTTCCCAATTACATTCTCGATATGCTCATTCCACGACAAATTATTACGAATTGTTACCCCTAGGTATTTAGCGGAAACTACCGTTCTCAGGACAGTGCCATTAATTGTATATTCAAAGCTAAATGGTGTCACCTTTTTACTTACACGCATGACTTGGCACTTTTTAGCGTTTAACTCCAACTGCCAATCTTTACACCACGCAATTATTTTCATAATATCGTCTTGTAACAAAGCGCAGTCGTCCTGGGTTGTGATTTCACGATAAATAATAGCATCATCGGCAAATAATCTTTTCATTCCCCTTATTATGTCGCACAAATCATTAATGTTTATGAGAAACAACAGAGGCCCTATCACGCTTCCTTGGGGAACCCCGGACTTCACTTCGGCAAGTGATGAACGCTCACCGTCAAGAACTACACACTGTGTTCTGTCCTTCAAAAAGTCTGCAACCCAATCACATATTTGTCTAGATATACCGTAACCGCGAAGTTTCCTAAGTAACCTAGTGTGAGGCACAGTGTCGAAAGCTTTTTTGAAGTCAAATAAAACTAAATCTACCTGGGATTGCTTATCTATAATACGGCTCAAGTCGTGAATTAAGAGGGCAAGTTGTGTTTCGCAGCATCTGCCTTTTCTGAATCCATGCTCATCTTCATCCAAAAACCGCATGACATTTGAATAGATGATGTGTTTCTAAAATCCTGCAAAATATTGAGGTTAACGAGATCGGCCTATAATTTTGAGGATCATTAACATTCCCACTTTTGAACACTCGACTTACGATGGCGGTCTTCCATTCGGCTGGTATTTTTCCTTGATCCAAGAAGGCGGTATATAATTTCATCAAATACGGCGCAATTTCCTTTGCGTACCTAGAGTAGAATCTTGTAGGAATACCGTCTGGTCGTGGAGCCTTGTTGGGATTTACATTCATAAGCAGTTTAGTTATTCCCTCGACATCGAGAACGAGATCATTCATAATTTTGTTGTTTCGATTGTTAAATATCGGAATCTCCTCCGAGTTTTCTGACGTGAAAGCTTTTTTAAATACATTATTCAAAATTTCTGCTTTCTCGACGCTAGTTTCTGATAATTCCCCATTTTCATTAATCAACGACGGCATGACCTTTCGAGAGCCTCTTATTAATTTGACATATGACCAGAACTTTTTGGATTAGTAATCAGATCTTCGGATAAATTTCTGGCTTAGAATTCTTTAAACGCATCACGCATTGCCTTACGCACATCCGCTCGCAAGTGGACTAATTTGGCGCGATCAGATGAGTTCCCCGATTTCTTTACCGTCGCATGTAAACGCCTTTGCTTCCTGATCAAACGTTTCACTTCCCTATTGAACCACGGGAAGTTCTTACTAACCTTAATAAACTTCTTGGGAACAAATTGATTTAAGCCGGTCCATATTATTTCTTTTAAATTAAACCAAAGTTCCTCAACATTTGTATTAAGCGTGTACGTTTCAAAATTTTTCGCCAAATGATCGACCATAAACGCATCATTTGCCTTATCGAAACAATATACGAGTTTGTCTTTATCATGCTTCAAATTCAGCCTAGATTTTAAAGTTACCACAATCGCCTTGTGATCACTTATACCGTCTTCTATACAAACTTTATCTACAATATCCGGATTGTTAGTAAGAAAAAGATCCAAAATGGACGAGGAATCTTTGACGCTCCGCGTTGGCTCTTCGACCATCTGTTCAAGAGAATTTTCCGCGAATGATTCCAGGAACGTTTCGGTTATTAACCTATCTCTTCCGCCTGACCTGAACGTAAATGTGTCCCAGTTAACAGAGGGTATATTAAAATCACCTCCCATGATCAATGTATGTCCCTGAAATTTCTGAGATATACTATTAAGTGACTGTCTAAAATATTCCGCGTTATCTAATCCAGAGTCCGGAGGTCGGTAAAATGATCCTATTATGAACTTTATGCTTCTGCCAATTTTTACCTTCACCCATATTAACTCGCAACAATGGAATGGAATGGAGAATTCAGAAGATTTTGGGGCTGCTTTTTTCTTGTTGCGTAATTTTAATTTGATATCTCTTTTGGTTTGCTTATCTTTTGTGTTCTTAGAAACCGATACTAGATGTTTGGCAAAATCATTCAGATTGATGGCAGTTTTTGATCTTCTGATCACAGGGGTTGAGCTGTCTAATTTTCTAATGACTGACCAGGCTTTTCTTCTAGAGTGGGTGTAATCCAAGGATTCTACTGTGCGATGTCAGATATTTGTACGACCCTCATCTAGTGATTGAAGGAGGCATGTTGCATTATCAGAGGTTGGATGTTCCTCATATTTCATTAATAAATTCTCACTCTCTGGGCTCCAACCAGGGATGTACTCTTTGCGATATCCTCTAGGAATGCATTGTCTAGCTACACCTTTAATGATCCCAACAAATCTATTATAATTATTGTAGGTTGGTAGCATGAGTAGTAAATAAGTTCTTAAAACAGTAAGCTTTATAGTCAGTAGAAAGAAGGAAAGCAAGTATATATTGAAGCAGCTGCCTTGGCTAGCTTTATTACTTTTAAAATAACTAGCATTTCTCCTCTGCTTCGCACGAGCGGATATTGCGTGTTTAGCAGTTTCTTTGCTATTTTTATTTTAGTACAAAATACTAACGCGCTGAAGCAAAAAATGTAAATTTCATTTAAAAAATTTTCTTCCGTTTAGTTATTTCCTTAAATTCGGTTTTCTTACTGATGTTCGAAAGTTTTTTTTTTAGTTAGACTTATATTTTAATAGAATGTAATATATGAAATATAAGAAATTAAAGCTACATTAACTATTATCGATAACGGTCCAATAAGGGCGTACTGAGAATCAATTGTCTCTTTTGTCAAAAATTTGGAACACACATTTTCCTGAAGACATACCTTTCGATAAAACGTGCATACTAAAGCAAAAAGAAACGTACCTTAGACAAAAAGCAACACGAAAGTTACCGTCTGAGATAATGATGGAATTTCTAAACACATTTTTGCCGCCAAAGATAGCATTTGCAGCAACGAATGTAAGATCACTGGCAAGATATCGTAATACCATATAAACACTTTCCTATGCCGTAATGAATAAAATGAATTTCTTGCTTGGTTTCATCTACGCAACTGCCCACATTTCGAGCCATTTTTCTTCATCATATCTCAAAATTGAAGTGATTAGATCGAAATGTGACCTGGACCAAAAAAACATTTCGCAAAGCCACAAGGAAACACAGGCTGGACATGTTTTGTTTTAGGGAGTTGTTTACATAGCAATACGCAGTATTAATAATATGTTTCTCATTATAACAGCTTATTAATCATTAAAAATAATTGAATCTATATTGATATTGCCGTTACAAAATCAAACGTTGTAGATACACTTAAATACATTAAATTCATCACTAACTATATTTTGGGTAGTGACAACATTGTCTATTTCAGGATTATAAGTCTGCATAGCATGAATTATAAATATTAACTTCATAATACACCTTCAGTTAAAACTGCAACAAGACTTAAAGACACTGTATCGTGTGTAAACTTTATTCGTTTTCTTCTAAGTGGTTATGGATAGGTAAAAATGCGGTCTGGACCAGGTTAAAAAAATTGCCAAAGGCGCAAGGAACTGTGCATATAACTGATTTTCCAATATCTCGAGAAGTTCACGTAAGCGAAATGTCACAAAATTTTATTATTTACTTTCGAATTGTTTGGTCGAATTAAATAATAATCCACCATCAAATTGCGGAAACGTGCTTTAATATTAAACAAAGTTACTTACCTTGAATATCACAGTTCTGTTACTTATTGAAAAGTTAATATATTATCTTGTGATTTGAGTAACAAACTCTGTTTAATTTTTTTTTTTTCAAAATTAAAAAAAGACAAATATTATATAAACTACCAAAAGATTAATATGCTTATCTTAGATCAACCTCTTTAAGCGCATGATTTTTACAGTAAATTAAATATCAGTAATGCTTATTTTGTTGATTCTTGGCTGTCCGGGCGAGGCGCGTCATGATTCGTATAACCGATGTTTCGACCATCCTTCTGTGGGCTTCTTCCAGGGTCTACACGAATCATGACGCGGCGTTACCTGGGCAGCCAAGAATCAACTGACTCTGGCCTTCTGCTGAGAGAGAAATATGCGGTATCATCTGCGTAGGTCGCAACCTCTACACCGGGGTTATTTGACACGTCGGCAGTGTACAGTGTGTATAGTACTGGTCCGAGAACCGACCCTTGGAGGACACCAGCCCGGATCCATCTTCTAGTTGAGAAAGCATTCTTGACACGGACACTGAATGTATGGCCGGTGAGGTAGCTCCTAATAAGTTTCACATACGGGCCTGGGAACCCCTACTCATAGAGCTTGAGCAGGAGTCCCGAGTGCCATACCGAGTCGAACGCTCTGGAGATGTCAAGTAGCACCAGCCCGCTGTAGTCCTTGAAATTAAAGGCTCTGATAGCTTTTTCGATGACTCTTATGAGCTCTCCCAGCGGGAGCCGCAGAGTGGCCGGAAGCGCTAGTGTTTCCGACCCCTCTAGCTAGCGACTTTGACTGGGAGAAGTACGCCGACCTCATAAGGGGACGATTCAAAACTTTCTGTTTTGATTCGACGACCGGCCGTAACTTCCTGACCACTCCGATCAGGAGGACACCGCAGAAATCATCGGCCTACGCAGAGGAGGGTCCAGTGCCACTCATCTCTGTCCGCTATAGAAGACATTACACCGGCATCCTGACCTATCTGCATCGCCGCACGAAGCTGCTCCTATTCTGTTGGCCTGACCAACAAGGGGTAAAGATACTGCTGGCCTGCCCCCACGACTTCGAGACAGTTATAGACATCCTACAGAATCGCTCCACCACCCATCACATCATTTTCCACGACGAAGAAGAAGTCAACACCACTGCAGTGGAAAAGGAAGCTCCTGAGCAGCAGAATCCAGAGGTCCTCAACATCATGCTCCCTGATGGAGCGAGTACCAGTGATACAACGCCGACCATCGTGGAGAAACCGCCCCCACGCAATGCCACAACGCAGACCATAGCAGCGAAGCCGCCCCCACTCAGCCCGGTCCAGTGCTTCAGGTGCCAAAAATTTCGGCACTATGCCAGGGACTGCACTGAACCGGTCAGGTGTGTCCGTTGCGGAGGAGGACATAATCTTGCAGACTGCAAAAAAACCACGGGATGAGCCAGTCTGCTGCAACTGCGGATCCAAGCACGCAGACTCTTTCCGCGGTTGTGACAAGTGGAAGCAGCAACTTCGCAAGACTCGGCAGCACCGGAGTCCAAGGCTCCATACATAGCCCGCACCAAGTCGAGAATTGGGCATGACACGCCCACAGCAGCGGCAGTCGAGTTCTCGATCGCCACAGCAGCGTCGAGTTCCTCTTCACCATCCAGCAACAAGACAGAAGAAGAAGTCGGAGCCTCAAAAGTTCGATAGAGCTCACACCAGCCACTCCTACACCTGCCAAGTTCCAGGACAGCGAGAAGACCGACTGGATGCCCTCATCGATCTACTCAAGAACCTCGTCAACCACCTGGCTTCAAAGGAAGACTTACGAAACACGCCGCGGCAGCCCATTTCTGAGATGGCAGATGCGCCGGCATTCCATCTTGTGAAGAAACATCATTTTGAAGACGACAACTACAGCCAACATAAAAGACATACCAACTGTGAAGATATGATTCGTCAAAATGACTTGGAGGCAATGTCCCAGGACAAAATACTCCACAGTACTCCAGCTCAGAGGAGCTGTGAATAGGCTGAACGCGCGTGTACTGCCGACTTATTTTCGCTGTGCTCGCGTGTGGGAGTACTGTTCTCGCATTCTTTGCGATGTAGAGAGTAAGGCTTGCATACTTTCTCTTCTCTGAGGATCTCTACCGCCCGAGGCTGATAGGGTTAAACCGCCACACGGCCCACTTCCTGAGTGGAACCCCCTGGCGTGAGCTTAGGGTTCTCTCTGGTCCTGGCTAACCTAGCGGTGATAACCAGGGGCCAGAGCAACACTCCCGCTAAGACACCACCGCTAGGATATTTCTGCACAGGAAAAAATTGACAGCGGCTGGCGTTCGTCTCGCTCTTCCAGCGGACAATGCTACAGACTCTCCACGTTCACCTACGCCAGAAGATACTGAAGTAACGTCTGGTTACAGAGGCCCATATAAAAACAACAACTCCGACGAAGACTACGCATACTCAGATGCCGACAAGCGCAGTGCAGCTTGCTCTTCCTCTGGCAAAACCCATGTGAAGAAGATGGGTAAAAGCCTCTATGAAGAAGCGGCACGCACGTCCTGTGAAGACAGCAGACAAAAAGAACAAGGACACAACGGCATCCAAGGCAGATGCTCCTGGCCCAGCCACTTCAGCTCATCGGTTCTTTATGGCTGACACTGCTGCCTCCTCAAAGGAATCAGCATCAGATTCAGAGGCGCCACATTACCACACTCAACATACTCAGCAACCAGATGAAGAAGGTTTTGCGTCTCCACGACGCACAGCCAAAACACCACCCCCAAGTCAACAAGAAACAACTATTGAAACAGCTAACAAATTTCAACTGTTTCAGAGTGAACCACCTCAAAATGACTCTACTGTAACTGAACGGTGATCGGCACACATTCCACCGATTGTCGTTCAGATTGACGAAAACTTCAAGATACTTCATGATAGAGTCGACAGCGTCGTGAAGAGCCATTTCTCCGCCAAGACTGCGGGCGACGACAAGATAAAGTTCACATTTACCATTACTGAGGACTGCATCGCCGTTACGGGAATGCTTCAGGAAAGAGGAACCCCTTATTATACCTTCCCAATAGGGTAGGTCCCAAATTTGAAAGTTTTATTCATGGGTATTCCTCATTCTGGAGGCTCTAAAGGATGAACTCATTGGGATGGGCTTCTCCGTACAGACAGTGACCCAACTCAAACGTCCCAACAGTAACGTGTCAATGCCGCTGTTCCTATTAGTTCTGGCCGACATACCAGAAAACAGAACAATCTTCGGGGTTGACAAGATATGTCACCTGAAAGTGCAGGTCGAGAAGCTTCGGGCTACAGCAGGACCTTCTCAATGTTTCAACTGTCAGTGTTTTGGCCATGTTGCAAAGAATTGCAAAATGCCTCCCGTTGTGTGAAGTGTGCCGGGAAGCATGATACCAATCAGTGCACCTCACAAAAGGGAAAGACGCAGCCAAATGCTCCAACTGCGGAGGGGAACACGTGGCAAGCTATAAAGGCTGCCCAGGCTTTAAAAGGGCTCGGGATTGACAAAGACGATTACTGACAGAGAAGGAAAATTCACCTCCAAGCCGTAATCAAACCCAAAAGGTAAACCGCTAGGTACCACGCCAGCAGCAGAGCAGGAACAAGAACAAACCTCAGAAGGTTCCAAGACCACCAACAACAAGACCCTACACGATGCTAAGTCACAGCCCTCGTAGCCCAGTAACAAGTCAAACAGAAGGAGATGGAAACAAACCAAACAACAACATCAGAAAAAAGACGACGCAAAATCGCTGGCTACCAACGACGACACTCCAGCTGACGCATCTTAAAACCCCGCTTGTGGCACTGCTGCAACTCACAGAGCAGATTGGGAACCTGACCGTTGCAATGACGAAAGCCTTGGCTACCCCAAAATGCTCTCATTGTAGCCATGATGGATAGACGCCGCACAATTCACTCTCTCACTTTTTGCATTTGGAATGCTAACAGCATCAATAGACAACTGCACGAATTCAGGCACTTCTTCCTCGAGCAGACTGTAGACGTGTGTTTGGTGACCAAGACATATCTGAAACAAGGACTGCGTGCTTCTGTAGCCAACTACAACTGCTATTGGCGGGACAGGCCCCCTGCCGGAGGAGGAGTAGCAATCTACATCAAAAGAAATATCCCCCACCACGAAATTACAGTTCCAACAGTACATCAGATGGAAGCCGTAGGTGTCGAGTTGGTAACTGCCAATGGCAAACTAACAGTCGTTTCTGCCTACCAGCCCCCCATAGAATACTGGAGGAGGCTGACTTCACAAATTTAGCCGCCAACAGAGGCAAACTCCTGATTGGAGGGACCTAAATGCCAAGCATCCTGACTGGAACAGTAGGGTTGCTAACCAGGCGGGTAAGGCACTGCGAAGATTAACCAAGAGATACGACATGTGTGTGACAGGCCCTGAGGAGCCTACGCATTATCCCGGCGCTGGAGGAAGACCGGACATACTTGACATACTAATAACGAAAGGTATTCCCGGCTTTGTGGTTGCCTCCACCATTGACCGGCTGTCGTCAAACCACTCCCTAGTGCTGGTGGAGATTAACATCGGACCCTGGCAAAAGCTGGAAGAAACCAGGCCCAATTATTATAACACCAACTGGAGACGCTATCAACAGCTACTTAAAGACGAATTCATTGCTGTCCCGATACAGGCAACATCGATGAAGCCATCCGAAAATTTGAAATGGCAGTACGCAACGCGTCCGCGGCCACGACACCACTAACGTCACCCAAGCACGCATCCCCACAACTTCCGCCTCAACTTGTGGCGCAAATAAGACATAAAAATCATGTTGCGAAAGAATGGAGGTTAACAAGGAACCCCCTTACGTAACGTCTTCTAAACCGCCTACAGAGAGAGCTAAAGGTTTCCCTGACGGAGCATAGATATAGGGAATGGGATGCCCGTATCTCTATGCTTAACTCGGATGATGAATCGCTTTGGAACCAAACCAGGAGGTTCACCCGACACAGGAAACGACTTACACTGCTCCACGGCGAGAGAGGACTTGTATATAGCCCTGAAGATAAGGCTAATGCCTTAGCAGACGCCTTTGAAAAGAACTTCCGGCCAGCGCAAACCAACGTGAATCATCGCACCTGAATACAGTGCGCCGTAGATTACAAGTCTTTCTCAGTGCGGAGGACGAGTTTGAAATTGAGCCAGTCACTGCTGAGGAAGTAGCCAGTTGTGTTTCTAAACTGCCCCCTCGCAAGACTCCGGGACGGGACAAGGTTAACAACCTTTTTCACCCCAAACTACCACCTGAGGCGATAACATACCTGGCAGCGACCTTCATTAAAATTCTAGGAATGCAACATTACCTTCAAAACTGGAAACACGCAGAAGTAGTCACTATACATAAGAGCGGGAAAGACCCAGTCTTCCCTCAACACTACCGGCCTATTAGCCTCCTTCCAGCCGTTAGTAAAGTGTTTGAGAGACTGCTACTCAAACGTCTGTACACCCACATAGAAGCAAACAGAATCATCCAAGACCACCAGCTAGGATTCAGCTCATAAGATGGCGACGGAGTCTGAGATCGCCGAAATATCGTGTGGAAACATCTTACTTACTCGGCTAGTCTCCCGAGAAGACTACATCCATTCTCAACGCCGAGAAAGACTTCGTTCCTATATACAATATCGTTGTTAATTTTGTTCTGCCACCTGACTCCATGTATTGTCCGCAGGCAGCGAATATGGAAAGTGTTCAGCTGTCTCTCTTGCCAGGCTTAAGTGGACCACGTCTCAGATGCGTACAATAAGATTCTCAGGACATACGTCTGGTATACGAGAATTTTGATGGGGAGTTTTAGCTTGCAGTTTCTCCAGACATTTGTGGACAGCTAGCCAAAGGTCGTCAGGGTCTGACAATTCTTGCGTCAATCTCCGTCTGAATGGACAGGTTGGTTGTAGTGATGGAGCCGAGATAATGGAAGTGTTCTACCACTTGAAGAGGGATGCCTTCCAATGTTATTTTTGGGAGACGGTCCGTTCCCTGAAGCATGACAACCGTCTTCGTGGTGTTGACACTCATCGAGAACAGATGACATGCACGACCAAATCTGGTGAGCACCTCCTCAAGCTCTTCTTCCGTATTAGCGACAAAAGCCGCATCGTCAGCGTAGAGAAGTTCCCGAACCATCAGCACAGATCTTATAACTGGTAACTGTGACTCCCCGTGTTGGCTCCTCACCTTATCAGGTACGTGTGGAGTGTCCTCTTCACGTCACTACATCACCTGGGACGGTAGTTAGAAGCCAAGAACTTTTCCAGCATTCGAGCCGTCCTGTCGACGTCGACAGCTAGTTCTGCAGCGGCAACAGGTCTCAGTTGCTGGAGTTGCCGACTTGTTCGGGTAGAACCCTAATGTCGCCTACGGTATCCCGGATCCGTTGCCTCATCCGCCAGCAGCGCTGTACCGAAGATCTTCTTCTCCGCTGTTGTTGCCGTTGAGGCCCCTGGGCAAGGGGAGTGCGATATACCCCCAGGACTGGGTCCCTGCCGGACTTAGTCAACCACTCTCCGCCTACTGAAGTGCAGAGCGCACATCGCCGAGACTACGACGCACCAGACAGGATTTACTCCGGTGGCGGACAGAGAAGGAGTCTCTGACCATCCCAGGGGCCCGGTTAATGGCCTCGTATTGAGCCGAGACCAAAGGCATGACAACCTTAGAATCGTGAGAATTGGTGTAGTTTTGCAAGAGAAATGCGACACGGTGGAGGAGTGGAAGCTTATGTCGTAGAGGGTACCTGTCAATCAGGACACGACATCAAATGATTGCGCACACTCCGCGGTCGTTCTACATGTTATCTTTGTTTTCCAGGTGGAGCAGCATCGATTTATTAAAACTAACGTTTCAGCCATCGTGCCAGATTCCTCAGATGAAAGACACAGCACGATGGAGAACCAAGGTAATAAGGACAAGATATTGTATGCGTGTGACCGTACAAATGTGGAAACTAATATCAACACGGGAATTTTGTTGATATAAACCAATGTTGTGTTATTCATAATTTTTAATGACCAATTGTAAGAGCATCCCCGTCATGGATTGCTGTGATTGGCAAGCGTCACAGGGGAAGGAGGCGATAATACCGAACAGCGAAGAAAAGTGTTACTTTGTGCTAAAAAACTGGCCTTAACTTTATATGCATCTGCTTGCACACCGTCCGTGCTGTTCAAGCTTCTTCTGTACCTTAGTAACAGATGCAATAAATTCATCGGGTACATGGTAACTGAGTGACTAAGTGTCAAGGGAAGTGAGTCTGTGCAAAGTATTAAAAGTTAATATCTGAATACAAGTGTAGAATCCAGTGGCATAGCTAGGTCTACAAGGGACCCGGTGCAAAAAATTTATTTTGGATCCTTAGGCCAGATGGGTGACCTTTTTCTTGCTTTGTGTTGCTGGTAAGAGCCCCCTGAGCTGAGGATGGGGCCCTTGAGTTGTGCTTAGGGGCTCCCTGAGAATTGGTTGGGGCCCCCTGATCAGTGGTTGGGGGCCCCCTGAGTAGTGGCTGGGGGCTCCTCTGATCAGTGATAGGGCCCTTAGTGAGGGGCTTCCTGTGTCTCAGACTGTAGACCTAAAAAACAGGGTTGCCAGTTTGCCATGAAGGCTCGTGGGCTTCTGACTGCGCTTGGGGGCCCCCAGAGCGTAGGGGCCCCGG
The DNA here is from genome assembly GCA_031002005.1 of Vandiemenella viatica. Lineage (NCBI taxonomy): Eukaryota > Metazoa > Arthropoda > Insecta > Orthoptera > Morabidae > Vandiemenella > Vandiemenella viatica. The sequence goes on along the minus strand of JARYHS010012519.1, from coordinate 19,894,418 downwards.
TGTACTGCACCGCCTAGCCCCATAGTAGCTACACCCCTGGTACAATCGTCCGATCTTTTTTAATCTCACACAAGACAGCATACTGGGATGAATAGCACATACCAGAAGGAAGGATGGATATTTTGCATTACAAGCCAATAACTCGAATATTAAAGATCTTCTCTAATGGTCGTTCGTCCCCGATCAAAGACCACGGCTTCAGCATGGTAAATTCCTCGAACAATCACTCACCTCAAATGAAACCCTTAAATCAGGTGCATTTGACCTAGTAGACTGACCTCACAGAGATGAGAACATCTTGTGTTCTCTGTGTCCATTTAACTGAGCTAAAGTCATAATATTACTGTGAATTATCTGCTAAATTCATTGTTTATCTTACCTGAATCAATTAGATGTTTAATTTTAACATTCTCTGCGTTGACCAAGATTTACTGTTTCCAAGTTTTAATGATAATAAAAGCGCTGCGAATATTTAAGGTCAATTGTAAGTTTATTTTCATGCATGGCCCCATGAAGTATTGAATTCAATCGTGTTCCTATGTTGTGGTCATATCGATGTTTATAGGGAAAGTGGATAATTCTATTTATTTAGAATTTTTTTCATGGCACCCGGCATTATTTTATTTATTTAATATTATGTTCATCTCGCATTTAAGAATCTTCTCAATTTATTTAACTAATTTCTTATGCAAATTAATTAAATGAGTGAATACTCCACTGCATAGAACACGTAAGTGTTTTTTTTTTGTGTTACTTATGGCTTTATGCCTCGTCGGCATCGAGGCCATTAGAGGCGGGACGGGATTGGGGACAAGGAACGGGAAGGGTTTTCTGCCATGGGCTTTTAAAGGAAGTATTCCGGCAGTCGCCTGGAGTGATTTGGGGAAACCATGGAACACCCAAATCTGGATGCCCGGACGGGGATCTATATAAGTATACAGGAATTAACCTAGATGTACGCAAAAACAGAATGTAGGAAGTTAAAGCATCTGAAAAGAGGCGGTATGAAAATATTCTGAAATAAAGTGGATAGGTATAGTACGAAATAGACAAGTTTTGCAAATGGCGAGCGAAGAAAGAAGTTTGAGCATTCTCGCTCAAACAGATTATAGAATGGCATCTCACATTTTGAGACTTACGGGGTAGATTAATTTGTTAGTACTTTGGACAGTCCAAGAATGGCAGAAGACTAATATTGGAATACCCAAAACAGATAGTTGAGGACAAAGCTTATAATTTTCTACGCTGAGATGCACAGAGTAGATAAGGATAGGAAAAGATGGTTGAGTGTAGCAAAACAGTCGATATATTCACGACAGAAATAATATCAGTGCTAACAGAGAAGATGCGATAGACGACGATAACAGCACTACACTGAAAATGAGGGAGACAACATATATATATATATAAAAATAAACTGCTCGCTTTACACTACTTTATTACTTATTAGTAAGTAAGGAATTGTAATCTAAATTTGAACAACACTCGTACATTTGGAAGGAAGGAAAAATCCGAAAGTTGTATTGCTGGATTGGTATCAGCAGTGTTGGAAGGTAATCAGGATCGTTATGTATGTTGCAAATACAGACAAAAACGCCAGCAGAAGTCGCAGCTCGAGAGTCACGATTCCAAAGAGCTTAAACTGCGGTCGGCGGAGACCCAACAGTTTCTGGGACTTCTTAGCTCGCGCTCGGTATCGCTCCGCAGAGGATGCGCTAGCAAGAGCTGAGACAACCATGGAGGAAGGAATATATGGAGACGACGCAAGGGACCTTCGCCACATATTGGAGTGAAACCGGGTGGAGACAAGTGGGGAGGGGAGGCCGCCATATTGCTTGACCAGAGAAACACGGAAATAGGCACAAAAACCTCAAGGGAATCATAAGACAACCGTGGCACCGCAATTTGATGATGGATTATTATGTAACTCGACGAGACACATCAAAAATGAAGAATAAAATTTTTTGATATCGTGCTTAGTTCTCAAGATATACTGTCTCAAAAGAGTGGAGTTTCTGGTTGAAATTCAGAAGAAACGTGTCCACAAAGTCAAATTTGGTGATAGATTTTTATGTAACACGACGATACAAATCGAAAATAAAGAATAACATTTTTCGATATCTCGCTTAGTTCGCGAGATATACTGTCTCAAAAGTGAGGTTGTTAGGTTATGAGGGGATTCAACGATAACCGTGGCACCACAATTTGATGACGAATTCTTATGTAACTCGATGAGGGAAACTAAAAGTGAAGAATAAAATTTTTTGATATCTCGCTTAGTTCTCGAGATATTGTACCTTAAAATTGACGTGGTTAGGTTGAAATGCGGCCTGGACCAGAAAAAAACTATCGCCATATCCATATTTGATGATGAATTTGGAGGTAACTTAATGAGCAGGTAATTCTTTTTAACTTGAATAACAAACTGTTTATTTCTACAGTCCTTAAATTTTAGTTGATGTTCAAATAGGTTATATTTTCACATTCTATTTCAGTAATTGACAAGGAAGATTTCAAAATCTAGGAATATACTTGTAGACATATTTACAAATAGAAACAAGTCATATTTGAAATTTAAAAAAAAAGCATAAGTCAATGTTTAGAGCTTCAAAAAAAATTAATACTTCATAAAACCTCATAGTTTCTGAGCTTACTTAGAAGATATTGTACTGGTAGTGGCCTATATAATTTTGCTAGAAAAATCAGTACATTCAAAAATCAGAAGCTAACAGCTAATAATAAATAAATTGTTTGTTCTCTTCAGGTATACACCGCATTAAACCTTCCAACATTTCCATTAATATTGCCGCTACAAAACCAAACTATGTAGACACATCTAAACACAAGAAATGCATCGCGAACTACATTTCCGTCAACAAAGTTTATTTCATCACGTTTAGTAGTTCGCACAGCACAAATTATCACGATTAATTTCATCGTGCAATTTCAGCGTAAACTTAAACGTGAGTAATGCATGCAGAATACCATATTCACTGTGTCGCGATGTAAACATGACCCGTTTAAATTAAATTTCCAACATTTGTCTACAATAAGGCTAGCTTTTCATGTGCAAAATAGTAACATATGCTAATTGTCTACGCTACACCAACAAAAATTTGAGAATAATATGATCCTATTGAGAGAAATGAATAAATTTATAGCGAATGGTACTAATGTTGCGGTTGCCTGTCAGATACTTCAAGAACGATAGTTACAATGTGACTTACTTATGAAACGCTATTCCAGGTTTTTTCCTATCTCGTCTGTTTGTGCAACCATATGCATCGCAACTTGGCATTATAGAAAACTTTAGAATATTAGAAAATGAAATATTCTCAGCAGCTGACACAGTGCAAATAGCCCAATGTTTTGGTACTCCTACGATGTCCGCCACGCAAGCACAGTTCTTTCACGAGGTTTCACGGATTTCGCGTTATCTCGTCTCCATATATTCCTTCCTCCATGGAGACAACTTCTCAGAGAGACGGTACTCCGTCCGACAGGTGTGGCGGCACACACAGTAGCATCAGCATAGAGATGTTCGTCAGAGCATCCACGGTCTCGAACTCGCTGTCCGTGAAGTGGATACCGCACATTACAGTGAAAGCTTTGCTAACGGTATTGAAGGCCCCATTCAAGATGATTAAGGTCAAAGTAACTCCGTGGCTGTCTCGTATCATATCAAAGAAACCACAAAAATCACAGTGCGCCTTTCTTAGAAACATTTAACTTACACTTTCGCTAATGTCACTAGCCCGAACAGTATTTTCGTTATTTTCGAGATCTTCAACTTCAATTACAGACACATTTGATTTAGATTTTGGTCTTTGCTTATTGTGCGTAATTAGGCTTTGAATTAAACTTTGGTCAAGAGCTCTGAAGCCTATAGTTGCAGTAACTATGAACAACACAATCGCCCACTACCAATGGTACGATACAGCTAATGGCTGAATAAACGATTGCATAAATCATGGAACTATTTCGGCTAACAATATCATAGCAAGTGATAGCACTTCCAATCATTAAACTTGAATGCATCATAATCAAGAAATTTATAAAAGCTAGTCACGAATTGGTTCTCCGATTCTGAAAGTTTAGAAATGTATTATTGTAAAACATAAATGTTGACAGCATTTTTTTATATATGTTAATAGGTTTTTGCACAAATCAGCAGTAAATGCTGGCACACTCACTAGAAACCAAGTAAGCAAGTTTACTTCAAAGAAGAAGAAACCCAGATTTTTACCGCCAAGTGTTTGAACAGCATTCCAGTAATGCATTAATACTTGTGTTGCTACCAGCAAGAAGGCTAGCAACATAGTACCATAAAAGGAATCATTCCACAAGTTTCATAACAAAATGAAACCATCTAACAGCCGCCTTTAAAACGAATGCACCGTTGTTTTCAAACTCAAAAACCATCCTAAAAAGAAAAAAAATATAAAAATACAGAGTCTTTGCTTTAAAAACGCAAATGGAAAATTGGCTCTAAACAACAGAGAAAACTGTGAACTCCTCGCTACCTACTATGAGCAACTGCTAAATTGCCCAGAACCAGCTGAAGGGTTCTCAGAACCATCAGGAGAAATCAATCCATATTCACCAGCACCAACACTAAAAGAAATCAGGGAGCATATTCAGACACTCAAAAATGGGAGGGTATCAGGAGAAGATGGCATAGTGGCGGAATTCCTGAAAAATCTAGGCCAAAGTTCACTCGAAGAACTAACCAAAATCATCGGACAAACGAAATCCCGAAAGACTTGACTCTTCAAGATAACATGCACTTCTAATTTACTGTTAAACAAATGGCGCATCCTGTTAGTTGATGCACCAAATTCTTGCTTTTTGTTTCATTCATAATTCACTAAAATCGAAATACCTTAATATTAATACCATTAATCTTTTACAGTCTTCGTCTAGTGAGTCGGATACTTATAATCTACACTATCTTCTATTTTCTAACTCACTCTTAGCGCGCATAAGGGAGCGTGCATAAACCACGTAGCTTCATTTTGGCCTCCTGTGAACCCCCCCTCCCCCCCACGTAGCCCTACGTGGCTTTTACCTCTACCCCCCCCCCCCCCCACGTAGCACGTAGCTTTTTTCCCTTTTGATTCTAGAAGACAATTTTTACCGTTTTCTCTTGTCAGACGATTGTAATTTACACAAGGAGATAATTAATTGAGGGAAATAAATATTCACATGCTTTTGTGAGTTCTGTTCGTCATTTTAACTGTGAAAAATGTTATGAAAGGAAAGCTACGTGGCCTGGCTCGGAACCCCCCCCCCCCTCCCCCCACGTAGCCCAGCGTAGCCTACCAGCCAACCCCTCCCCCCTGGAACGAGCCACGTGGTTTGTGCACACTCCCTAAGTAAAAGTGAAGTAGTTTAAGTTTCTGGTCGGAACCTTACCGAAGGAGATTCACTTGTATTGGAGATAGGGTGGCTAGTTCCTTCCTTCCTTATCTTACTTAAGGGCACCTGCTGTCTAACGTAGAAAAACGAGCCATGAATACTTCACAGCAAGCTGTGTCTGGTTACAGGCCTATGAGTATCCACCAACGATACGGAAATTCCAACCGGCGACCTTTCTGTCTCCAGTCAGACGCTTTAACCACTAAGTCGCTCTGGCGCTAAAAGATCTGTAATTACGTGAGACGCTTTTATAGTAACAGAAACTTAATGCCATATAAGTTAAGAACTATCAAGGAATAATATGGAGACATTAAAATGAAATTCCCAATATGTAGCTAGTCATACAAATTCGTCAGAAAGTTTCACCTAGCTATATGATGACAGGAAAGTTTCAATACCCTTAAATATATATTGTACCCTAGAACTACGAGAGATGAAAAAGAATTTCAATAACTCATTGAAAATACATGCACTGTAGTCCAGAATTGCGCTGTTATAAATATTTTAATCACATTAATCTTTAAAGAACTTTACTATGATAGTGTTACTAACTACGGACATTCTCGCAAACTCTGTCTCCTGGCCGCCAAGCATAAAGCACTGAGAAAAGGAAAACTAAAGGAACCCAAAGCACGGGCGCATTATAACGTTCTTCATTAATTTATGGGGACATTAGTAGGAGGAAGACCTGTTTTCTATCCTGATAAGCTCTTTGGACAACTGTAAAGAGACTCCACTCGTCCGCGTGACGTCACAAGATGGCCGCCCCCGTTTGGGCGACCAAGATGGCCGCGCCCCGTTTGGCCGGTCAAGATGGCCGCCGTTAGTTCCTCAACCGGCCGCTAGGGAGCAGCATCTCCCAAGGGCTTAATTTCTTTGCCGTTAGTTCATTTGGTGGCGGCTAGATGGCGTTCGGTGGCAGTATTTCCGGCGCGCTCTGCGAAATGTGTACAATTCCCACTCGACTGTTTGCTTATCCATTAAGCGTGACGAAATGTGTATTCCTAGCGTCCTGTTAAGCAAGCGCTGCGAAACATCTTGGCTACTATCGACACACAGTAAAATATTTTCTTCGTGAAAAATACTTAAGCGTGAACCATTGCAATTTTACTAAAAACAAAAAAAGTCCACATTAAAACGACCTCGGCAGTGTTGGGGCTAGAGTGCCGAAGGTCACCGGTTCGAGTCCGGCCGCGGTGTTTAAGTGTTTTGTGAAAAAGCCGTAAAGTTACGTAATTTCCACGCCTAAAAAAATAAGTCGAAAAGCATAAATGTTTCCTTTTAACGTTCGATATGGGAAAAAAAAACCGTCATAAACTCCAGATATAAAACCGAGGAAGAATTCTATGTGTACCTGTTTTCATGAAATTATTTAGCGTTCTTGCCTCGCATTCGGGAGGACGGAGGTTCGAATCCCCATCCAGGCATCCATGGTTTCCCAAAATCACTCCAAGTGAATGCCGGGGATGCTACCTTCAAAAGGCCATGACCGAATTCATTCCCATTCCTTTCCCGTCTCTAAAGACCACGTTGTTAGAGAGACGTTAAAAAAAAGTACCTGTTTTAGCGTTCTGGCCTTGTATTCGAGAGGACGGCGTTTCCGGGCATCCAGATTTGGGTTTTCCATGGTTTCCCCCAAATCACTCCAGGTGAATGCCGGGATGCTTCCTTCAAAAGGACATGGCCGAATTCCTTCCCATTCCTTGCTCCCCATCCTTTCCCCGTCTCAAAAGGCCACGTTGTTAGAGAGACGTTAAAAAGTTTAAAAAATGAAATTATTGTGATAAAGTATAGCAATACCACACATACGTTATTCCTTTCAAAATTCGTAGCCTCAAAAACCCATCAATGGTGAAATCCTTTCATTGAAACCGAGAGACATTCACCGACGAAGGTAGGGAAAACCATAAAAAAATTCCGTTCATCGAAGCAGGCAGACATTAAAAATTAATACACCGACGAAGAGACGGGAAACAAACTCAATTAGTCACATCATGTTGGATTCGTTATGAACAATACAATATAGCTCACGAGTGTCACCTACATTCCGTGTATTTTAAAGGATGTATTAAATTGTGTGTAATGAAACACAGACACTTTTTGAACTCAAAGAGGCATTGAAGGCATTGTAAGTGTGACCTCGATGAATTAATAGCTCCTAAACTAAAGCAAAGTTGTCGATTTGAAAACCAGTTTCTTTCCCCTACAGACATTTCTGAAGTGAATACATGATGTCAAACCAATCAGCATGTAATTTTTTTTCAAGCCTATTTCTCAAACCTACCATACGTTATTCCTTTCAAAATTCGTAGCCTCAAAAACCCACCGACAGATATTCACCGAAGAAGGTACGAAAAACCATTAATTCCGTTCATTGGAGCAGGCAGACATTAAAAATTAATTCACCGACCAAGAGACGGGAAACAATAATTTCACCCCTGTCGAATCGAAGTACGCCAGTCCTCTGTGATAAAAATCGAGTCACGCTAAGCACAGAACATGCCTGAGACCATCGCCTGTGACCAAGGTGGAGATATAGAAAATTTACCCACTTCCTTATAGAAGAAATCCAGTGCACTATTCCTAATTCTTTCACCAAGATCCACCCCTAGCCTCATCGCCAACATACGCCCAGCACTTCGTCAAACCACCTTCTGTTTTCCAATGATTCCCATTCAAACCCCTGATCAGTTACAGACAGGGTTACCTTCTGTTCGTGCGTTAAAGTAAACCAAAAATTCAAAATTCGCAAAGTCTTCTCCTAATCAGTAGCCAGGTACCAAAATGTTCACTTAAGGTGCTTCTACTGCAGTTTTCCAGGAAAATTCTCCCCTTTTCCAGGAAATTATTTTTCAATAAATCAGGACCCAGGAGAGTTCTCCATTCGGTTTAAAATGTTCCCATCTAACGCCAACCTTCGGATTCAGGGCCAAGTGTGACATTTGTTTGTAATTGCATGCTTTGTTCAAGTAACCACGATAAAGTTACCATAATGCTCTTAGCTAACTGATAGTTTCTTGGTCATCAAACAGACATCATAACCAACATTTTCATAGAAGATCCCCACACATCGACAAGTATCCAAAACGTCACCATAGGTTCTATTACGCCTAAGATAGTGCTCACACCTGAACTGTCGTAAATTGTTAGGTCAAAGTGGGTATTTAGATATTTTATCCACTCAGGCCTCATCACCTAAAGTCTAGTGCGAGATTGTGGTCATGGTCAACTTAGGCTCCATACACCACTCAGAATTATTCCACCAATATCCATTCTAACAGCATTATACGCCACCTACAACCCCTCAATACTCTTCCAATGACATCCCAGCCCCAGCTCCTTTCTTATGTCATATAATGAATGTTTTCCACAGATAAATATATAGCTGCCCTCCTTTGCACCTTGCATTTGATGTACAAAAAATGTGGACTCCATACTACACCACACAAGCAATGGTCTGACTGTGGGTTTGTACCCAAGTCCTTCGCTTCTCTGGTACATCACCCCTCTCTGTTAAATGATTTTTATGTAGTGAGAATCACAATTCGAATGCCAACACAAACGGCAGTAAACTGTAAAGAGCACATCGAAATGGGAGATTGCCTAAGACCTGAAACAATGGTTAGAAGCACACGTTGATGGTGAGCATAATTCTATAACCATATATTTTAGACTCAAATACACATAGGAATAACACACGCACACACTTGTACATGCATAAAGCGAGGTCGACAGAACTAACAGCACGGAAACGATGAAGTGGGGCAGAACTGTCGTTACCACTGATTAACTGGACAGAACTATCGTTACAAAAATCATCAGATAGACGAGATAAAGTCAGGTACCGTACTTATGCTTACATCCACAAAGACAGACGCAGATACACATGTCCAAGTCTACAGAGAGTTCAGTACAACTACCGGCAACAATCATGGAAACGAAAAAGTGGTGTAGTACTCTCTTGCCTCATGACTGGCTGAAAAACAGAAGTCTCCTTACATATCATCAGACTGACGAGATATAAGGTGTGCAAAAGATGGAATGTTTTCACCATAAGCCTAAGTGTTTATACCATAAATAGTGTTCATCACGACCAGTTGATTACATTTACCATCAACACGTCTCTCTCACACCGCAACCCTTTCTACCATTCAGTAAAAAAGTGACGCAGGTACCATGAGTTGCAATAGACACTTGACTATCAGATCTCACCCACAAATCCATACATCTCAATACACTAGCACAAATAAACATAAGTGGAGGGACAGCAAAATCATTCGTCCAGACAGACGTGTTTATAGAAGGTATCACCATATTTACGCATACAGACACAGAGAGAGACGCACAAACACTCACATTTCCATGCCTTTAGCGAGCTAGACACAACAACCAGCCCAATCATGGTGACGAAAAAGTGGGGGTAGAACCCCCATGGCTCATAACTGACCAAAAAATCATCAGTAATATATGTTCCAGGCACCATACTCCTCACATCAATATCATCTCATTTATTTCACACTACAGACCTCGCTATCATTCAGTATCATGTATGCTAGGTACAAAACTGTTCACATCAGCACCAACACGTCTATCCCACACCTAAGCTTTTTCTGACATTCAGTAACATGTGCCCCCCATGTACCACGAGTAGCAGCAGCACTTGGTCATCAGACAGATACCATAACTCCCATATTCATACTAGGTCTCACCCACAAATCCATATGTCACCTCACACAAGCATAAGTGCAGGAACAGCACATCATACATCCAGAAAAACGAGATAAAGGAAGGTGTCACCACATTTACGCAAAAAACACACAGAGATAGAGATGCATAAACACGTACATTTCCATGCCTACAGCGATCTCGGCTCAACAACTAGCCCAATCATGGCAACGAAAAAGTGGAACAGAACACCCATGACTGGTCAAAAATCATAGAAAGACACACAACACACACACACATGTCAATGCATTCACACAGTTCCATTCATCACCACACATAACTGGAGGAAAGAGACTGAACATGCTAGATCCAAACTGAAGAGTTACAGGATGTGTGAAGTTTGAAATCACAGCCACATCTCGCCCACACCGCAACCCTTTCTGTCATTTAGTAACATGTGACCCCCATGTACCACGAGTAGCAGTAGACACTTGGTCATCAGACAGATATCATAACGCCCATATTCATACTAGGTCTCACCCACAAATCCATACGTCACCTCACACAAGCATAAGTGCAGAAACAGCACATCATACATCCAGACAAACGAGATAAAGGAAGGTATCACCACATTTACGCAAAAAAACACACAGAGATAGAGACGCATACACACGTACATTTCCATGCCTACAGCGATCTCGACTCAACAACCAGCCCAATCATGGAAAAGAAAAAGTGGGACAGAACCCCCATGGCTCAAGACTGACGAAAAAAATCATCATTAACATGTGTTCCAAGTAACAAACTCCTCACATCAAAATCATATCATTTAACTCACACTACAGACCTCTCTCCCAATCAGTATCGTTGGTAATATGTACAAATCTGTTCACATGATCAGCACCACCTCTATCCCACGCCACAAGCCTTTTCTGCTATTCAGTAATATTTGCCCCACGTACCACGAGTATCAGTAGTCACATGGTCATCAGACGAATATCATCATTTAACTCACACTACAGACCTCTCTGCCATTCAGTATCGTTGGTAATATGTACAAAGCTGTTCACATGATCAGCACCACCTCTATCCCACGCCACAAGCCTTTTCTGCTGTTCAGTAATATTTGTCCGACGTACCACGAGTATCACGAGTAGACACATGGTCATCAGACAAATATCGTAACTCCCATACTCATACTAGGTCTCACACACTAATCCATACGTCACCACACACAAGCACTCACAAACAACCATCAGACAGACGTTAGAGTGTGTGCAAAGGATGACAAGTTTTTGCCATACACCTCAGTACTTATCACATTATCAATTAATTACATCAACACACTCTAGGTAGCCAGTCATTGTGAAATCTCAAAGTCGAGTAGAATCCTATCGTGATAGACAAAAAACCACATAGAAAGACACACATACACACACTCACATGTCCATGCATACACACAGTTACCATACATCACCACACACATACATGTAACTGGAGGAAAAGGACTGAACACCCCAGGTCCAGACTGAATAGTTACAGGATGTGCGAAATGTTACATTTCTTTACCACAAACCTCGGTGTTCATCACACACAAATGATTACATCTACACAGGTGCCCACTGAAGGAGAAATCTCAAGTAGACTCCTACCATCATAATTACACACAGGAACACGTACACACACATATGGCCATGCATATACCACAATTTCATAAGTTACCACATACATACAAGTAACTGCAGGAAAGGGACGCGACACATGACGTCCACACTGAGTTGTTACATGATAGGCAGACGATAGCATATCTTTCCAATATACCTCAGTGCTCACAACACTTACTTGATTATTAATGTGCCATCAGTACAGCTGGTGGCTGGAACTAAACACTGGGAAATGTTTGGTCAAAAGTCATTTGTTAATAGCAGCTTATCAAAGACAAATTTTCGGTCAACCTGAACTGGCGGGCGTGGCGAGAGGGGGCCTCCCTTCCCCACTACGGACAGAAATACAGCAATTCGCCGGTCTAAAAGCGCGGACAGCGTTGGTTTACCGGAATTTCCGGACCGGGACCTATTACCGGTAACCGCATTTTTAGGACCGCACTAAAGACCGGAATTTAATTGCGCTCGAAAGCGGTAATATGTACCGGTTTACCGACCTACAAAAACACGACGTTCTCGTCCGCTGTGAGGAAGGGAGGCCCCCTCTTGCCACGCCTGCCAGGGCAGGTTGACCAAAAATTTGTCTTTGATAACCTGCTATTAACAAATGACTTTTGACCAAACATTTCCCAGTGTTTAGTTCCAGCCACCAGCTGTACTGATGGCACATTAATAATCAAGTAAGTGTTGTGAGCACTGAGGTATATTGGAAAGATATGCTATCGTCTGCCTATCATGTAACAACGCAGTGTGGACGTCGTGTGTCGCGTCCCTTTCCTGCAGTTACTTGTATGTATGTGGTAACTTATGAAATTGTGGTATATGCATGGCCATATGTGTGTGTACGTGTTCCTGTGTGTAATTATGATGGTAGGAGTCTACTTGAGATTTCTCCTTCAGTGGGCACCTGTGTAGATGTAATCATTTGTGTGTGATGAACACCGAGGTTTGTGGTAAAGAAATGTAATATTTCGCACATCCTGTAACTATTCAGTCTGGACCTGGGGTGTTCAGTCCTTTTCCTCCAGTTACATGTATGTGTGTGGTGATGTATGGTAACTGTGTGTATGCATGGACATGTGAGTGTGTGTATGTGTGTCTTTCTATGTGGTTTTTTGTCTATCACGATAGGATTCTACTCGACTTTGAGATTTCACAATGACTGGCTACCTAGAGTGTGTTGATGTAATTAATTGATAATGTGATAAGTACTGAGGTGTATGGCAAAAACTTGTCATCCTTTGCACACACTCTAACGTCTGTCTGATGGTTGTTTGTGAGTGCTTGTGTGTGGTGACGTATGGATTAGTGTGTGAGACCTAGTATGAGTATGGGAGTTACGATATTTGTCTGATGACCATGTGTCTACTCGTGATACTCGTGGTACGTCGGACAAATATTACTGAACAGCAGAAAAGGCTTGTGGCGTGGGATAGAGGTGGTGCTGATCATGTGAACAGCTTTGTACATATTACCAACGATACTGAATGGCAGAGAGGTCTGTAGTGTGAGTTAAATGATGATATTCGTCTGATGACCATGTGACTACTGATACTCGTGGTACGTGGGGCAAATATTACTGAATAGCAGAAAAGGCTTGTGGCGTGGGATAGAGGTGGTGCTGATCATGTGAACAGATTTGTACATATTACCAACGATACTGATTGGGAGAGAGGTCTGTAGTGTGAGTTAAATGATATGATTTTGATGTGAGGAGTTTGTTACTTGGAACACATGTTAATGATGATTTTTTTCGTCAGTCTTGAGCCATGGGGGTTCTGTCCCACTTTTTCTTTTCCATGATTGGGCTGGTTGTTGAGTCGAGATCGCTGTAGGCATGGAAATGTACGTGTGTATGCGTCTCTATCTCTGTGTGTTTTTTTGCGTAAATGTGGTGATACCTTCCTTTATCTCGTTTGTCTGGATGTATGATGTGCTGTTCCTGCACTTATGCTTGTGTGAGGTGACGTATGGATTTGTGGGTGAGACCTAGTATGAATATGGGCGTTATGATATCTGTCTGATGACCAAGTGTCTACTGCTACTCGTGGTACATGGGGGTCACATGTTACTAAATGACAGAAAGGGTTGCGGTGTGGGCGAGATGTGGCTGTGATTTCAAACTTCACACATCCTGTAACTCTTCAGTTTGGATCTAGCATGTTCAGTCTCTTTCCTCCAGTTATGTGTGGTGATGAATGGAACTGTGTGAATGCATTGACATGTGTGTGTGTGTGTGTGTCTTTCTATGATTTTTGACCAGTCATGGGTGTTCTGTTCCACTTTTTCGTTGCCATGATTGGGCTAGTTGTTGAGCCGAGATCGCTGTAGGCATGGAAATGTACGTGTTTATGCATCTCTATCTCTGTGTGTTTTTTGCGTAAATGTGGTGACACCTTCCTTTATCTCGTTTTTCTGGATGTATGATGTGCTGTTCCTGCACTTATGCTTGTGTGAGGTGACATATGGATTTGTGGGTGAGACCTAGTATGAATATGGGAGTTATGGTATCTGTCTGATGACCAAGTGCTGCTGCTACTCGTGGTACATGGGGGGCACATGTTACTGAATGTCAGAAAAAGCTTAGGTGTGGGATAGACGTGTTGGTGCTGATGTGAACAGTTTTGTACCTAGCATACATGATACTGAATGATAGCGAGGTCTGTAGTGTGAAATAAATGAGATGATATTGATGTGAGGAGTATGGTGCCTGGAACATATATTACTGATGATTTTTTGGTCAGTTATGAGCCATGGGGGTTCTACCCCCACTTTTTCGTCACCATGATTGGGCTGGTTGTTGTGTCTAGCTCGCTAAAGGCATGGAAATGTGAGTGTTTGTGCGTCTCTCTCTGTGTCTGTATGCGTAAATATGGTGATACCTTCTATAAACACGTCTGTCTGGACGAATGATTTTGCTGTCCCTCCACTTATGTTTATTTGTGCTAGTGTATTGAGATGTATGGATTTGTGGGTGAGATCTGATAGTCAAGTGTCTATTGCAACTCATGGTACCTGCGTCACTTTTTTACTGAATGGTAGAAAGGGTTGCGGTGTGAGAGAGACGTGTTGATGGTAAATGTAATCAACTGGTCGTGATGAACACTATTTATGGTATAAACACTTAGGCTTATGGTGAAAACATTCCATCTTTTGCACACCTTATATCTCGTCAGTCTGATGATATGTAAGGAGACTTCTGTTTTTCAGCCAGTCATGAGGCAAGAGAGTACTACACCACTTTTTCGTTTCCATGATTGTTGCCGGTAGTTGTACTGAACTCTCTGTAGACTTGGACATGTGTATCTGCGTCTGTCTTTGTGGATGTAAGCATAAGTACGGTACCTGACTTTATCTCGTCTATCTGATGATTTTTGTAACGATAGTTCTGTCCAGTTAATCAGTGGTAACGACAGTTCTGCCCCACTTCATCGTTTCCGTGCTGTTAGTTCTGTCGACCTCGCTTTATGCATGTACAAGTGTGTGCGTGTGTTATTCCTATGTGTATTTGAGTCTAAAATATATGGTTATAGAATTATGCTCACCATCAACGTGTGCTTCTAACCATTGTTTCAGGTCTTAGGCAATCTCCCATTTCGATGTGCTCTTTACAGTTTACTGCCGTTTGTGTTGGCATTCGAATTGTGATTCTCACTACATAAAAATCATTTAACAGAGAGGGGTGATGTACCAGAGAAGCGAAGGACTTGGGTACAAACCCACAGTCAGACCATTGCTTGTGTGGTGTAGTATGGAGTCCACATTTTTTGTACATCAAATGCAAGGTGCAAAGGAGGGCAGCTATATATTTATCTGTGGAAAACATTCATTATATGACATAAGAAAGGAGCTGGGGCTGGGATGTCATTGGAAGAGTATTGAGGGGTTGTAGGTGGCGTATAATGCTGTTAGAATGGATATTGGTGGAATAATTCTGAGTGGTGTATGGAGCCTAAGTTGACCATGACCACAATCTCGCACTAGACTTTAGGTGATGAGGCCTGAGTGGATAAAATATCTAAACACCCACTTTGACCTAACAATTTACGACAGTTCAGGTGTGAGCACTATCTTAGGCGTAATAGAACCTATGGTGACGTTTTGGATACTTGTCGATGTGTGGGGATCTTCTATGAAAATGTTGGTTATGATGTCTGTTTGATGACCAAGAAACTATCAGTTAGCTAAGAGCATTATGGTAACTTTATCGTGGTTACTTGAACAAAGCATGCAATTACAAACAAATGTCACACTTGGCCCTGAATCCGAAGGTTGGCGTTAGATGGGAACATTTTAAACCGAATGGAGAACTCTCCTGGGTCCTGATTTATTGAAAAATAATTTCCTGGAAAAGGGGAGAATTTTCCTGGAAAACTGCAGTAGAAGCACCTTAAGTGAACATTTTGGTACCTGGCTACTGATTAGGAGAAGACTTTGCGAATTTTGAATTTTTGGTTTACTTTAACGCACGAACAGAAGGTAACCCTGTCTGTAACTGATCAGGGGTTTGAATGGGAATCATTGGAAAACAGAAGGTGGTTTGACGAAGTGCTGGGCGTATGTTGGCGATGAGGCTAGGGGTGGATCTTGGTGAAAGAATTAGGAATAGTGCACTGGATTTCTTCTATAAGGAAGTGGGTAAATTTTCTATATCTCCACCTTGGTCACAGGCGATGGTCTCAGGCATGTTCTGTGCTTAGCGTGACTCGATTTTTATCACAGAGGACTGGCGTACTTCGATTCGACAGGGGTGAAATTATTGTTTCCCGTCTCTTGGTCGGTGAATTAATTTTTAATGTCTGCCTGCTCCAATGAACGGAATTAATGGTTTTTCGTACCTTCTTCGGTGAATATCTGTCGGTGGGTTTTTGAGGCTACGAATTTTGAAAGGAATAACGTATGGTAGGTTTGAGAAATAGGCTTGAAAAAATTACATGCTGATTGGTTTGACATCATGTATTCACTTCAGAAATGTCTGTAGGGAAAGAAACTGGTTTTCAAATCGACAACTTTGCTTTAGTTTAGGAGCTATTAATTCATCGAGGTCACACTTACATACATCAGCCTTCAATGCCTCTTTGAGTTCAAAAAGTGTCTGTGTTTCATTACACACAATTTAATACATCCTTTAAAATACACGGAATGTAGGTGACACTCGTGAGCTATATTGTATTGTTCATAACGAATCCAACATGATGTGACTAATTGAGTTTGTTTCCCGTCTCTTCGTCGGTGTATTAATTTTTAATGTCTGCCTGCTTCGATGAACGGAATTTTTTTATGGTTTTCCCTACCTTCGTCGGTGAATGTCTCTCGGTTTCAATGAAAGGATTTCACCATTGATGGGTTTTTGAGGCTACGAATTTTGAAAGGAATAACGTATGTGTGGTATTGCTATACTTTATCACAATAATTTCATTTTTTAAACTTTTTAACGTCTCTCTAACAACGTGGCCTTTTGAGACGGGGAAAGGATGGGGAGCAAGGAATGGGAAGGAATTCGGCCATGTCCTTTTGAAGGAAGCATCCCGGCATTCACCTGGAGTGATTTGGGGGAAACCATGGAAAACCCAAATCTGGATGCCCGGAAACGCCGTCCTCTCGAATACAAGGCCAGAACGCTAAAACAGGTACTTTTTTTTAACGTCTCTCTAACAACGTGGTCTTTAGAGACGGGAAAGGAATGGGAATGAATTCGGTCATGGCCTTTTGAAGGTAGCATCCCCGGCATTCACTTGGAGTGATTTTGGGAAACCATGGATGCCTGGATGGGGATTCGAACCTCCGTCCTCCCGAATGCGAGGCAAGAACGCTAAATAATTTCATGAAAACAGGTACACATAGAATTCTTCCTCGGTTTTATATCTGGAGTTTATGACGGTTTTTTTTCCCATATCGAACGTTAAAAGGAAACATTTATGCTTTTCGACTTATTTTTTTAGGCGTGGAAATTACGTAACTTTACGGCTTTTTCACAAAACACTTAAACACCGCGGCCGGACTCGAACCGGTGACCTTCGGCACTCTAGCCCCAACACTGCCGAGGTCGTTTTAATGTGGACTTTTTTTGTTTTTAGTAAAATTGCAATGGTTCACGCTTAAGTATTTTTCACGAAGAAAATATTTTACTGTGTGTCGATAGTAGCCAAGATGTTTCGCAGCGCTTGCTTAACAGGACGCTAGGAATACACATTTCGTCACGCTTAATGGATAAGCAAACAGTCGAGTGGGAATTGTACACATTTCGCAGAGCGCGCCGGAAATACTGCCACCGAACGCCATCTAGCCGCCACCAAATGAACTAACGGCAAAGAAATTAAGCCCTTGGGAGATGCTGCTCCCTAGCGGCCGGTTGAGGAACTAACGGCGGCCATCTTGACCGGCCAAACGGGGCGCGGCCATCTTGGTCGCCCAAACGGGGGCGGCCATCTTGTGACGTCACGCGGACGAGTGGAGTCTCTTTACAGTTGTCCAAAGAGCTTATCAGGATAGAAAACAGGTCTTCCTCCTACTGACATTAGATGTTGTTGATTACTGCTAACGAAGTGTGCCTTTACAAAAGGAACCTCCGCGGCATTTCCTTAGAGTGGTTTCGGAAAATCAGAATCGTCGAGAAATGAACCCAGATCCTCCCGAAGACGTAACTAATAATACATTGCTCACCCACCAAGTTCACTTGATTGTGGAATATCGATTAAAGTGTGCGGATAAATGCCAGAAGTGAGTTTAAAAATAATTTAATATCTAGAAACATCTTTACGACACCAAATGTCTGTTTAATTGTAATGTTAATTTAATTAGATGAATTAATAATGAAATCAGGTGAGGATTTTTTTTGTAATAGATATAGCGTCTAATAAATATTTAGAACAAAAATATTTTCATTTTCATTTTAACATCATGATAAATGGATTAATCACTAGAAATGAAAACTCGCGTAGTGTAATTGAACGCCAGTAAGAAAAGGAGTACCACTTACGAACGATCATTTCTATTCTTCAACATTGAGAAAAACGCTTATGATGTCCGGACATGAAAAAGTTATACCATAATAAATCGAATTAATTACTAGAAGTGATATAATTTTGTGTTTAATTAATATTTAGAATAAAGTGGATCAATAACCATACATACAAACTCCCGGGGTGTAATTGAACGTCGTTGAAAAACAGGTTATAGAAGCATGTTCAATTCCATTATAACAGGTGTCTACCTGCGCAAGAGTATCCTTTACAAACCGGATTCTTGCGCGGGGTGTCGATCACAAACCGGTTGCCGGCGCGGGGTGTCGATTTCAAGGTCAGCGTGGTGGGTATCAGTTACACCTGAACACCTGCGCGGGGTAGCGATTACACTTGTTTTGGTCCAAGGTTTCGGTCTGTCACATACAAACTCCCACTACTAATTTTATTCTTATTTTAAACGTATTCAGAAAACTTTATACTCAATTGTGCGACGTATTACCAGTGTTGAACAAACTTTTTATGTTTAAATATTATTTTCAACCTTTCAGTTCACATTACTGCAGAAGCGTGTATTTTAGTTCTTATAAGTAAAATGTTATTATAACTTGCATTCTTATCAATACTATTGCCTGCACATCCCACTATCAATACTCTATCCTCCTTAGTGAAATCATTTCATACATTCTTAATAACCTGACTACTGACTAACGTTTGCACTAGGTTAAAAAAAAAAAAAAGAAACCTTGTGACATGGTAGCCAGTGCCTAACTGATCCTGCAGATAAGGGCCTACATATCTTCCATTTCTACGACCTAGCAGCAGAACCATTTTCTTCGAATTTTTTTCTTTCCATGGCTCTATTCCTAAAGGCCTGCTGCACCTTACCTACTCCAACTTTATGGCGGTATACAATTGCAAACACACATTACAAAATAAGGGTTATGAGTGTTATTTAACAACAATTCATTATGATTAAGCATTTGCGAAAAAATAAATTATCAGAACACTGCAAACAACCCGTCATTTATGACGGGCTTCGTAGCTAGTTCATATATGATCACCATTTTATTTTTTCCTACTTTTATTTTCCATGAACTGCGATCAACACATAGAGAACATCGAGATAACCAGAGGCGTGAAGCGATTAAGGGAAAGGAATGGGAAGGTGTTCGGCGATGGTCTTTTGAAGGAACCATCCCGGCATACGCCTGGACTGATTTGGAAAACCATGTAAAAGCCAAATCTGGATGTTCCTAAGAGGATTCGAACCCGCGTCCTCACAATGCGAGACCAGACCGTAACCGCTCACCCACCACGCTCGGTAATGTGAAAAGAAACGCCAGGTGGTTGTATGACTATAGTGCCCATACTCTTCTTCCAATCAATTTAAATATTTTGTTTCTTGAAATCTTCCCAACTTGAATATTTTGGCTTCGCCTCTAACTTCACAATATCTGTCCGTTGCTTCCTTGGTGTTTTCCCTAGTCTTTTTTGCTTTCAGTTCCCTGTAGCAGTCAATTATAGCTACTGTTGTTTCATGGATTTTAACACATTTTAATACATATTTATCATTCAGATTACCGACTTGTTAAGCCTGCCATAGTCGTAGAGAAAGTAGATTGGGGAGCGTCCCAGCAAATACCCTGATGATTGCAGAAAGCCGCCCAATAACCGGTACCGATAGTCAGAACCCAACCTGGGCCCATTGAACCACTCCGATCTAACGCGCAATAACATGATTGAAAAAATCGTTACTATTTAAATCTCGCACATCAGAAAACTAAGTCTGAACGCTCCGTTTTGTTGTTTTCTTCGTGTTTACGATTTACGTTAGCTGAATTCCAGTGTTTACTTTCGTTCAACTCTTGTCACCTTACGCTTATTAGTTCGGACCAAACTTCACCGACAGATGGCCGAGTGACAGCTCGCTTCCCTCCTGCTCATATTTGTCCCTAGTTCGTCCTTGTGAAGGACGTGTTCCTACTCAGTTTTCAGCCTCCTTTAGAGTTTTCGCGGGATTGTTTCACAGAATCAGTGATCACAAATTTCCGTAAGAGCTGTACTCTGTTATTTTGCGTAGGCGTACTTTACAATCTACGAAAAAGTATTTTAAAATAATTTAATTTTATCCATAATTCTCTATATTGACGTGACTGTATTAATCAGACAAAAGGTAGAATGAGAAACAGCCTTCAGTCACTAGAATACAACTTTTATTGTATTACACAATGCATTTCGGACCCTGTGGATCCATCTTCAGGGAAAATTCAAAACCAAATGTAAATACCATAGTGACCTGAAGATGGATCCACAGGCTCCGAAATGCATTGTGTAAAACAATAAAATTTGTATTCTAGTCACTGAAGGCTGTTTCTCATTCTACCTTTTGTCTTATTTTAAAATACTTTCTTTACCTGACTCACTGACTGATATTTTATGTTCAAAAATAGTATTCGAACACAGTCTTCACAAACCTTCATTAAAATTCTTTCACACACACTGCTGGATTGAACGATTCTCGTGTTCCTGAACGCAATCACAATGAAATGTCAAACGCCAATGACTTCGCAGTGTTTCTTCTGTTTGTGGTTACTTTCTATTATTTCGATATTTTTTATTAATAAAGAATGAGATCATAATATATTTTAAGTAAAGACTGTAAAGACGGTGTAACTTCACGTAGTCTCAAAGACCTAGTCATAGAGTTTCTTACGCGATGCATCTCTCTCGTAGCCACCTAACTTACTCTGGTAATTCTACCAGGGAAAAGTTACCAGTGGTTTAACTTAGAATTCCAACCATGGAGTGTCCTAGCATTTCGAAATAACAAAGCAATACTTCGCCAGAGGTAAAAATCAAGTTTAAGGCACGTAAAAATTGTAACCAAGACCAGGATTTTAACTGGGGATCTTCCGTACCCCAATCGCACGCCATAGCCACCTTAGACATTAGGATAAATTTAAAAATAGGCTATGTTTTCAAACATAATAAAATAAATGTATTTTTCTATACAATGTACTTTGTTTCTGCTATCTCATAACACAAAACAATAGAGCGCTTGTGTTAGTATCTGACGGATAATGAAATTAAATATTAGGAATGCTTCAGAATGACGCAATCTACATTTTAGGATCAGCTGACGAACTTGGAAGTGAGGTTGAAGAAAATATACTTTTTTTTAAAGGTAATCAATAGCATGAAAACAACATTTGACTATAAAAGACCAAAAATTTCCGAACCGCAGTTCTCCACATCCACCAGCCCGACACCGGACTACATTGTTAAAAAGTAAACCAAACTAATGACGGCGGTGTGTTGACCACGGACACACTATGTCGTTTTAACTAACTTTAATCGAGTGAGCGCCAAGTGTCGTTGCGGCTAATGCGGACCAGTATGCGATTAGTGTTGCCCGATGTGTATGCATTACAAAATCGTTTGTACGGCATATATCTTTCAGTAGGTTAATAAACATTAAATTGTATTAATTTTAGTAAATCTTACGCTGTTAATAGTACTTATAGTAAAGAGTGATTTATTAAAATAAAATTGTGTATAACTACTTGGAAATTGTTTCATAGTTAGTTTTATGTGCAAAACAAAATTTATGAAATAAGTTGACGCGATCGCGATGTCGGTAGAAAATATGAGTCGGATAGTTCAAAAAGCAAATGAGCTATCAAAAGAAAGCAAGTGCTTTAAATAAACATTTTAGTCTTATGAAAAGCCGCAAACATTACACTGGTCAACAGAATTTTTGTTACAAAGAAAATGAATGGTGCTCTTAGCTAAGTCGTGGGTGCCGAATTCGAAAATGAAATCAGTTTTTGCCTATCGGGCTCAGTTTTCTTGTGACATGCTACCCTCTGTCTATCGATATCGGGATAAGTCTTGAAAACACTCCATATTGGTATTCTCCTGTGGCTTAATTTAATTATTCTGCTGATGTAATTGTTGAAAAACAATCGAAATATGTAAAACTAACCCCTATTATTTATTTATTTATTATTTATTTACGGACTTTACGTCCAATTAAATTTAATACATTCAATACATTTAACAATATCAGTCCAGTTTACATCAAAATCGTTACAGTCATAATCTGTATTTAAATTCAATCAAATAATATGTTATACATATTATGTTCAATACTATCTTTCTGTTCGATGTCACTTTATCTTCATTATTATTTTTTTTCGTATTTAATATTCGAAGGTCATTGCTCTGATATTATAAATATAAACAATTGATGACTCTGAAACACCACTATTGAATAACATGACACTAACACTAAACATAAACAATAATAGCAAATTACACTAAACATTTACGTAGCAAACAAGAAAGACGTCTTCACTGTTCAACTGACAAAAATTATCCTTAATTCAGAAGTCCATTGCATTGTTTATTGCCACTTTTGCTTCAGCATTGAGAGTTCTGGCTGCTTGAAAAGTGACTGCTAGTTGTTGTAGATTCGTAGTGGTTTCTGTTTTGTGTTAATAGAGAAGAAGAAATGCCTCGTACGTGTGTAAATAACCAAAATTCTTTTTGTTATATCTGTGGAGAATTAACTCTCAAATCACAAAAACGATATTTCGGGTGTAAAGTTGGCGATCAAGACAATAAAATGGGCACCTCACATCTGTTGTTTGGTATATGTCACACTCCCGACAGGCTGGTTGAAGAGATCACGTCACATGCCCTTTGCTGTTCCGATGATTTGGAGGGAACCAGCGGATCTCACAGCAGACTGTTATTTCTGACCGAGCAGGGGCGGTGTAACGGTTAGCGTTCTCGCCTCGCATTCGGGAGGAGGGCGGTTCGAATCCCCGTCCGGGCATCCAGATTTGGGTTTTCCATGGTTTCCCCAAATCACTCCAGGCAAATGCCGGGATGCTTCCTTCAAAAGGCCATGGCCGAATTCCTTCCCATTCCTTGCCCCCCATCCTTGCCCCCCATCCTTTCCCGTCTCTAAAGACCTCGATGTTAAAAAGAGACGTAAAGCAGTTACAAAAAAAAAAAAAATTATTTCTGTCTGACAAAAATAGCAGGGATTACCTCGAAAAGAAGGAAAACTGTGCAATATCCTAATTTATCATCTGCTTTAAGGCCTGTATGTCACAGTGAAGAATTACCAGTACCAGTGCCTCCTGGGACAGTGAATGATTGAGTGAAGATGAAGACAGTGGTGAAAATGCAGAAGACACCGAACCAAATGTTAATGTCGATCCTACATTTCAAACCCCCTGTGATTCAAATCAGCCACACAATTTGTCTCAAGCGGATTTCAATCATCTTCTCCGTGATTTAAATTTGTTGAAGCAAGGGTGGAATCTTCCTTCTCGCAATACGAAAGTGACTTTTTTTCGTGACCGCCATGCTGATTTTTCCGAATATTTCTCCAAGAGAGGTGACCTTGTTTTTTGTAATGATATCGAATCAGTTATGGAGACTCTTGGCCAAGATTTCAATGTAAATGAGTGGCGCTTGTTCATAGACTCTAGGAATGTTAGTCTGAAGGCAGTGCTTCCTCACAATGGAAACAAATTTCCTTCAGTTCCTACAGCTCATGCAGTTAATATCAAGGAGACATACGATAATTTTAAACTGCTTCTTACTCATATCCAATATGAGAAATACAAAAGGGGTATATGTGGCGACCTTTATGTGATTGCAATTCTGCTCGGCATGCAGCTGGGATACACAAAACATTGCTGCTTTCTATGCGAGTGGGACAGAAAAACAACTATGTTGGGAAAACGTGGCCTGCTGGGAATGAGTTACTGCCCGGACAGAAGAATGTGGTAAACACTCCTCTTGTTGACCCCAAAAATGTGTATCTACCTCCGCTGCACATTAAATTGAGTCTAGTCAAAAACTTTGTGAACGCCATGGATAAAACATCACAAGGATTCATGTACTTACGAGAGAAGTTCCCAATGATCAATGAAGCAAAAATAAAGGAAGGAACATTAATAGGACCACAAATTAGAGAACTTGTTGTCTTGAGTGATGTTGAAAAAGCGGCATGGCTGTCTTTCACAAGACTCTGCAAGAATATTTTAGGCAATAATAAGGCAGAGAACAATCGCGATATTGTACATGAATTATAGAGATCATACCATCGTATGCAATACAACATGTCACTCAAACTGCATTTCTTGAACGATCATTTGGACTTCTTCCCGGATAACCTTGGCGCCGTCAGTGATGAACATGGCGAACGATTTCACCTAGACATTTCTCAAATGGGAAAGCGTTATCAAGGCATTTGGAGTGCGGCAATTTGTCCGACTACTGCTGGACTTTACGAAGAGACGTTCCTGAGGCAAAATATCGCAGAAAATCTCAAAGGAAACATTTTTGGTTTTGTTTCTTACTTTCATTTAATCTTATGTTGCTCACTTCTCTGATTCTTTTGTGTATTGACATATATATTTTAATGTTTACATTTGGAAATGTTGTTTTGAGCGAGTCTTATTGGCAGATCCATGTGAAATATAGCCATATAGGCCAACGTGAGCGTATATAAAAATCATTGTTTTAATGGAAACTGAGGCCGATACGGTAATTATGAAATTTGATCTGGATTTAGGAGTGCATTATCTTCCAGAAACAGTTAATTTCGTTCTTGTAACAGAAAAAAAGTTTTTTTGTAGACCAGTGTTATTTTTAAATCTATGCTCATATTTTTTTAACACTCATACCTTAGTTTATAGTTATTAATAATTTGTTTTTATGTTTAGTTAACTTTTATGAATCTTATAATATTTTAAAATTCGAAATTAATTTATTTATAACTTTTGGATTTCTTGTTAATCATTCACGTACTGTGAGGACAAGAGCCTCGCGGAGGTCTGCGCACGGGGCCTCGCAGTGGTTAAGGCCGCCGCTGCGTCAGAAAGACTCTGTTATTTGCAGATTAAGAGTGCGGAGCAGCCTCAGAAAATGTAATGCGTAAATATCTGTAATGAGAGAAAAATAATTAAATAAACATCCCCGCTTCCAGTAATGCTATATAAATCGATTTGTGATTATTTTACTATTCACGATTTGCTTTCCATGATATACATTTATATTTAACATTGAGTTTCGTTTGCCTTCAGTGCGTTGAAGTCACAAGACTGCATTACCAAATGTTTGATACTTGTGCCTTAATACAGATATGATTCAATTTTTTTAGCAATTCTTTGGCAATGGTAAATGCACCTGCTTTCTTTTTCGTTGATACATTATTTAGTTGTCAAGTTTGTGTGTCTTCATCGCCGTAGAAGAGCAGAAGACCAACAGCTGGCTTACCTCAGGCGGGGAAACCAGTCTTTGGGAATTTCCCGAGTAAGTACACTGTGATTACACGTCATATTGCGCGGGGATCCTCGGTGATTAAGCGAACAGCAAGTAGATTGACTATGCTGACACAATAAAAGAACGTGGCAAGTTTGCGATATCTCAATTGGAATTTACTCTTCTGCTGAGCTTGTAGCTGTCAAACACTTTTCGTATTAATACATAGAATAATTTATGATTTACTCGAAAAAATCGTGTTTCTGAAGCTGAGAAAGCAATAGCTCTAAATCAAGCAGGAATAAGTTACAATCTGCAAGGGATTGCCTCTGTTACTGAATACTTTTTTTTGTTTACTTACGGATTTACGCCTCATCGACGTCGAGATCATTAGAGGCGGGATGGGACTGGGAACAAGGAACGGGAAAGAATTCAGCCATTGCCTTTTGAAGGAAGCAGCTCGGCATTCGCCTGGAGTTATTTGCTAGTCTATGGAGTTCTGCCACAACTTGATCCATGATTCTTAAGACTTCCGCGGCTGTCTTTGTACATGATTTATAGCTTTACGGGATATGCCGCGTCGTTTATTAGATTATCTAAGCTTTCGTCTTTTATACTCCAGCCTTCTTCAGAGATACTGTTTATATTTATGTTCACATAGCAACAGTCGCCAACGCCTATAGTGAATCAGACATCAGAAGGGTTTTCAGACCTAAAAAAACTATGGTCAACTTATCTCATGATACCAATGTGCCCAGAAAATTCGCCAGTCTTCCATACATACGTGGTAGCTATCACTGACCGGATTGGGAAACTGTTTAAGCGGGTGGAGGTGCGAATCGTATATAAAGCTCACTGCAAACTTGGCCAGTAATTATCCAGGGTAAAAGACAGGTTATACCCACACCAGCTTAGAGGTGTTTACGAAATCCCCTGCAGCTGTGGCAGTGTTTACATCGGTGAGACAGGTCGCACAGTGGCGGAGAGAAAGAACATATCCCCTACAAATGTAACAACAGCGACAAATCTGCCGTCGTTCACCATGCTATTAATACCGGGCATGAAATAAAATTTCGGGACATGAGGCTACTGTGGATAGAAGACCAGTGGTGGCCTCGACGTGTGAAAGAGGCAGCAGAAATCTTAAGGAATTCCAACAACATCAACGAAGATAGCGGCCTTTTCCTCTGCGATGCTTGGCGACTGTTGCTATGTGAATATAATATAACAGTATCTCTGAAGAAGGCTGGAGTATAACAGCCGAAAGCTTAGATAATCTAATAAACGACGCGGCATAGCCCGTAAAGCTATAAATTATAAACTTGATCCATGTTACAACATAATGTCTCTCACGAAGTTCTTCAACCACTGATAAAATTTCGTTGGAGTGTGCTGCAGATGTCGATGAGGTAAGTAACTTCAATCTTTCAACGACTTGATTGGGATCGTCCTAGTACACATATTCCTTCATAGGAAGAAGACCGGAACCAGACTGATTTACAATTTTAGAGATTATGGTTTTATACTTAAAATCCCCGGGTGACTTCAAAACTTTGCCTGATGGATTAAAATTTACTGTGTGAGCACTCGTGTTGTTTAATATTTCAGAATAGCTTTTCAAGTCCTTGGCAGTATACTATTTTGAGTTTTCCAAAAACAACAATTCAATTAGCCCTGTTGTTCTTTCACATTCATTACCATCAATTAAAATAATATTTCCATCGATAGTAACAGGTGAGTTCCCAATCATTAGTGAATAATTTTTCTTTCAGACACCATACACTGAATCATAATCACGCTCACTTCGACTTAGTGACTTCAAGAAATCTTTGATCAATAAAGGAGACTGCTTCTGTATATGTCACTGAGGTAAGAAAACTCTTTCCATAGAATCTGTCACAGGTCTTAATGAATTCTTGAAAAATTTCTTGGAGTCAATCTGACCTGTCTTCAGTTAGAGTAACTTTCGTCGAATTGCATTGCGAGCTTTTATAATGCCACGTTTAGTTGCTGTTGCGTCCATGTTTACACATGAAATGAAGCTTGTGGGTGTTCACTGTACCATTTTATATCTCATTGTTAATGTTGCTGTAAACGGTTTTTTGTGTTGAACAGTTACAGTTGTTGGGAAAAAACTAAGTTTATCACCTTACTTCACATATAGTAACCTTGCATCTTAAATCAAATTCAGTCTCACATCAACCCTACCCGGTTTGACTATTGAGTCGATTACACCTTTGACGGGGATTTCATAATAGTTTATACCTGTCTCTAGTATCTGCGTGATCTTGAAGCATATCTGTTACTACAATAGTTATAACCATAGTCACTTCTGCCGTTTTCAATTCTTGGTTAAATATATTAACATATCGTTTGGTAGCGGTATCGTCTTCTTTGATGGGATTGGCCACACGTTTGAGTACTTTACCCTGGCAATCCAAATTACCCTCCTTCGTAAGAAGTATGTTCTGTGGTGGGTACACAAACACTCTCTTATTCTGAGTCACTGAGGTTCTCCCTAACTTGTTCATGTTTGTAATGATACCAGTACATAGGGTGTTCGGCTATTTATTAAAAAATGAATCAAATCCGTTGCGGTATCTTCCATTGTACATGTCGCAGTCTTTGTCAATAACAAACAATCTGTGCTTACGCCCATTCCAGCAGTACCCATATAGGTTCTTAAACTCCTTGAACGTCGTATCGGTGTTGACGTGGTCGTTGTAAATGTGTTTGAGATTCATATCGTCCTGTTTAAAGATTACGATCAAGTTAGCATTGTCTCTAACCAACTGTTTCGGTATACGCTATATGTCTGACACAAGTAAAAAGAATCGACTGATCTGTGCCTGCCCATGCAAAAGTAATCTCGTATATTATTCTACTTCTCACACGAAACATCATCAAACACAAACACAGAATTAGGTAGAGCTTCTCTTGGAGGAGGTACACTTTGATTATCACTAAATGTCAAATACTGAATTTCTTTAATGGGTTCTAATATTTTCCCTAGTAATTGATACTTTGGCTGGTACAACGACTTGGAAAACACGTAGACATTTACAAATCTAAGACCATTTGGGTGTTGCAGCAGGGACAGCAGAAGATTGGTTTTCCCACAATTTGATGGACCACACACTAGTGCCCTCACTTCTCAGGGAACAGAGTCCATTCTTCCGCCTAGTATTGTTGCCGGCAGTATCAACATTACTCACGGACAATGTGTCTCTCTGTTTGACGAACTTCATATTGACAAGGATTGGTTGTTGCTGAGGCTATATATAGCCGCGCGAAGATGTAAAGTTAGTCAGTAGGTAACAATGCCTCCTACGAGGAAGAAGAAGAAGAAAGGTCGTAGCTTTTTAAACAAGCTCAACGACAAGATGACTTTTGAGGCGCATTTACCTACATACCAGTTTTGTGGCCCCGGTAAACTGGAAAAACGGTTGGCTCTTGGGCAGAAGGGTATCAACCCACTAGATGCAGCCTGCAGGGAACACGACACTGCTTATGCACAGGGGGCAGATAGAACTGAAGCAGATCGTATACTCGCAGAGAAGGCAGCAGAAAGAATTTAGGCTAAGGATGCAAAGTTTGGTGAACGTGTGCAGCTGCATTCTTGGTTGACAGAGCCATGCGTGCTAAGTTAAAGTTTGGTGGGGGTGTTAAGAAAAAGAAGAAAAAGGGTAGAATTCTTCCATTAATACCATTATTTTCCGGCTTGTCAGCAGCTGGTGCTTTGGAAGGTTGGGTTGCAAATGTCGTCAAGGCTGTCAAAGTAGCAAAAAAGGCGAATAAGCAGTTGGCTGAGGAGAAACGACACAACGAAACGATGGAGGCAATTGCAATGAGGGTTAAATGTTTATATTTGAAACCACACCGGAAAGAAGGGTCTGATTTAAAAAAAGAAAAAGTCGGTTAAACCACTGACAGACGACGACATAGGTAGACATGTAAAGCGTTTTGACATACCATATTTTCGGGTTGTTTTCATGCGTGATACACTACCTCACAAAATTCGTGAACGTGAATGTGGTTTCGTGAACTTGGACAGTGCTGATAATGCTGGAACACATTGGGTTGCTTACATCAAGTACAAAGACGGTATAGTTAAGTATTTCGACAGTTTCGGTGACTTGCCTCCTCCATTGGAGTTGGAACGGTACTTTGCAGGGAAAAGAATTCTTTACAATGTGCAAAGGCAGGAGAAATTTGGCACACATATATGTGGTCATTAGTGTTTAAAATTCCTGTATGAAAAAGTATTACATCAGTCTTGAACGAACCTTTGTCAGAGAAACACATGTCTGTGACACTCTGCTTGTCGGGCAACAGTTCAGTCTTGGGCTGTGATTACTTTCCACCGATAGATTTGAGCCAAGGCGAATGCACAGTTGGCTTGGTTGATTTTCAGACTTACAATTCGATTCCGAATATAGAAAAAACAAATTGTCAATTTCATTACTCGAAGAATAAACTGATAGACATACCACCAGGATCTTACGATATTGACGATTTATCAAAGTATTTGGTTCGGCGTACTAAAAACGAAAAGATAGTAATTCGAGCAAACAACAATTCACTCAATTGCGAGATTGAAACACCTGTGGAAATTGACTTCTCTAAACCAAACTCAATTGGATCTCTGCTTGGATTTTTGAAACGTGTTTAAAAGCCTGGATTTCATACATCAGACTACACTCTGCAGATCTTCAAAATTAACGCAATAAGAATAGAGTGCAGCATATGTACAGGAAATTACGACAACGATAAGCTTGGTCATATACTTCTCGAGTTTTTACCAACAGTTTCACTAGGGTAAAAGATTGTGGAAGTACCCGCTAATATCTTCTATCTGCCCATCACAGTAAAAACTCTCAGTAATATCAACGTTAGAGTTGTCGACCAAGACGGTAATTTAGTGGATTTTAGAGGGGAAACCATTACCCTTAGATTGCATATAAAGAAGAATGGGCGCTCGTTATAACAAGAAGTGCCAACCTTACAATGCTGTCAGTCGTGAACCAACAGTGAAGCGGTTAACACCTGAGAACGTGCTCTTCCTACAGTCGTTGGGATATACACTTAAAAATCATGAATGAGGTGTTAGAAATAACTTCCCATGTGGGGTTTGAAGAGTCGGTGACGTGCAAACAATATTTGAGTCACCAGTCGCATACGCTAGCCACGTTTAATAACAATGATGAAATTCTTATACCGATTCAGAATCAAAATACATATACACCACCATGTGAAAGCTACTTGCATATTGAAGAAGGATTTATGAAATCAGATGGAGCAGTAACGAATTCACTTATCACATCCAATGCATTCGCTTTTCTGTTTGAGGAAATTCGATATGATCTTAATGGAACAGAAATTGACCGAAATAGAAACGTTGGTATCACAAGCACATTGAGAACGCTTATTTCTGCAAGTCCCCCACAAATGGGTGTGTTGATCAATGCAGTATGGGTTCAACGCGCTCCTGGAAATGGTTACTTTGATGTATGTATACCGTTGAGTATGCTCTTGCGGTTTTGCGAAGACTTTAAAAATATACTTGCAAATGTAAAACAAGAACTAACACTGATTCGAGCTAGGGATGATACAAATTCATATGTGCAAGCCAATCCAAATCGGCAGGTAAGTAAATTAATCATCAGCAAACTGGCATGGGTGATGTCTCATTTGCAAGTAGGTGAAAGTTAGTTGACAGTGGAAAACCACTTCGCATTAACTTCAGAAGGGATCTGTTGGAGTAGCCGTTGCTTCCAATCAGTAAGACTCAAATTTGGTCTTCGAAAACATCAACGCAACTGGAGAAACCTAGGTTCGTGGTTCTGGGAATACAAACAAACAGGAAACGTAATGCGGAATTCAGTGCAGCAATCTTTGACGACTGTAATCTCGCCAATGTCAAAGTGTTCCTAAATGATGTGGCGTATCCATATGAGAACATGAACCTAGACTTTAAGAAAAACCGAACCACAGTGTTGTATGACATGTATGCAACATTACAACAGTCTTACTACGAGCGAGACGTTTCTTCGCCGCTACTAAAACGTGAAGACTTTACTGAAACTACCCCTATCGCCATAATAGACAGTTCCCATCAAAATGAGTCTGTTAAAACAGAACCTGTAGACATTCGTATGTAGTTTGATAGCAGTGAGAATTTTCCCGCCTATACCGCTGCATACTATCTGATCTTGCACGAACGTGCAGTAGAATATGTACCTCTAACCGGTGTTGTGAGTAAGCTGACATAAAACCAAGTAGCAACCAGTCTTACCAACCATTACCATACCGACCATCTTCCTGGACACACAGGGCTTCACGAAGAAAGATTTCGGGTTCATTTTCAAAGAATTTGCTATATGCATAGTGCGCTCAGACAAAATTATCGCTACACACTATATTTCTGTATCGTCATCATCGTGTGGAGTTAATGAGCCAGAAGTTAGATGGTTAACACATAATTACCGTGGAATACCTTGGAATTCTGATGGTGCTTCCTTCAGCAGGATGTGGTCTATACTTTATGCAATAACCAATGAGGATGATTCAATCATTTACGTTAAAGGAACGGAGAAGGCAAGATGGTTGCAGAAAATTATCAGGAAGAAAGCATGCTACAACATAGAAGATTTAGGATGTCCGCCACTGCGAGATCTCAAGAAAAATAATTGTAGAAAACTTTGTAACTTACATGAGTGAAATTGAAAATTTATTTTTAATCGCCAATTGGTGGGCGAAATAAAAGATTTAAAAATAAATATATATCCTATCTTATTATTGAATTAGGATAGGTGAAATGACAAAAGAAAATTCTGGTAAAATGATTTTATTCACTTACAATAAAATTATCTGCTTACATTTTTAAACACAATCAAATTTTTTATTTGCACAAAGTCAATTGTTGAACTGTGGGTGACACATCATAGCGGACTGAGGAATGACTGGCGTCACTAATTATTACCGCATACGTCATCACCACCTCCGCTTACACTTCAGTTAAATACATCAGTTCCTTTTAAATCTTGTTCAACTATGCGGTTAACATCATCATACACTAATAGTTTTTTACACATACAAACAAAAAAAATATGTTAGGTGGACATGTGTCCGGAAACGCTTACTTTCCATGTTAGAGCTCATATTGTGGACGGCTGTGATACAATACGCCATTCTCCAGGGCTGCATCAGCGCATCAGGGATTCCATGCGACGGAGGGTGGATGCATGTATCCTCGCTAATTGAGGACATTTTGAACATTTCCTGTAACAAAATGTTTGAAGTCACGCTGGTACGTTCTGTTGCTGTGTGTTTCCATTCCATGTTTAATGTGATTTGAAGAGAAGTAATAAAATGAGCTCTAACATGGAAAGTAAGCGTTTCCGGACACATGTCCACATAACATATTTTCTTTGTTTGTGTGTGAGGAATGTTTCCTGAAAGTTTGGCCGTGCCTTTTTGTAACACCCTGTATATATATATATATTTATATATTAGCAGAAGATAACGATGCACATTGCGTTCTTGGATGCGGTAAAAAAGTTTCACCCAGCATCACACTAACTCATTTACGATATCCCAGGTTGCATGTGACATCTGAAACGTATGTGGTCTGGAATTACATTATATGAACCTCAGCACCATTCAGTATTCAAGATCGTTTCGAATTGGCCAACAACGAGCGATAAAATACATTTTCAGGAATGGTTACACGTGCTTCAATTACTTTGAGGTTTCTGGTCTCTTTGGACTCTTACAAGTTCATTCAGACCTCATTAGATAAAATGGTTGGAACCCCTGAAGATGACGTACACATTACGCTCGTATTCCACGCACCTCGAGAAGTTCCAATTAGTTAAACAAAAAGAAGTCTCCACATACAAACACATGGATTCAGGAAAGAAGCTCTCCGAGGCCACGCTTCCGCCCAAATCAAAAGTTTATATTTCAATTCTTGTCCAGTTTATTGCAGACATGAAAAGAAACCTAAAAACGAAATACCCATTCACTTTAAGTAGTTGTTTAATATATTGCCTGATATCAGACCACATATGAAAAATAATAAATATATATTTCGTCCGTAGAACAAAATTACCAACATCAGAATTACGACGATAATCATTATATATCTCACTGTCATCATAGTTTTTAAAAAATATGTATATATGTAGTGTAAGTTTTTTTAAATGTTCCATGTTAACTAAATTAATTCACTCCAACGGATAAACTTCATCGTACACATCATGAAATCAAATACTGAATATTTATTTCATATAGCGGACTTCATACTTACTGAAAACATTTAAAATACAAAAGAAGAACATTTGCTGATTCAGTTGAATGGCTGCCAAGGCATGTTTATATTAGAACACACTAGCTTTGAGCACTATCGATGTACCCCCCTCAGCAGGCGAAACTGTCAGAAAACCATATGTAGAGCAATATCTTACCATTCTGGCACTTATTTTTATGGAGGAATTGTAGAGCTCTACCCTAGCTATACAATCTCATTTGCCTGGCAAAGGACAAAAGATAAATGATAGTAATGAAAATCGAAAGCAGAAAATTAATGTAATTATTAAAAACTACGGTAAGATAACTTTAAATGTGAGCAGATTAATCGGAAAAACCGTGCGTGTAAACGGGCCTAATGTCGCTTGACGCGAGTTCGTGTTTCTCTATAAGGAAGCTATTATGGCTTATAAATTGTGTTAACAAGTTTGGCTGGATGTTATATAAGTGATCCTAGTAACGGGACTCATTAAATCCATTGGAATTTGCTCAGAACAGTGTATTTAATTTGCGACTTCATAACGATACCTCCCGTTTGTTGGTGGTTTCATAACTAACTATATTAATAAAAAAAATTGTCTAAGCGCACGGCTCGCACGTCTTGAGTGATGACAAAGTGGGCATCAATCATCCAAAAACACACCGACAAGTGTGCCAATACTAATAATCAGCGTAGATGCTTCGAGCGCTGTTTTGGATAATGGAGAAGATTACAACTAGCTTACTACTGCCATACTAATTAGATGGAAAAGTGTATAATTGGCAAAATTTGCCAGCATAATTATAACTAGGGTTCGGATATTTATGACCAAAAAAATGAGAAATATGCAGACAAATATGACCTTAAAAATTGGTAAATCTGACCTAAAAATGACAAAATATGACCAAACGCTTAAATTTACTAAACTTCAAAAGATGTTTAATTATACATCATTTATTTTATCTAGTAGTGTCGCTTTCATGTAGACAGCATAATTTGCTTTCGTGCATTCGCTGCACCATTGGGAAGTTAAATTTTAAATTGTTTTGTTGAAGTTGCTTTAATTTAAAATAATTTCCAGAATAGAACTCTTCCATCTTTACTAGTCTCTAAATTCCCTTACGTAACTTCGCACTTTCCGAAAATTTTACTTTTCGGCATGGCGGTAGGTCAACTAACTGATCCACTGCAGATTTAACGATGACTGAGGATATTTCATTGAGATACTGATTGACGCAAATCGGCACTGGAATGTTTCTGTTGCATTGTCGAGATTAAAAGGCGGGCGGAACATTTCGTTTAGAGAGTGATAATAATGTATAACTTTAATTCTTGCCTGGGGGTTTCTGACCGCAGTTAAAATTAGTCCCCCCTCCCCCCCCCCCCCAACCGCATAGCAGAAGTACAGTTCTGTGAATAATTATCTTAATTTCTTCTCATTTTTATCTAGTGAATTCTCGGTACTATTAAAAAACGAACAGATTTTTCCCTAAAATATGACCATATAACCATAAATATTATCGAAATATGACCAAAACTAGGAAGATGGTCTGAATATGCATTTATAAGCTACATAAAATTCATTTTAATACAATCAGAAACGTTGAATCAGCGTTTAATTCAGCATTTCAGCTCAAAGAGAAGGCAGGAAAAAAATATGACTTTTCCTAAAGATCCGAACCTTAATTATAACACTTATTTTATATATATATAAACTTATTTTAGTGTACTCGTGTCGATTACAGGTACGCACAATTTTATGTAGGTCGCCAGGGATTTGGAATAAAGCGAAAAGAGCGTTTTATGTTTTCCGTACGTCACAGAAATGAAAGTTGCGTTGATAAGACGTAAGCTACGGTATTTCGCAGCTGTGTCTGTCTACGTAACCTCTTAGCTCAGTGTCTCCATGACGCACTGAGCTTGCTTATGACGTACACCACACTCTCACTCCCAACGACAGAGCCCAACGTCAGCTAGGACTTTACAGCGATATATTATTCTTATCAATAACTTTTTCCGAATCTATCTTCAGATGGGGTACGTCCCAAAACAATATTAAGACTGGTATCAACACGAAGTTGAAATTCGGATTAATTAATAAAGACGAGCTTTCTCTTCGATTGCCTCCTTTCATAATGCCAATAAACTCTTTAAGCTACTGTAAATCGTTAATATAGGTGAAACAGATCTCTTATCGAGAAATGGTAGCTTCCAAATTACAGTAAAAGTTTAATCCTGTGTTCTATTCATGCAGAATTTTTTACAAAAGATTTTATTTCAAAAAGTTTAGATGCGATAATTTGCCATTGATAAACTTATAAACCTTGGGAGCGATGCACAGATCTTTATTTGTGCCATCAGTCTTTTGACTAGGCCGAAGTAGCTCTTCAGGTAATTCCTTTTTTAGACAATCCCACAACATAGTGGTTTCTGACGTATCCGCTTTAGACACTCTAACCTTTGTTTTCTTACAGAGTGTTTCCCTTCAACTTCCATCTCTGCTAATGATTTAATCAATACCAAAAACTTTAAAAAGTGACCCACGATCGTATCTTTCCTTTTTATTAAATTGTTACACTTAGTTGAACACTACAGCACCAAATTCGGAAGTTTCTTTTCCTTTTTCTTGTACTCTAAATTCCATTGTCTACTTATGTAAAGCGCAGTGTTCTGTTAATAAAGTTTCAGAAAATTCTATCTATTTCTAGTTCAACTTTTGATTCTTAAAGATTTCTGTCTTATTTCGTTCTAACTTAGACCATTGCCAGTAATTTTATTTTCTAAACTAGCGGAGTTCCCAGCTTGCCCGGTATAGTTGGCGTATATTTAGCCGTACGCTATTTTTATTCCTGCAGTGAGAAACATTTGTACAAAGTTTCATAAAATTCGCGTCAACTTTTTCGAAATTAAAGCAAACCTAGATTCACCCGCCCCCTATCAAGAAACGGGTGGGTTGAAGTTTATTTGCACGTATACTATTTTCATTCGTCCGAAACGATTCATATGTATCAAGTTTCATTAATTTGGTTAAGAAATTGCATTACTACATTACTAAGAAACGCTTGATTATGTTAGAAACTCACATTTGATTCAATTGCGAAGTGTATGGATATAATTTTTGCTCGAAATGCCAGATACTTTATCTCCGCAGATTCAGCCTTTTGTACATATATGACATGTGAATCCAGAATAATATTATTGTAAATAAATGATTTGCTTGAACAGAAGGTTGATGCTGATGGCCAGAGACATTGTAGTTGTAGTCTACTGTCAGAGATTATGGTTAAAGAAAATCTCCGTAGTTTTTACGACTATTTATGTAGTTTAAAAATTGAATATCCCGAATTAAAGGAAAGAATACTTCAAGTTACGACTGACTATCTCTGGCATTTAAAAATTGAATGTCTCAAATTAAAGGAAAGAATTTGTTTAGTGTGCAAAATAATATTATTGTAAAGTTATCTTATTGCTTTCATTAAAGGCTATGGTCAGAGACATTGTAGTTGTGTGTTTAGTGTGAAGTATGCAACATCTAATCCTTCCATCTTTGGTATTTGTCATCACACATTAAGAACTTCATTTAATGTTCCTGTGTTTTTTTACGTTGAAACACAAGACAAGCCAAACAACTAAATTGAGACTCTAAGCTTTAAAACGGTGAAAACCCCATCGAAATCTGCTCAGTAGTTTCCGAGATTTTATAAGACAAATTTATCCGGTTTTCGTTTTGTAGATATAGATAGAAGAAGATATATAGATAACAGAATCTTACTTGTTCTATTTGTGATGTTAACTTCTTCTACAATTTTAAAACCTAAGACTTTAATATTCCGATATCCTTCATGTTCACCTAAATAATAGCAACGTTTTTTCCCCTAAGAATCGCCGACCTGAAGGTTGGGTTTCGAATTTCGTATCTACATTTACAGGTAACCAAATTGCCGTCATTTTTCAGTTATCTAGGCTACATATAAGATCCATGAGGGTTTTCAATCTATGGAAAATTCCTTTTTAACTTGATAGGTTTAATAATTTGTATTAAATATTTCCATGACAGTTAAAAAACATCATTCTGTTTCTATTTTAGAAACGAAACGATTAATTAATGAAAACTTAAAACAAAAATAAACTCTCTTGATTCTAGCTTCTTGATGATTTTAGAGAATACTGCACCGAGTGTAGTTCCTGATCTCATTGTAGCTTCTTTGAACTGTATGACTTAGAAACTAAAAAGACAATATGCGCAGATACCACTCGTTTCAGATGAATATTTCAGACATTTAATTACGGTTAGAATTTTTTTTTTGTACTCTCACATTGCAGCACACATTCCAGATGATGTATATAATACGCATGAAGTAAATCTCCTTGCATGTAATTTTAAATCATTAAGTGACACCACTTTCATCGCGCATTCCATTACTTTGCTAAATTAAATCACTTTCCAGTCATGGTTTCAAAAGAAGAAAGACTTCAAATATTTCAGCAAGCATTTACAAAATAAGTTCTAACTTGGATGTGATCCTTCAGCGTTACAGAATGACTGCTTGGACTTTGTTCGAACAAAATGTTAACCGAAATATCTACAGCAGGAAACCGTTTAAATTCTTGATATGACAGTAAAAGAACATAATCTGGATATTTCATCAGTTGAAAAAACGAAGACAGTGACATTTAAAAGGCAAATACTCTATCAAAACAAACGCTGTATCTGGTGGTAAACTTTTTTGGCTGTGACGTCATTAATAACCATTTTATCTACAAGATCAAAAAGTTTAGACAATTATTTGTTACTGTAAAGAAAACTTCAAGAAGTTATATCAGAAAAGAAACAGCAAAAATTCTAAAGTAAATGGCTATCTTTTTTTCAGTCAGTCTCTCGACTGGTTTGATGTAATCCTGTTCTCTTCCTGTCTTGCGCTTACCTCTTCATTTCAACGTAACCCTTACAGCCTACGTCCTCAGTTATCTGCTTCAAGTATTCACTTCTTTGTCTTCCTCTTCAGTTCTTTCCTTCTACTGTTCCCTTCAATAACAAATTAACCAATCCTGCGTGCCTTAAAATGTGATCCACTATTATATCCTGTTTTCCTCTGTAAGACTCTTCCACACCCTTATTTCCACAGATATCTCCAGAACACGTTCATTTCGTACTATATCTGCCCACTTAATTTTCGACAAGACTCAATCAGTTCCTTTATAGGGGCAGAATTTGGTCTTACTCCTTATGAATCCTTATTTACGAATAAACACGGCTTCAGAAGAGTAAAGTCTAGTATTTGTGAGCCACGACTATAATTCTTTATAGATAGCTTCTCTCGTTTTGTCTCCAGATATAAGCACGAAATGATTTCATTTTCATGTGACCCGCGAATGAGACATATTAATTTGTCGGCAGGAAAACATACCCAACTTACAAGGGGAGGGCGCGATCTTGATATTTTATTTTGGGAAGAGACTTTGCGTAATAACTGTACCCCTTTAGGATGTTTACTTCCTGCAATCGTAAGACGCAACGCTCAATAGATTCGGAGAAAACGGCCTTTAAAAATTCAAGCCCAGCTTATATACCAGTGAAATTTCGGTCAGGCTAGCAGCGGAACAGCCCAGTCAGTAACGAGCCTGCGTCATACCTGGACACTCTGGATTCAAATCTCGATTTCATCATTTTTTAAAAATTTTTTATATCAACTACCCTTTAACTTAAAATACTATAAAACAATAATAGTTACAATATTTTATTGTTTAAAATACACTGTTACGAATGGTTAAAATAATAATATTTATTCATACGTAAAAAAAACTTTGATCATGTTTTTTGATTATTGATTTTATTTAACATACATTTTTTATTACAAACGTGAGCTGGGATGATAAGCATGATAAAAGCATTTAAAACAATATTTTTGGCATCGAGCACAATTATTGAAAGCGGATTTTTTTACAAGAACAACGGTAATATACGAAATAAACCTTGTAACATTGTTAATAAAATAACTTAAAATTTAATTATATTTACAGAATATTGTAACTATTATAGTTTTAAAGTATTTTAAGTAAGTTATAGGGTAGTTAATATAGTTGTATCAAGATTTAAAATTTAAATTGAATAATCAATAACAATGAATAAAAACTTATTTAATTATTAAAAAAAAAATAGACGAAATCGAGATTCGAACCTAGATCACCCAAGCATGACGCAGGCTCGTTACTCACTAGGCTGTTCCGCTGCTGACCCGATGGGAATTTCACTAGTATATAAGCTAGGCTTGAATTTTTAAAGGCCGTTTTCTCCGAATCTATTGATTGCAGGAGGTAAACATCCTAAAGGGGTACAATTATTACGCAAAGTCTCATCCCAAAATAAAATCCCAAGGTCGTGCCCTCCTCTTGTAAGTTCAAGTCCACCCAACGCTTTATTTGTGGTAATACCAAATCAAACTCTTACCGGCAACTGTACTAGTTTAAAGTTGAAGGGCACTATTCTAATGGGCGGAGCTAGAGTGTTCCCGTCTGTTTGTGAAAAGTGTGAGCCATCGTGTGGAAATTGTGGACCGTCCCGGCATTCCCCTAGCTGACTGCGGTGAACCGCTTGTCTGACCCCAGTGCACTATAGCGGCGTTTCTACGCACACAACGACGCTCGCGTGTTCTCTAGCTACGAAACGCCGGCCTCGGTAGCGTAGGGGCTAGAGTGCTAGCTCCACGTGCCGAAGGCCGCCGGTTCGAATCCGGCCGCGGGCATGGATGTTTAAGTGTTGTGTGTCTGTGTGAATGTCCTGTCCGTCCTGTGGCGTCCAAACATTGGAAAAAAAAAATACACATTGAGCTGGCTGTATGGCCTCCGTTGCCGAATGCCATTAAAAAAAAAAAAAAAAAAAAAAAAAAAAAAAAAAAAAGCTACGAAACAGTTTGTCTCCGATCGTTTCCCATACGTACAGATCTGCTCACTAACGTTTTCACTCTACACCCTCTACCTTTCTGGCTCCAAAAAGATAAATCCTCTCGTACACTTAGAAACGTATTTTTTACTGATTAATATCGATACATCATGCAGGTCGGCCACATTGGAATAAACATCTACTCGAAGAGCGCGCCAATGCGTTGACCCAGAAACCGTGTCATTATTCCTCTAAACGCCCTAGACATGTCAGCGGGTGATCTTGCACAAACGAAACCTCAGGGTTGTAGAGCCACGCTATTGTTAACCAAATACTCCGTACCAACAAAGGAAAATCGCAAGTGTGTCCCTTAAAGATTGTAAAAAGGTAATATTGAAGTCTACTTCCTCTAGTTCCATTAGAAAGGGCTTTACCTTTATGTTTGGAGAAGAGATTAACACATTCATAAATTAGCATTTGACTTCAAGACTAAGGCAGATGGTCCTCTAATAATTAGTAAAAGAGTTGTTATAAAAGTTTTATTTATTTCGAAGGACTTACATTCCGCACGACAAGACTGCTAAGACTAATAATGTCAAAACAATTACTAAGAAAGGAAAAAAGGGACATATGGACATCAGAAATGAACTTCCAGTAACTCCAACAGTCGAACAGCCTCAAATCTTCTTAAGTACCTATAACGTATCTGATTATACCTCGCCGAGGACTGTTGCAGAATTTTAATCTAATGAAAAAGATATTTATCTCTTTTTTCTGTTTTTTGTTATCAGAATTGACTGCTATATATGGAAGTAATATGATAAACGTAAAGGATAGTATCATGTCCACAACCGCAAGGGCAATGTATATATACACTCATAATGTTCGGAACTCGTGTGCTGGTTAACGTCAGTGCACGTTACTGTGCTCCAGAGAAGCAATTGCAACCAACCACAGGCAGGATGACGTCACTCAATGAATACCTCACGGCCATCAGGTTTGCGTGCTCAAGGACAGAGATGAGAACCTCTTCTCCAGTTTGGTACTATCTGTTCAGTGGAATTCGAATAATGCTTTTGACTCCATGGAAAGCGCCCTTCCAGTAAAAAAGAATATTCAAAATGTCTCATTAAACATTGAAATCTAATTTATAATATCGTTAATGAAAAGAAATTACCTTTTCACATTATAACGATTGTGTTGCTTTTCGAATTTGCTGAAGTTGGATCCAAAATTAAACGGTACTTAACAATTTATTCACTCTTAAATTGTTTATTCCGCTTCTATTGAGTCTGTGGATCTCTATTAAGCTTGACATCAGAAATGATAACGAAGCCTGATTGACGTTTGAAATAGCTATTTGGAAGAGGCAGTTTCGATCACCAATCCAGTTTCAGGCTTTTCAGGGTTCTCTAAATCACTCACTGTTATTCTGCATATACACGGTATTTTTTTCTTGTCTCTTGATCCTAGTCATCTCTCTGCTTTAATTACGACGGCATCAACAGCAGTGAAGCCCAACAAAATAATAATTCATTAAATCTTGACGAAGTGGAGGCACCTTTCCAGACCCGCTAAGCCTGCTGTTCGAAAAGTACGGAAGTGCAGACTCACTCCAGCAGATTAATAGCTGAGACGCTGGTCTCGATTGTAAAGATGGTCGGTTTGAGTCTTGTAAGGAGAATAGGAGTTTTTAACTAACTGCTATGTTTGTCTACTGATCGTAATACTGTGTGTGGCACACTCCTCCAATGGTCTCCGAACCTTTCTGATGCAAAACATCACATTTACCTGCTTTATGCTATTGGTATTATGCGTATTCACCTCAATAACCATTAACTAACGAAACTGAGCAACAAATCTATGATATTTAGTTTATCAACCAACACAGATTCGGGAGTTCGAGGTGTCCGCATGGTGGAAGTATAATTTCTTCGTGTCAGAATTTGTCAACATTATATATATTGCTGCGCTCTATACTCTTCAGCGCTCTGAGTATTTTTTTTTTTCCCTGTACTTTCCTTTTCAACAATTACACCTACATCCTTTTTTTAGTTTTTTCAGCTTTGCTGCACACTTATTATTTTTAGCACTTTGTTTAAATAAATTCTACTTGTATTATGTTACATCATTCTCTTCCGTCCGCCACGTTCCTAACATCAATGGCTGTTACATTTCTTTATTTGGTTTGCTGTCCCACACATACACCGTTTGCTATGGAAAGCTGTGTCATTTGGACTGTTACTTATAGAAATAGGTAACGTGTTTATTTAATCATTTGATGACCAACGAAAGGCGAAAGCAACGACGAATTTGGGTTATGATCATAGCAATAGACAGTTTTGTCACTCATAAAGACGGTACCGTACGATTTCAGATCTCTCCATGTCTGGATGGTTCCTTCAAAAGATCATGGCCGAATTCATCTCCATTCCTCACCCGTCGTCCTCCCGGCTCAAATAACTTCGACGTCACAAAGTTGTAAAGGTTGAAGCACAAAAGCAAGGTACGGCTTTCAGTCCACAGTAATTTTATTCGCTCTTAAGTTTACCCCTACTTTTAGATGTTTTCTTTTCTTGGTATTATCATTTATCATTCTTATAAAAAAATATTAATCAAGGAAAAAGACCACCACTGAAGACTGCGTAACATGTCGACCGATCTCAACTACTCAGGTCCCAATTTTACGAGTGGCTCCTGGCTGTCCTCCAAAGACCTCGTTACCCAGTAATAATACATCATAGAAATGGTTGATACATTTTGTGAAATATCTGAAGAAAAATACGGTTAAATAATGATTGATAGCCCCAAGAATAAGAAATTTCATGGTACATTAGGTGGACTGTGGAGCGAGACATTTGAGGAGAACATCAGTCTGGCCTTCCTTCCCCGAACACGAGAGTTGGAGTCTTCCGCACCTGGAACTAAAGACTCGA
Source organism: Vandiemenella viatica (assembly GCA_031002005.1). Taxonomy (NCBI): domain Eukaryota; kingdom Metazoa; phylum Arthropoda; class Insecta; order Orthoptera; family Morabidae; genus Vandiemenella; species Vandiemenella viatica. Next base: position 19,850,316 of record JARYHS010012519.1, on the reverse strand, counting down.
AACGAAATGGAGATGTCGATCAGTGCTCGAAAGCTAGCCAGGCAAATTGTTCTTTAATGTTCCGAGCCATGTTTCATGTAATCACATGCGTCATTGAGCTTGTGTCGTTGGAATAGTTTTCCTGTTTCCAGTCATATCTGTTATGTCTACAGGCATTCGTACTGCTGTCCACCTCCCTGCCGTTTCGGCTATTTGTCAATCTTGCTCTTAATTTGTTTCTCATGGTATTTCACTGAATCATTTTCTTAGGTCTTCAAGCCATTTCACCCTGTTGTACAGCCTTCATTATAAGTTCGAAGATCCTCCGTCCGCCCAACCAAATTTCTGTTTTCCGTAATTTTACGAAATCACTACAGGCTAATGCCAGGATTAAAAAAAAAATGTCGAGAGTCGCTAACATAAATTCCGCTAGTCTATGTCCTTGATTGTTCTTTTCTCGTAGCCATACGAGTCTAGAATTCCATCTTCCTCTTTGGTTCTGCATTAAAGTAACCATTTTAGTAGTACAAGGGATGCTGAAGTTGCTGGTGGATGAATCGGGCTGATTGTAGAATTGTCATGGTTCTGATATATTGTTGAAGAATTTATTTATTTACTTATCTTGTGGCCATAGCACATAATGTTGAAGCATGTATTTGGATAGCGGTTGAAATAGTGTCATAGTTAAGGATTATTTTCAGTAGAGTTATTCTGTTTGAGATTTCTCTAAACAACCAATACTTAACTCTCGATTTCTTGGGAAATAACTATTCCGCAAAGCCGTTACATCCGACACTTCGCTCAATAATTACTGACATGTTTATAATTTTTTTTTTTTTTTTTTTTTTTTTTTTTTTTTTTATCTTTGTTGCGTGTTTATGATCTTTATCTGTGTCTACTGTCGCAAAGGTAAGTAGTTGTAGAGATATGGTTAGTCCAATACTAGCGAATAATTTTCTGCAGGTGAATCTGGATGGCTTGTGAGTCACTTGTGATTACGCAGTATTCAGTTCCTGTTTTGTGAACCCCCTGGCGACAGCTAGCTGCGATGTGCAGTGCTTTTCGCCGGAGGCACTCTGACAGCATCGTCCAGCGGTTGACCACCAGGCGTCTCTGCCGCACGCTCATCCTCTCTGAGCAGGCATCAGTGGTCTTTGGAATGTGTAACGGCAGGGCTGTGTTTGTGCTGCTGGTCGTAGTTGGTGAGTACGCCAGGCTTGTCTTGGTTTCTTGGAACACGTGGAGTGACATTTACGCGTTCACGCTCAGCTGGGACTGTGCTGTGGCGAGTGAATCGTTGGCAATCGACTGATGACAGAGTTTGTGGAGGACCAAAGTTGTTAAAAGAGAACGTGGTGATATTTATTGAAATATAGTGACATTCCGTTTTTCCTGTAGCAGTTGTAATAGAAGGAGTAAATTATTTCTTTAACCCTGCTTTAGATTGCTGAACGGGAGAAGTAACAATCTGTCACTAATTGACTCATATTGGCAAAAATAAACTATTAATTATCGCTTTAATCGACTGCTCACAATTAGTGCATTTATGGTCTGGTGTGTGTACGTGTTTTTAAATATTGTCGACAACCAATAAGAATGTGTACATATCGTGAAGGTTGACGTGTAATCGATTTGTTCTAACAACTTTTCGTTTCGCTGACTTCGGGAATTTCTGAAACTATTTGGAATCTGAATTTTATTCCAGAATTTAACCCTAGAACTGAAGGCTACCTGTTACTCCGTACAGGAGTCTACTTAATGGATCAAAAAACTGCGAACATTTTATATTTCCATTTATTTCCAGAGATCGGATCCTCCTTTGTTGATTCAGAGAGCATAGCTTTTCCTATCATGTTTCATAATTAACTAAATTAAACAAGAACTAATAATCCGATACCACAGCGGATTACGGTTTTTTCATTTCCTAAACTTTTCTAAGATTTTTCCTTGCTTTCATCTAATAGGTTACACACCATCTGGAATTAAAAATGTTCCCTTCCGTCTCAAATCTTGTGGTGACTTGTTGCTGATTACAACGAAAGGAACTTTCAATTACAGAGCAGATGCATCGATGATACGCCATAACATGCACGGTTTTAGCATCATTCTATATGTGTTATGGAGCGTCCATAAACCACGTAGCTCCATTTTGGCCTCCTGTGAACCCCCTCCTCCCAACCCCCCCATGTAGCAAGTAGCTTTTTTCCCTTTTGATTCCAGAAGACATTTTTCTCTTGTAAGACTATTGTAAATTACATACGGAGGTAATTAACTGAGGGAAATAAATATTCACATGCTGTTGTGTGTTCTGTTCCTCATTTTAACTGTGAAAAATATGAAAGGAAAGCTACGTGGTCTTGCTCGGAACTCCCCTCCCCCCACGTAGCCCAGCGTAGCATTCCAACCTCCCCCATCCCCCCCTGGACCGAGCCACGTAGTTTGTGCACGGTCCCTCCCTTATCACCGTTATGACAGATACCAACCTTTATAAAATTACACTAAACCTCTTCAAATATCAACGAATACCATCTGTGTATCTAATTGCCAATGTTTCCTCCAGATAACGTGCCGAACATTCAACACAAATATTACGAATTTTAACATGTCACACTGTACAACCAGGTGTACTCGTAGTTGCAATTTAGTTTCCGCCATTGGCGACTGCCGACGCGCATTTGAGTAGCTCCATATCTAATTGTAAGATCTGATGTAATTCGCTGATGTACGTTATTAGAGGAGAACTGTTGGTACGCCGGTATGAAAAAAATAAAATAAAAATCTGTTCTTTCGTGCCTTCATTGCAGGATTATCAACAGTTTCGGGGATTCTATCATTACCGTAGCGCCACAATCTGATGATTGATTTTTATAGAACTCGACGAGACAAACTGAAAGTAAAGAATAAAGTTTTTTGATATCTCGCTTAGTTGTCGAGATATCGTATCTCAAAATTGACGTAATTAGGCTGAAATACGGCCTGGACCAGAAGAAACATTTCGGTATAGCCAAATTTGATGATGAATTCGTATGTAACTCGACGAGACAAATGAAGAATAATGTTTTTTGATATCTCGCTTAGTTCTCGAGATATTGTAACCAGAAAATTTTTCACCAAAACCACCATATCTACACGGTGGAAATGCACTATAGGTGTTTTATTTTCTTCCAAGTGATTGTTGCTAGGTTGAAATACGGCCTGAACCATAAGAAAAAACATCAAAAGCAGAAGGAACTATACCTATGAATGATCTTTAACATGCTATATCTCGAAAATCAAGTGACATATCAAAAAAATTTATTGTTTATTTACGATTTGTTTTGTCGAGTTCTACAAGAATTCATCATCAGAATTTGGTCCCACGGTAACGATAGAACTGCCACAGTTTCAATGAGTTTGGATGAAGGTCCTAGAAGGGAATCATTTATGGACTCATAATGGTTTTTCTCCTGGTCTAGACATCATATCAGTTAAACTGCAACCGTTAAAAAGTGAACCTTTCGAATTAACAGATATTTGGTGCGATCCCCGATTGATTTCGTACAGTAATCGCACAAAATTAAGAATAAGAGCGTGTGCTAAGGCGGCTTCCGACATTGTTTACACTTCATGGAGAGCAATTTTTTTTAGTGGTGACTTTTCGGAAGAATTATTAGCGCACACAAGCAGAAATACCCACAGCCGTGATCAAAATTTAAGGAGGATGCTGCAGTTTCTAATGGGTAACATTTTCCTCCTCCTCCATGAATTCTATTAGTTTGTAATGTATTATCTACCTTGTATTTCAGACATAAAAGTTGAACTATTATTAAACATTGTTTTGATTTTGGTTTACTAGAGTTAAGTGATTTACCATAAATACAAGAAACAGTGTCATTTCAAGATTCAATCGAATTAAGATATAGGATATGTACTCAGGAACAATTCTAGCGAAACATTGGTTACAACGGTATTAAAAAACCGGCTCTGAGGTAATATTATTGACGTAGGCGGTCAGTATAATAAGTTCTACAGGAGGGAAGCGACTATATACTTACGCCAATGAGCCATGCTAATTTTTATGTTTGTTGAAACTGTATTTTCAGGACGGTATGTCCCAGCATTCTGCTATATGGGAACGATAGAGGAAAATAGCTTTTATTGATTAGATTCCGTAGCATTAATGTCTCCTGGAATACCAGTCAATCTTGGTGCCCTATCTTAGCCACCTCCTTAGCACGTTTTGAAGAATAATTTTTTTTTTCGCACCTGTCACTCTTCAAAGATTTAATAAAGAGAAGGTCCAGTATGATTGGTATCTCAGAAGACTTTTGTGGTGTCAGTTTGCCATAGATTATACGAAAACTGATGATTCAATAACAAAAATTGGGTTTAATTCTAGAGGGGATACCGCTACAATCTCTTACCGCCTCGCATAGTAAACACACAGATCACGTGGTATATATGACGTCATTGTGACGTATTCAGTCTGGGCATACCAACATTTTAAGGTTATTCATATCGCGGTAATAGATTGTCTAAAAATATCGAAGAAATATTCTGGAGGGGTTGGATTTTTTGATAGGTGCAGAAAGTCTGGAGGTCCCCTCGGCATGTTTTGAAATCTTTGTATCTTTTGCCATGAAACAAGTCTCACATGTCTCAGCTGATTTGTAAACATGGCAATTATTCCAAGTTGCAATGATAAAAAAAATGCAGAATGTAATCCAAAAATGTATTTGTGCAGAATTTTGATCACCGATTTTTTGTGAAATTTTGCTTCTTGGTCACATTGCGGTGTGTGATGGAAGATTCGTGTTATGCAAACGGTTTGTTGCAAAGCGATGAGGAGACATAGGAGAACCTTCAACGATTAAAAAATTATACTAACCTGGTAAAACTTGGATCTTTTGAAGCGTAGTAACAAGTTCTCGATCTACGCTTTGCAAGTTTTTGAACAAAATAATACATTTTAAAAACTCACCGTGTTGATCGCGGCATCACTCGCTTTTTCAACTTATCAATTAGAAGGATATCGGTAGCTATCGGAATTATGTAAAAGTTTTCGCGTTTGCTTGAGAAATGTCCAAGAAAGGTGTCAAATTTCGAATAGTGTCCTGATTAACACGAAACAGCAGTAGTGGCGTTTCCGCCATTCGCGGTCGACTGGGGCGCAGCAGATATATCGATATCATGATCTGCGATACAATCGGACGCGGATGTCAATTTCGTGCGTTATCAATATCAGGGAAAATGGATTTACGTTATTGGTGGATCAATATCGTGGGCTGTTCGCAGTGGTTTAATTAATCAGTCTATTTGTTATCCTATTACTTGTAGGAGAAGGCAAGTTAAAAACCGCAGCTAAAGGAATCGGATGTGTTGCTAATGTTCGCAGTAGAGATCATATCGTTGATTATCTCGAGCCTTTTCTCTGAATAGTGGTTACAAGATTTATACGGATGAGAACGAAAATAAAATATCATTCATATTAAAAATTATTTATGTTAATTAAGTTGGTTCCTTCAAATGGCCAAGGCTGAATTCCTGCTCGTTTCATGCGAGCTTGTCCTCTCCCAACTTTAATTACCTTTACGTCAATGAAGTGTAAAGCCCTACGCAAAAAAAGGATATTCCTTATGAATAACAAGGGCATCAAGAATGCATTCATGGTACATACTGCTAGAGGCCTTTCCAAAGTTGAGTTACGTGTTGCCGATGATGCGATTATAGTTTTACATATTTCAGGATTATTTTGTTGAAATTCATTGGCTCCTGTGTGGAAAACTTTCTTCTGTATTTGAAGATGATGATCTGGTAGACGCTTGTATACTTTCGTGGCAATGGTTTATTTTCTACGTAAGTAGTGGGTAGTGAGTAGACGAAAAATTAAGAATTCCTGTTTCCAGTAACTTTGTAGCTGCTGCTTATTTTTTTGTCGACGTTGTTTCTTGATTGGGTTTTGCTTAATAATCACGATTCAACTAAAATCCTAAGAAACTAATATGGAGATGGCGTTTATGCACCCCTTCTCGAGGCAGGTGCTGTAGGCGAATAAAAAGAAGTCTTGCGTATGACTTATTTTTATACACTATCTTTGACAGAATTTTGGACAGAAATTTTTTTTTTTACTAATGACTTTACGCCTCATCGACGTCGAGGTCATTAAAGGTGGAATGGGACTGGGTACAAGGAACGGGAAGGAATTCGGCAATGGCCTTTTGAAGGAAGCATCCCAGCATACAGAAAACGTGAAATGAAACCTAGTGAAATAACTACAACTGCGATGACAACGATCTTCCTGCCATTAATTATCATCATCTTTAAAATACTTTACTACATTCCGATTGAACTGATTAGATTTTGTTTGTCAGTTAATATATTTTATGTCACAGTAATATTCAATTTATCACTTCACAATAATAAGGACATCGGAACCGAAATCTTTTGTGAATTTAGTTAATTTTCTTTCTAAAGCTGATTATTTTTGCAATTGTGCACCGATTCACGTGTCCACACCAGCAGATTGCTTGATACTATAAAAACAAATTACCAGAGTCGTTAACACAATCAGATAGAGAAGGTGATTGGTAAACCGGTTTATTTGATTGCAGTTTCACCGATATTTAGAAATCAGTAGCATGAGGGCTTCACAGCATCTTGTAAAGTTTGGCCACAAATTTATACTCTTAAATAACTCTAATGTTAAACACTCTTTTCGGTTAATTGTGTTCTTAAGATCAATTACTGATATCTCAAAGCACTAAGATGTCAGTAATGAAATACCCTTGATGCCGACTGGAGCAAAATAGAAAACACTATCAAGCTTCCCGCGGATGAAATTCCCCGTACATCAGAAGTAACCTTGGACAAGGTCCAATAACTGCGAAGTCATGGGCACAGATCATCTTTTCCTCAACCGTTATGTTGGTGGGTAACGTTCATGTTTTCCAACCATTTAATTTCTTTGACCACCAGTTTCAAGTGGCAATAGGTGTGTTTGTTTTCAATGCTGTCTATAAATTTTACTCTCCTTTGCTTCTTCTACCTCAAAGTTGTACGAATGTACTGTTAGAAGTAGGTAAGTATGAGTAACGCTCTGGCCTCGCATTCGAGAGGACGCGGGTTCGAATCCCCATCCGGGCATCCAGAGTTGGATTTTCCATGGTTTCCACAAATCACTCCAGGCGAATGCCGGGAAGCGTCCTACAAAAGGCTATGGCCGAATTCCTTCCCGTTCCTAGTCACCCATCCTCTCCCTCCTCTAATGACCTCGACGTCGAAAAGGCGTAAAGCCATAAAAAATAATAATAATAAAAAATTAGTTTGCATCATATCAAATTCCAATGCATTCGAGTTAAGAAAAAAATAATTGTATTTTACATATCAATTATATTTTAGATATATTATGATATAAGGCACGTCTAAAAAAATTGGATTTCTTTAGTTTAAGGCTTCGTAGTCCAATCACCTACAAAGAATAGCCCTGTGTGAGAATCCAGCTATCCCAGCGTTTCTTTTCCGACTGATCGTCATTTTTTAGAATGTCGATTCTGTCACAGAATGCAGCACTGCCAACCACTCACCTTGTCACACCAATTGGTCTGTAACCCTGCCTTGATGTTCTTATGGAGGAACAAAGTTACCAAGTGATAAATCAGTTAAGTAAAAGGATTTTTCTGCAAGAACGAACGAAATGTGGGCTGAAACATTCTCGTGATTGAGGAGGAACCTTTTAAGGCCTGCAGAGCTCCTGCCGTTTTCTTTGAATATCTTCGGGAAGAAGTCTTAGATCGTCGTAATAGAAAACCGAATTCGCATCCTGCACCCCTTGGAGAAATATCAAATCAACTATTCTCTTCCCACTGAAAAAATAATGAACATGATCTTCACATTTCTCTGCAGCTACCTGTATTTCTTGAGACCTTGCAAAATGGAACTCTTCCATTGCGACGATTGCTGCATCGTTTCCGGATGGTAGCAGAATGTCTAACCATCATCGGTAATGACAGCAAGGTTTCACCGTTGGAAGCAAGTTCTTTTAGTTTAATGTAAACAACAATGCGCCACTGCTTTTGATAATTTCTCAATAAGCGCGGGACAAACTTTGCCTCGGTTCGATGCGTGCCCATTGCTTCCATTGAAATTTGCTGACGTGTTACATAACCTATACGAATTATTTCAGTTACAATAAGAATTATCAAACGACAGGTTTCACTAACTGTTTCTTGAACTATGGAAATTGTTTCAGGCGTTGAGGTTGAAGGTCTTCCGGACACTCCAGTTAACTTTTGCCAGGTTTGAATCGCGAAAATCAATCGGAAAATTGAGGCAAATGCGGGTGGGGTGGGACTTTCTCCACCAGCGAAATACTGTTACTGACCTGTTGTAATTTGGATTAACTTCTTCCTTATAGTGTCCTCTTCACGTTTAGCACTCTCCTTTTCTGGAAAAGTCGCCACTAATTAAATTAAAAATGCCGAAATATGGGATGCTACGCAACCGCGAAATGTTAGCAGCACTGAAAAAATGACACAAAAATTATCGGTACAGGGACCATATCAACCTAAATAGGTTCGTTTTGTCATAGTGATCATGGTTAGGTTGAAATTCGGCCTGGACCAAGAGTAAAAAAATTTACGGGTAATTCGTTCTGCGGCAGGCCATGTCGCAAACCAGAGACAAACTGTGCATTTGTTTCCAACGGAAGCAATCGATTATATCTGACTGCTTATATCGATTCCAAGATGGTGAGCCTAATAGTACTGCATTTCAAATAAAAATTTTGTATCTGTTAATTTTATGCGACGTTTTGCAATGGAGTGAAGCTAAAACGGCAAGAAAATATTACAACAAAGAATTAAACCAACATTTCAAGAGATTATTATTGATTTCGCAGCGTCGGCGGCAACTAATAGCAGCGCTGCAGTGTCATATTTAGGCATTTTTAATTTAATTCGTGGTGATTTTTCCGGAAAAGGAGAGTGTACAACGTGAAGAGGACATTATAAGGAAGTAGTTAATCCAAATTTAAAAAGGTTAGTACCAGTATTTCGCTGGTGGAGAAAGTCCCACCACACCCGCAAATGCTTCTCGAATTATTTCAAAAGTTTCACTAGAAATTTCATGAGTTAAAAAGAATCACAAAAAGCAGTGCTCTTTTTCGTGACCGCTGTAAAAATATGGAAAATTGGACCTGTTATGAGCTTTCTGAACAAACCGAACCAGGTAGTATGTTGAACCATGTATCGTCCTAATTGTTACTTAATATTATTTAAAACTGTATTAGTTTCAAATCTACATTCAAAATAATATTTAACTAGTAGCAAAACAAATATTTCTATAACCGATTCGAAAGAAAAAAAAAAAAAAAAAAAAAAAAAAAAAATGGTACAATGCTCTGTAGTCCACTCAAGGCACTGATGTTGCCTGCTCGATGGTCGGCGACAAAATGAGAAGTGTTTGGAGCGCGGTTTCACCATAAACGAGCTCCACGTGGTTTTCCCCACACACCGTCAGTCTGCTTGATGGCATGATGGAGAAACTGATGGATATCCAAATAATCCTGTCAGTCCACGTCACCCACATCAATTTCCCCACAGACGACACAATAATGGAGTGGCGTCGCACCATTTGGACGGATGGAGCGATCGTGTGGCCATCTTTAACACAGCGTTATTCGGGAGTATCTACCCACACCTATCATCACAGGTCAATAATATTTCGCTTTCTTATTGTGTAACGCTAGTCCGGAAATTTCTTGAAACAACTTTTACAGAATTCAAAGATTTAAAAAAAAAATAATAATCATGTGAGGGGACATGTTCATATAAATTTGGCAAATAACTGTTGTTAAATCACAAGACAACGCTTGTTTGTATAGCAAAGAAGTAAGAAAGATTCACTTTATATGTGATTCTGCTAAAGATATATCAACTATACTGAGAATATAGTAGTAAACACTACAGTACGATAGAGAAAGAGCCTACTATTCAAGGAAGCAGTTAATCCAAATTTCAACAGGTCAGTTCCAGTTTTGGGGTGGTGGAGAAGATCCCTTTCCACCCCCCACCCCAAGGTAAGGAAATGTTGAAAGTTGATGGGCTCTATTTATTAATTCTTCGGGAATGCAGCTTGTAATATTGTTATCTGAAGTAAACTGTATTCAAATAAAATTAAAAAAAAAAAAAAAAAAAAATCGTAAGTTCATCATTTACGAAGTAAGTCAACTACTTAATTGAAAGGACCAATTACACTTAGCAGTTAAGTAATATCAAAATAATGTGTGATCGATCTATTTATTCCTCAATCGGCCAAATAATTCACTGCATAACCTAGAGAAGGCACAATTCTACTAACCACAAGAAAATAAAACATTCGTTTACCTTAAACTGGATGTCCAAGTGTGAATAATTAATTTTCATATTGACATAGAAATTTGTACACGCGTTCTTTTGGTGATATTATATAAGGAAAGTTGTACATTATAGCCACCATATACATATTTATAAGTAAAATCGTACGAAATATGGGAAGTTCTGCACAACTTAAAATTCATGAAATACGTCTTATTACTAGTCGAAGTTTACCGCAGATATTTTTTAGTCCTCATTTTTGGACAAAAAATGAATTTAGTGGGTGTATCGCATGTAAAAAAGCGGCAACGGCACACGATAAGTACATAAACAAACACAACTCAACGGCGACATGTTGTAACCAGAGGCATTCTTCTTACACTGCGATCGCCAACTTCTACGCAAAAAACTTCAAGACACCTAAAGGAGAAACACATTGTTTGCCTTGCCTATAATTATGTAGATCCTCTCTCGTTTTATTTTATTTATATGAATTGTCACTAGCGTACTCTAAGGAGAAGCTCCATCGAATCTACCGAAGAAAGTGTACATATCTTCTAAAATCTCGAACTGCAGTTTAAGGCTGCTACGGAAGCAATGAAAAACTACGACTGACAAAGCACTAGGCCATCATTCGACTTCTCCCAAAGACATTAATATTCCCTGAGATAGTATCCTCAGGTTGCACCGAACGTGGTATGTGAACGGTTTGGTTTTCCATGGTTTCCCCACATCACTCCAGGCGAATGCCGGGATGATTCCTTCAAAAGGCCATGAACGAATTCCTTTCCCGCATCTAATGATATCGACGTCGACAAAGCATAAAACCACTACCATAAAAAAACATCAGGCTGAAACACAACCTTCGCGGGTTTACTGCCGGATGATATCGATGAAAGACAAGCGTATGTCGCCGCGCATATGTGTGCAGCTGAAATATAGCTGATCTTCGCGGGATGGTGTCGATGATAGTCGAGCTTTCAGCTATTTGCTGGGTAGAAGAATTTTTAAAAGATAGAAAGCTAAAAATGGGAGCGCCACAGGGTAGCGTATTGGACCATTGCTTTTCACTATTCTAAATTTCTAATGAATGATTGTGTTGATGGTTTACTATCAGAAGTTAGGTACTTTGCAGAAGACATAATGCTATATAAAAGAATGAAAACAGTAAAGAACTGTGAACAACTGCAGGGTGATCTGTACAGGATCACTAGCTGGGTTGGTAATCAAGGGATGAGGATAAAAGCAAAGAAGAGTCAGCCTATTTAGATAAACAGATAAAAACAAAGGTTGATCATGACTACAAGGTGGGAAAAGAATTGCTTGTTGAAGACTTGAAATGTAAATATCTTGGCGTAACATCTGATAACACACTCAACTGACTCTCCAATGTGTGCTGTAAGGTGACAAGGTTCCTTACAATTTTTGTGAATAATTTTTGTTAAAAAATTAATTAGATATTAGTCTTGCTTATATTATATATACAAATGTGTTAAATTTGTATTAAAGAAAGTAAAAGATAAGCGTATAGTAAAGTGCCAGAATATCTATGGACAGTGGTCATCTATGATAAGGTATATCTTTTAACAGCGGAGAGAAAGGAATATGGCGAGTGTATGGACGAAAATATAAGATATAGCTGGCACGTGGTTGAATAAAACGGAATGTAAAGAAGTGTGTTTTGTACCAAGTGATTATAAATAAAAAGTTCTTTCGAGTGTTTCTTCAAAGAATTCATGTCTCGATATATATATATAATTTGTTTGTGAACTGTGAATTGATATAATCTGCCGGCTTCTGTAGCTAATATTACGGCTTGAAGACGGGCAGTTTATACATATCAAGAGGAGCTAAGGTAAATTACCTAAATCAATGAAGAAGTGTCTGACCGTGAAAGGATGCAGAGCTGAAAATTCGGTTCAGTAAGGAAAGAACCATGCAAATCTTCGGATACGAGAAACAAAGGTAGGAGAACATACAGTTAAAAGTGAAAGAAAGGAATTTAGCCGCGAAAATTGTTTCAAGAGACAGTTAAACTAATGAACTTTTTGTTTGATGTTGCGAACTAAATTTTGTCTCTGACTGAATGTCGAAATAAGTTTACTAAAATAAATTGTCAGTAAAAGAAATTTGAACAAAGTGTGTAATGCATGCTTATATACAGATGTGAAATTTTAGTTTTGTCTTTGTAAAGAATGTTTCTGTAAAGATATTATATGTGTTGATGGTGGTTTGTGTCTCTAATACGGCGTTGCAAAATACATTTGGTTTCGTTGGAAATTTTTTTTTGGGTTGCTAGTCTGTAGTTTTATTAGTAATTTTTTTTAGTGTTTGAAATTGTTTGGGGAGGTCATTATCAGCGTGTTACAATTTTTTTGGTATAAAATGGAGAATAAAGCTTTGGTATTAAATGCATATAGATCAATTAACGGGATGGGAGGTGAAAATTGTGAAAATGTTAATATTTCGGGAAACTTGAATAGTAGTTTAGATTCGGGCTACGCATATTCAGAACAATCTATGTGTGATATTAGTGTAGAGAAAGTTCATGAGTCCTCTCCAGCTGGTGCAAGCAAAGGGTCGTCATACCGAGAAGCAGAAGAAGATTTACTAGAAGGAAATGAGAAAGAAGAAGACTTACTAGAGGATTCTGTAGAAGAAGAAGAATTCGAGGAAGAACATAGTATAGAAGAGGAAGAAAATCAGAGGGCACCAGTAAGGAGTGACAATGGTCAGATCAAAGATAATGTGGAAGCTAAATTAGAAATGGAGGGAAAAAAAAGTCGCATGATGAAATAGACAATTGGATAAGTCAAGTAAGGAGAGTCTGTGGGAAAAAATTAAGAATGGAAACGGGAGACGGAAGTGAGGAGAACAAGGAAAAGCAACAGGAAGATGGTGAAGAACAAGAAGTAATGGTGGAGGACAGGGGTCCATTGAAGTAGTAGAAATGCTTGGAACAAATTATGGACAATAAACGAGTAAACAATGCCGAGAAAAAAGTAATGGAAGACAACGAGGCGATTGGTTTGGCCAGAATGATTTGCTGGGGAGACAAGAATCAGAAGAGTAATGGAGAAATGATAAGAACTGAAGAATCTGGTATATCTTTCTTAAGAAATGAGGAGGAAAATTACGATGTAAAAAGAGAAGAGGAGGACGAGGAAACAAACAATATGGAAAACGAAGAGGATTCTGTGGAAGAAGAATTCGAGGAAGAACATAGTATAGAAGAAAATTGTAACGGACCTTTGACAAAGAAATACGTAATTCGTATTGGTATTGAGAGTGAAGAAGTGAGAGGTGAAGTGTTTCCTGATAAGGAAGGAAGGACCAGGAAGAGGCAAAGATAGTGAAGCAATCAAATTGATGAGGAAGAACAAAGAGATAATTTACCGAAAGGAGGAAGAAGAGGAAGCAACAAAAGGAAAAGTGAAGATCAAGGACAAAGGATCGGCATACCGAAAAGAAGAGGACGCAACAAAAGGAAAAGTGAAGATAAAGGACCGACGTTCTAGGAAAGCGGAGTTCGAAGTACGGGAGCTAGTGTTAGTGAGGACCCATGAGCGATCTAGTAGTAAAAATGCAGAAATTAAGAAATTTGTTGATGTATATGAAGGACCGTATAAAATTGTGGGAAGGCTTCATCATCATGCATACTATCTCCAGTACCTGAAATCTGAAAAAGTGTTAGGTTTAAGGAACCTGAAATATTTGAAACTATACATCGAGTGAATGAGAGGATGAAAGTTGCAGAGAGTGAATGTAAATATTGTAAGCTAAGAGAGATCAACAAAATTTGTGGTGCAAATTTTGATGACAAGTTAGCGGATGGGATATGTAAGGTGACAAGGTCCCTAACAATTTTTGTGAATAATTTTTGTTGAAAAATTAATTAGATATTAGTCTTGCTTGTATTATATATACAAATATGTTAAATTGTTATGAAAGAAAGTAAAAGATAAGCATATAGTAAAGTGCCAGAATATCTATGGACAGTGAGCATCTATGATAAGGTATATCTTTGAACAGCGGCAAAGAGAGAAGGGAATATGGCGAGTTATGGACGAAAATATATGATATAGCTGGCACGTGGTTGAATGAAACTGAATGTAAAGAAGTGTGTTTTGTACCAAATGATTATAAATAAAAAGTGCTTTCGAGTGTTTCTTCAAAGAATTCATTGTCGCGATATATATATAGTATATTATTTGTTTGTTTCTGAACTGTGAATTGAAATAATCTGCCGGCTTCTGCTGCTAATATTACGGCTTGAAGACGGGCAGATTAGCCATATCAAGAGGAGCTAAGGTAAATTACCTAAATCAAAGAAGGGGAACTTACAGTGCGCATTGGAGAGGTAGTAGGAAAAGGTTTCAAAATCCTTCACTTATGGAGAGAGTGATAAGGGAATGTACGAGAGAAGTAAAGGAATTGGGTTACAAAACATTGGTCAGACCATTGTTTGAATATGGTATTGTAGCATGGGACCAACAATTTGGGTATCAAATACAGGAGTTGGAGAGGGTGCAAAGAAGGGCTGCTAGATTTGTCTCTGGAAATTACCTTAGAACACAATCAGTAAACGATATGATAAAAGAGCTGGAATGGGATTCATTGGAAGACAGAAGAAGGGTGAAAGGACATGGGAGTGTACAAGGAAATGAGACATGGAAAGATATTGGTGTATAAGAATTAAAATTAATGCATGGAAAGGAAAAAATCTTAGCAAATTGTTTCCTGTATGGACACAACAATATCGTCAGATACTATTGCAGTGGGAACGAGATCATTGAGATAGACCGTGGATCAATGGAAATGAGTAGTCTAGTCGGATGATTCAAGTTTTTGTTACACCATTGTGATGGTCGTGCCCTCATACGCCGTCTTGCAGATGAACGGCCTTGTCCCAGTGTGGGAGCTTAATAGAGACGGAGAAAGATGAGGAGAGAGAGGAGCTCATTTATCTTGCATGTTACCTTTTGCTTTGAGCTATTGTTTCTTATTCATCGCTTTGGTGTCTCGTTTTAGGCGCACTAAGTCTGGATTACTAGGCAATTAACCTGTGCTGGAGGGGCATCCTCCCCTGACCTCCTAGACTCAGGGTATTACCGTACCAGGACCTGCACGCTGTGCAGTCACCCGCGTATGAGAGCTTGCTAGGGCAGCACATAGGCGTGGTTAACCTTACGGTGGCAACAAGCGTCGTGTAAGGCATTCCTGAGATAACCGCTAAACCATCTATGCGTTATTATGTCTGAAGAAAATAGCCCGTGTCGCAACACGCAATCAGGTGAAATCGGCGACACCCCTCCCCCCTCCGCGCCGCTCCCTTCTTTAACTCCAGATAGTGATCGGAGTTCGTCCTCAGTGTGTGGAACTCCTCTACCACACAATTCTGCCAATATAGTCGAAACAACAGAGAGTTCCCCACCGGCGGAAAAGGGCTGCGACCCGTGTGTTGGGGCAGCAACCTTAGAACCTACATGCAGTGAAGCAAGATTAGAACCAGCTCGCGATCTCTAGAGCAACAATTGTGATGCAACAATGAATTCTTCAACAATGAATCCTTCAAAATCATGCAGCCTCACCGCATCAAAAGATATGGCAGTGAATTCTACTCAACGAGGAAGAACTGAGGCAAATCTCAGAGAACTGTAGTATCTTCCTCCATATAAACATGAACTTGACATGATTCTTGGCCATCTCCCAAAGAGGAGCAACAGGGAATAATGAAAAAAATCATCTACAGTGCAAGTGCTCCAGCTTCATCTTCTGAAACGTTGAAGAGACAAGGATTTCAGATCAGAGACTGACAAGAAACTACTCACAATGCAAGCCCTCCAGTGGCAGCCGCTTCCAGTGAAGCACAGAACCCAGACCAGAATGTGACAAATGAACCTGATCAGACCCAACAGAGTAATAGAAGCAAAAGGAAGAAAAACGCAACTGATACTCCACCGCAAGCCCCCACTAAGAGACTGGATAATAAACAAACTCCACCTGCAACACATCACAGTACACTGGCCCATGAAGAGCAGCAACAGCAGTTACTGGAACAAGAACAACAGCAGTTCCATCATCCTAAGAAAACAGTCAGGCTCAGACAGACACAACCTTCTGGGACCATGGAAGTTTCCAACAGATAAAGCAACTTGAACGAAGAGAACAGTGCTCCAGAAACTGAGGAAACTCGTCCACCGTCTCGTAACAAAGCTATTCCACCATTCATGGTAACTTTCTCGGGCTCATACCCAGATTTATATAGAAGAATCCAAGCTAAGTTTACCAGAAGTATCAACGTCAAACCCCAAGGTGTTGACAAATACAAAATAAATACTTTTTGTGTGGAAGACTACAAAGTTACGATGGATGAACTCACCGCAGCTGAGGTGCCGTAATACCCCTTCAACTCAGAGCCAATCCATTACCTGAAGGTTGTACTACGTGGAATTCCTGGTACAATACCTGCCAAAGAGATCAAGACAGAACTCACTTCTATAGGATATAAAATCACTTCAGTAGTACAAATGAAAAAGCCTGGGACAGATACTGTGATGCCACTGTTCCTTACTCTCTTACCAGACACGATAGAAAACAGAAAAATTTACCAAACCAGAATAATGCTTGGACTCACCGTCTCTGTGGAGAAAATGAAGGAAACTCAAGGACCTCCAGAATGTAATCGCTGCCAAGCGTTTGGACACGTACAACAACTTTGTAATATGCCAGTCAAATGTGTTAAATGAGGAGAACAGCATTCAACAAGCAAATGTGACCTGACGAAAGAAGCTCGCAATGTCAAATGCGCCAACTGTGGAGGGGGACATGTAGCCTCTTACCGGGGTTGCCCTGCTGCGAAAGCACGACAACGTCTGAGAGGCAGGATTCCTACTCAAGCAAATAATAATCAGCTAGACAACCGGTTAGGAGGTGATCAAACAATGGAGTCACCTCCTTTAGCAACCAACTCAGAGAACTGGCCTGTCTTACCGACACATACTACAGAAACGTTGCAGTCATTCTCCACTGTTGTGTCAACCAACAGCAACTCTAGCAACAACCTGTCAACAGCTGACCAAAGCATTATGGTTAAAATGCTAGAGTCTACTATGACTTTAATGATAAGCATAGCAACTAAGATTGACAAACTAATGGATCAACTCCTAGTACGCTTCCAATATGTAAGCCAACAACAAGCGATACTCAACATGAACAGACATAGGCAACTGAGCAATCTAACCTTTTGTACATAGAATGCCAATGGAGTCTTCCAGCAAAAGGGGGAATTAGTAGAACTTCTTCAACAAGAAGGAATCGACACATGCTTAATATGTGAGACCCACCTAAAGCCTGGTCTCAAATTTACAGCACGTAATTACAGAACATACAGGGTAGATCGGCTAATAGCTGGTGGAGGCACGGCTATACTGGTTCGGTCTTCACTCCCACACTATAAGATCCTCCTTCCAGCTATGAAGACTATAGAAACCACTGGCGTGGTTGTTGAGACCAGCAATGGACCAATCACCATAATAGCTGTCTACCATCCGCCGCGGCAGCACATCGATGGAAATGACCTTGACACACTATTATCAATCTGCGGGAAATTGCTTATAGCTGCTGATCTCAACGCCAAGCATCAGTCTTGGCACAGCAGATGTACCAACATCAGTGGCAGAAGACTCTTACAGGCGTGCGACCTCTATGGCTGTGTAGTAGTTGCACCGAATGTACCTACTCATGCGCCATATAATCATCGTCAATGTGGAGATGTTTTGGACATAGCCATCACGAGGGGTATGCCTGCCACACCCACTGCCAGGGCTCTCAATCGCCTCTCCACTGATCACAAGCCGGTGATTCTTGAAGTACCCAGCCTAGCAGCCACAGAATATGAAGAAACAAGAAGAGACTACTGTAGAATAAACTGGCCGAACTTTAGGTCACATCTTATAGGTAAAGTGATACAACTGGCAGCTGTTGAAGAAGTGGAAACAGACCTCCAACAACTCACAAGATGAATCAAAAAGGTTGCAGATAAATCAGCACCCATCAGACAGGGCGGTAAACGCCAGAAATGGCTACCAGCTGACATTCTAGCAATTACTGAAAAAAAACAGTCTTACAGATATGGCACGAAACCGGACGACCTGAAGACAGGCGACGTCTAAACAGACTGATTAGAGAAATTAAAGCCCGTATCATAGCACATAGAAATAAGAAATGGGAAGCAAGAGTTGTGGCGCTCAAAATTGAAGACAATACAGTCTGGAGGAAAACTTGGAAGTTGCTGAGAAAAAGATCGCAAATACTACCTCTGCAAACTGATAATAGAGTAATATGCAAACCAATTGAAAAAGCGGAAGCTCTTGCTGATGCTTTTGAAGAAAACTTTCAGCCTATCAATCAACCGCTAGATGAACAGCACATCAGATTAGTCAATCGCCGCTTTCGCCGTTACCTCCGGGATGAAGAAGGCAATGATGAAATTGCACCATTTACTCGACAGGAGTTTCTGGAAGTAGTGTCCAATTTGCCTCCTGACAAAACACCGGGAAAGATCGCATTACCAACAGAATTCTTAAAAATCTACCAATTGCCGTCGTCGATAAATTGGTTAGTAGGCTCAACAGAATAATTGAAAGTGGCAACTACCCAACTGCATGGAAGCACGCAATAATCATTCCAGTTCCTAAACCAGGAAAAGACCCAAAGTCTCCGGAAAATTGTAGACCTATTAGCCTCCTGACAGCAGTCAGCAAAATTTTTGAACGCCTTCTTCTCAAACGGCTACAAGCTCACATCGAGGAAGGTAACATGGTACCCGATGTGCAACACGGCTTTAGGAATAACCATAAAACTGTTCAACTAATGCGACTAGTGAAAACGGCAACTGGTACACTTAACTATCGGGATCACTGTGGGGTTGTACTCCTAGATGTGGCCAAAGCCTTTGATTCGGTTTGGCACGAGGGTTTGCTCTATAAAATGGCAACCCTTGGCGTGCCAGGCAGATTCTTGAAGATCATCAGCAGTTACCTACAACATCGAACATTTGTAGTGAAGGTGGACAACATCCACACGAAGAACAATACATACTGGGGTTCCACAGGGCAGTGTATTGGGCCCAGTACTATATACTCTGTATATAGCTGATCTACCTATGCAACAAGGAACTGAAACTGCACTTTACGCTGATGACACAACAGTATTTGCTACTTCACGTATCCCAGATTTGATTGGACGGAGGCTTCAGGCCTCACTGGAGGAGATTGAAGATTGGGCGACAAAATGAAGAATCCGCATTAATGCGTCAAAAAGCCAGGGCATTTGGCTAACAAGAATGCAACCTCGACCCAGATTGGAACCTTTTGATGAAAGAATCCCTTGGGTGAATACAGCCAGGTATCTAGGCGCCACTTCAGATACTAAGCTGACCTGAAAGCCACAAATTTATGAGGTCCGACAGAGGGTACAGCGCAGACTGGGCGAATTATACCCAATCCTCAATCACACCAGCACCCTCAGCACTAGAACAGGCATCCAATTATACGAGTCGCTTGTCAGACCACTCATGACATGGAATGTACTTCCCCAGTATGGGCATACGCAGCTGAAACTAATTTAGACACTCTACAAAGACTGCAAAATAAGGCACTAAAAAGGGCTCTTCACCTACCTATAATGTTCCCGACTAATCAGCTCCATCAGGTAGCTGATATTGAAATGCTCAAAGATAGATACCGGAAGATAGCAACCGCTTTCAACAATAAGCAGAAACTAATACAAATCCAACAATATATACATTCGCCCAATATTACGTACTCTAGGACCGCACAAAAGATCACTTAACTTAATCCAATAGACAACGAAGAACAACTAATAACAAATTAAAAAACTCATTACTAATCTAAGGTCAAATAAAAATGAGCCTACAGGAAATGACTAATCAAAACAGAGAACTACATACAATAAACATCTCGCGAAAATGAAGGAAATACCACACAGGCAAAAACTTCAATTTAGAATTCTGCAGCTCAAGGGCTGTAGAAGAAAGTTGACTCCCACGGTGAGAGCTTAATTTCCATTAAAAATATGAGCCCAGTTGCAATGGATTTGGACATTTTTCTTGAAACACGATTGTAATTTGTCCCGAAAGGGATGATATCTTTCGGTTGGAGAAGATTAGCACAAGCTGTTTCTAGCTTAGACCTCTGGTTGAATGCTGCAATTGCCTGTTAGGTGTGATAAAAATTTTACTGTATAGGAATATACTGCCTTTGATTTACATTGAAAATTGTAACAACAAAGTTTAGTTGATCAGCACCAACAAAATTGTATAGAAAGTTTTATCTGGTGGAATATCTCAGATATTGGGCCAGAGCTCTTACCATGTCGCAACTAGTTACGGAAGTGGTAGTCACCGACAAACACATTTCACCAGAGTCAAGCTCTGCTTGCTTCAGTTCTGCAACATTATCCGTGTTTGAATTAGAGTAACTCAATTGTAAAATATTATCTCTTAGTGTCAGACAGTGTTTTGACGAGAATACGTCAATGGGGTCAGCGCCTGGTTCTTGTCACGAAAGCTAACCGTTACGTAAGTACGGGAACAGTCTAAAAGCTTATTATATAGCGACTACCAGCTATAATGTTTGGATATCTTACATAAGCAACACAATAGGAAGCGCCGGTCGTTCCTCCTGCAAGCTTCCTTGGAGGTATCCACATTATTTCAGTCGCTGTCTTATCTTCGCGAAACAAATGTCTGTTGTTTGGTACTCAGTTTTCGTCTGTTGTATAGTAAACATTCAAAATCACTTTGTTGGTATTTCTTGTTGGGATAGTTTCGGAATGTCTGGTCATTTCGTGGAAAATACAAAATTAATGCGACTAGTATCACAGCATATAGCAGCTCGTAACGACCATGGTGGGTGAGAGGTAACGCTCTGGTCTCCCATTTTGGAGGACGCGGGTTCAAATCCCGGTCCGGCCATCCCGATTTGGGTTTTACGTGGTTCCCTCCCCCCCCCTCCCCCAAGAAAAACTCCATGTGAATAGCGGGATGGTTCCTTCCAAAGGCCATGGCTGATTTCCTTCACGTTCCTTACCCCAGTGCTTTGATACATGATGATTGGAAAGTCAAATGTACATTCACCGGAAAGATTTGCATTTTCTGTTAAAGCGAGAATACCACCAAGTCTGACTCAGAAATTTATAGAATAACGTTTAAGGATTTCAGTAGGTCCCGTCGTTTTTAGGTTAAAATGGAAAAGTTCTAGGATGTTTTCCAGTTTAGTCCTTAGAAATGGAATAGTCTTCGGTTCTTCCTCGTACCATAGATTGTTTTTAATAGCTTCCGATGCCGATAAGCAACATGAAAATATGAACCAAAGGAAGAATGACAACAGTTCTCATCAATTTAAATCATGAATCAGAAACACGTAATTCTAATGATTGTGCTGGAGTTAAATTGTTCTATGATCTATTTCAGACTCACGAAAGCTGACTCTGAAAATTAAAAACAATATCAACAAAATATACCCACGTAAAGTAAGTCTTCGTAGTGTAATGTCTGTTTAGTAGACCATACACTTCCCCGTTTGCATTTTTAAACTTCTTACGAACGTGTGAAGTTGCTTACAAAATTATTCCATTATTAGCTCTCATTATTGTTCTCAGCTTAATTCACGTAGGTTCATATTGTACAGAACTCTATTTTAAACAGATTATGTCACAATTAACACGTCGATAACGAGAAAAATATCTAACTTCATTTCCAGGAATAATATGACTGTGCTAAACCGTGGTAACTTTAGACTGTGAGATGTACAGTACCTTTAAACGGACCCTAATTATTGGACACTTTGATCTTAATTCCTCATCTTTTCGTCTTATTCTACTTCTATACGCATGGGCTGCACATTATTCAAATACCCCATCAAAATTCTACCTGTTTTGCGGAAATCGTGTTTAGTTTTATCTTATTTCCTCATTTTTCCGACCTCACATCAAAATTAAACATAACCTGTTTTATTTAATTAATTTAATTTACTTGCAATGGAGTACAGGCTCCGGTGGCAATTTCCCTACACCCCCATCTCCCCCTATCCTGCACCCACCTACCTTTGCCGTCAGGATGAGGGGCTGTACATTATACAAAACCACTTCATAATGCGACCACTAGTTTTTGCGTGAATACCGTTCATCCAGAGAGACACATAGTATAAAAACAGTTTACACCTATTATGTAGGTCATTAACAGGCCCCAAACTCGTTATTTTTTTAAGAAATATCGTAAATATACCGACTTAAGCTCCTGTAAGTCTTCCTATATTTATAGATTAGGTGTTATTGAATGGTCAGTCCATTCTTTGAGCGGTGTGTTAGCTCAATGGTTAAGACATAGCTTACAAATACAAGTTTAAATTCAGGTGCAGCCAGCAATTAATAAGAGATGTTTATGATTATGTAAGTTACTGCCGTACATTCCGTAATCAGGTTCCAAGTTAAGCTGTAGATCGAGTCACGACAGAGGCGAAATGAGCTGCAAATCTAAAGCCGGCAGATCACGAGGTCGTAAGGTCACACGGATTGTCCTTTAGTTCATTTGTAAATTTGGATAATCAAGGCAGAAAAGCAGAGGCAGGTAGGCCTACATCTTACAATGATGAATTTTTCTACTGACTTTTAAAATCATAATTCTCGTCGGTGACGCAACACTGGTGGGTATCCACATTTCGAAAGTACCTTTTTTTAAGCTAATAAAAATTTTACTTCAGTAATTTTTTCTTATGGAACGCGTTTCCGCATATGTCACGAATAGGTTTCGTGAACTTTTTGCGTCGATTTACCGTATGTCATTCCAACAAGCAGCTACCTACAATATGAATTTCTTGATGGAAGGCTAAGTACACACTTGTATACACAGTCGAGCGATCGTCTATAGACAGGTTAGGAACTGTCTGTAGATATGTATGCAGACAATGTATATAGACAGTCTAGAGACTTTGTCGCGCGTACATACTTGAAAGCCTTCTTGCTCGTCAGTTGCTAAATATGGCTGATTTTATTGGGATCTCTGCTTGCGAAGTCCAATCATGGATAGTGAAAATAAGCGAAAAAACGTTGGCGGAGATGAGAAATTTTTTACTAACACCACGTAGTAATATTTTATGTTAGCAGGTTGTTATCTTTATATATGAAGTTGTATGTATGTTTGTTTGTTTGTTTGTTAGTTTGTTTGTTCTTCATACAAATCCACAGTTTTCATCCGATCTCGATGAAACTTTGCACACTTATCCTTTGAAACAAGGATAAAAATACTGTCTACATTTGGTTGAAAAATTATCTGTATAAATAACACATGTTGTCTCATAACTTCGAAATACGGCGATAGACAGACACGTTGGATATGGACGTCTCCGTACCGTGTTTCCGTGTAGTGGACTGGCAGCTCAGTGGTTAAAGCGTTTGCTTACGAACGTCGTGGTCTCCGGTTCAAATCTCCGTGGAGGCTAAGATTTTTAAAAATTGTTTTTCATCGTAAGAGTCAGGCCTGGGCCGTAGGTTATTCGGATTGAATATTAAACTGTAGATATTAGAAAGTTAGGGGTGCAATGCGAGGCAAATCGTAGGTAGTCTTGCAATGTTGTAGGTGTATACTTTTTTACGTTATAATGATCCCTTAGGTGTTGTTCGCAGTCAGTGTGTGAGTGT
Organism: Vandiemenella viatica; assembly: GCA_031002005.1. Taxonomy (NCBI): domain Eukaryota; kingdom Metazoa; phylum Arthropoda; class Insecta; order Orthoptera; family Morabidae; genus Vandiemenella; species Vandiemenella viatica. The sequence goes on along the minus strand of JARYHS010012519.1, from coordinate 19,826,284 downwards.
GAACCACAGTAATATTATTATAAATACGGAAGTAAGTCTCCGTCTTTTTGTTACGTTTTGACGACTAAATGGCTATATCGTTGTGATGGAATTTTATAAGGAAATCTGTATGAAGGGCACAGGATATTTTTTCCAGTATGAATAACAGTTATAGTCACGAAATTTTGAGACCTTATCGAGTGGTGACAGAAATATGTAGGAAATTGATTCTCTTCAAGAGACAGGTTCGACGGTACAATGATATAGTGTTAGCTTTCCTGTCATATTATTCCGACTCGATATTGTTTGGGACCAATCCTTCGATACCAACAACTTTCTATATTTAATTGTGGCAAAAAAATTCTTAATCCACGCGTACGAAGTCGCGGCTACGAGCTAGTTATTAATAAAATCATCTGTATTTTAATAATATAGTTTTCTGTTCTATACCTAGTCATAAAAATTAAATAAAGATTTTTAATATACTTACAATGTATTCTGTACTTCCTGATTCATGTTTTTCGTCTTAATTGCAGACTGTGCTTCTGCTACCCCTTGATTCTAAACCTAGGAGTAGAAATAACAAGCATTCCTTACAAGAGATACTCCACTCTTCTTCGCCTGATTTATTTTTTTCATGCTCCCGATGAAAAGCTGTTTTCAAATTTTGGATTTTTTTCCTACATCGCCTACGGACACTGCATATTTTTTGGCAACTCTTTAACTATTTTCTTCTTGGTTCGATTTTTATATTCGGGATTAGTCACTTCCCACAGACAAGATGTCAAGTGAAAATCTTCTATTAACGCTAAAACTTTCTCCGTAGGTCACGCCTTGATAGTAAAAAATAAAAATAAAGAAAATCGACCAATCCTTCTCCAGAGCTCACCGACAATAACTGACTACAAAGTCTACCAAAACATCCATACTAAAAAATATTGCGCGACATTGTATAACAATTGTCTCATGTGTCTCATTTGAAATAGGAGACCAAAGTTCTGCGATTTTTTTTCCAAAGCATGTCTATAGACATGAATTTGTATCTTGATTGTCTGTATACAATCGCTCGATTTCTTATACACATTGTCCAGATACGAGAATCGCTCGACTTTGTTAACAAGTATGTACAAGGCCTAAAAGTCTCCGGTTCTAATCTCGGAGTTGCAGCGGATTTTCGTAGGCCCTCAACCAGGCATTTACCTATGACACAGCTTGCTATGTAATGCGAAATACAGCATAAAACTTCCGAGGTTCGGATTACGCATTAAACTTTAGGTCCCCTTTACCCGGTAGGGTTACCGGGTTTTGTTAGGTAAGGAGGAAATTAACTGTCCTTTACTAGGCTACGTATATCTCCTTCGTGTGGGTCCAACTAACTTTCTGGTTTAACACCAAACTTAGTTTATTTTCATCATTTTTAACGGGTTAGGTCTCAAACCGCGTCCCAATTACACCTCTTCCTTTACCTTCAAACATCTCTTTTTTGTTAGCCTAGCATTCGGGAGGACGCTGGTTCGAATCCACGTCCGGGTATTCAGATTTTGGTTTTCCATGGTTTCCCCAAATCACTCCAGGTGAATGCAGGGATGCTTCCTTCAAAAAGGCCATGGCCGAATTCCTTTCCGTCCCTTGTCCCCAGTCCCATCCCGCCTCTAATGACCTTAGCCGTCGACGAGACGTAAAGCCAGAAGTAAATAAATCTTTTGTGTTATATTTTGCCATCTATTACGAAGTCTTTTATCAGCGGTTGTTTTTAAACTTTCTTTTCACCTTTCGCTGTTTGCAAAAATTTAGTCTTTTATGGGGTGGATATTTTGTTTGCAACTTGTTAGTTTTTTTGTATTGTTTATTTTGATTATACTCTGGAACCTTTACATATTTCACTTATAGTACATATATTTCGAGTCACTTAAAGTGGATTTATAACTTTGTGTCTGTTTGATGGTTAACAAATTAAATGGATATAGTATCTACGTAATCCGTTACAAGAGAAGATATATTTCAAGAGTGAGTTCGATACATCACCTTTGTTATATACGAAAATACCTTGGGTCTAATATCTAAGAAGTATAACGGAGCTAACGTAATTATGTTACAGATATAATGTAAACAGAATAAGTTCAAATGCAAAGACATTGAGTGGCTTCCAAAACTAATCCCCTTTTTCTTATTGCATTCAATCTATAGAACTTCCTGGCCGTTTTTAATTGACGATTGTTGAGGGAACAAACAAGACGTCTGTTACGACGGACCTGTAGAAGGAAAATCCGTGATGATTGGCTATGAGTGAGATTCCTGTCAAGGAAAGTGGCCAGCAAGCAAATAACAGTACTTTACCAGGCTACACTGAACCAAGAGCATCGTAAACCGGAATGTTATTGCATTCTACAGGGTTTTAATAAAAAAAATTTCAGGACCGTAAATACTTTTTTGCTGCCCATAGTGCAACGTAGGTAAACGATGGTAAAAATATCTTAAGTATAAATTGTCTTAGTTTAGTGATGAAATAATGGTTAGTATTAGGAAATACAAGTATTTAAATCATAGGTAGCCATCTAAGAAGTAGGTGTATTCAACCTATGACTGTCAGTATATGGATGTTAGTGAAGAGGCTTCAAATCTGAGACAGTAAAATATCTTCACAAATAACCATTTTAGAGAAAAACTCTATCGTGATAAGTGCAAGTAAGTATAAGTGATAAGTATCATTGTATAAATTGACTTGTACTCCTTTTACAGACCGGATAAAATGCGAATTGATTTATACTAATAGGTTCAATGTTGAATTGTTAGGAAAAATACTCAGCACTGACTTGTTCTATTAGTACGTATATTCAGATGATAAACATGAATTTATAGTAAAAAGAAATTGATTGCTAGAAATTGTGAAAATTGTGACTTGTACTTATCACGCTAGAACTATTCCTTTCAAAGGGGGACTATATCACTTTCCAACAATATGACGACGATCTAAATGAATTTTTCATTTTTCAGTATTTACTGATCATGAATACAACTAGCAATAATATTTGTAATTTCTGATGAAAACATTTTTCTTACAAAGTTTAAGGGTTAACATAAAATGTTTCACGGGATATAAGCCGTCTCTCTTTTTATATCCACTTTCTTCCGACTATTTGACCGCACTCGAAAATTCTACCTCTTGATGAACTTCCTGAAGATTTACGTTGTATCAATCTCTTCTTACATTTATAGTGGTGAGAGAATCTATTACTAAAAAACCAAGGATTGAGCACAGTATTATTTACTTAATGCACAATTCCACGTGCAATTTAGACTCGGCCGGTAGTTGGACTCCTGAAGATTACTCGAAACTACGGTGGAAACGTCGGAAAAAAGTTGGAGCAAAAACAGACGAGACGTATAGCTCACGAAACATTTGATAGCATCATGACGTCTGTGAAACGGGCTAAATCTAGAAGCGGTTCGACTATGAAGTGCCGGAACTTCAGGTAGGACAGTTTATCTATCGTTTTTGGTGTTCTGAACCCAAGTGCTGCTGGCTGTCCGTCTGTTACAGAAATCTAACTTGTAAACGGAATTAGTTGGAGGCCAGATTTACACAGCTTGACTATTTCGTTAATCCAAAATGCCTTTAAATTTTTGTAAAATATTATTCTTTCACGTCGAGTTGGTGATCCATGGTCAGAGTTTTTTGAGCTGAGGACAAGGATTTTTATTATTTTTATTTTTTTCACTAAAAATAAAGACGCGGACGACTGTCAGGGTTTTCAACTTTAGACAGTTTCTGTTACCAGGTCTGTTTAAAAAATTCTATTATCTAGCAACTTGAAATTGTTTCCAACGTTTACCATGTCTTGTGTTTAAACAGGAAATACTTACGTATATAGTTTGTAAATTGTGAACAAAACAAGCAAAAGTTTTTATTTCGAGGTTATTTTCCATGTGTTTGAAAGTGCTCTTAATTCAGAGTGTATTGAATCTTAATGGTTGGGATAGGTATCATCTATTATAAAAATGACCTGACCACCTTGGAGGTGGAGGCGGCATGCAGACCACTTCATAACCTGAAATTACACCTTGAGCATTGATTTTTGCGCCAAGCGACTTCCGTCCGAATTATCGCATCTTTATCTGTGAAGGAAATGAAATTGTTGGAGGGTGGACTCTCTCTTTGCTTTGTTTAAGTGGTTCCTTGCAAACTGAATCTGGTGTCAAGTCCTGGAAATCTTCCATTACTGCTCCGGTCTGAATCTCTGCTTTAGGCCCTATAGATTCCCCTTTACGATGGTCATCTATGAAGAATTTCCACTCATTTTGTCGAAGACTGCTCCGCCCATTTGGCGAATCGGAGAGTCTGAAACCGATGAAGTGATTCGACAGAAAACAGAGGATTTTGGGAGTTTTCTGTTTACCTACATATAAAAAGACAAGGATGTTTCAATTCGACGTTGTCTCAGACTTCTGAAATCTCCAGACGTGAATAATGTCACCAGTCATTTATCCTTAAGCACTTGAAATCTGTGAGTTCCTGATCACTGACGAGTACATACACATCACTGTATTACTAGTCATCTACACGATGCGTCAGACTTTCCACAAATATTAAAGTACACGAGTGACCAAAAGAAAAGTCGGAAAATCAGATTAAACAGAAATTCGATTTGCCAGCCAACCATTACTATTGATGAAGATTTCATAAAGCGTTGCTTCACAGACGTCCAAAGAGAAATTCTGGGAGCAAGCACAAAGAGAGAAATAGTTGCAGTACTTGGGATATCATTATTCAGAGAAGAACTGTCCGTATCCCAATCGTTGAAAGCAATTTGTAAGGGACAAAAATGATCGAAATTTTTAGAGATTTAACTTAAGTAGCCATTCTATCCTGCATTGCTGCGTGGGGAATAGTAAAGATGAAGAGTTCACGGAAGATATTATCCTTGATTTACCTGGCCAGACCACCAGTTCATATATATATAATACTCTTTAGATGTACTTCCAAGCTAAAGGCTTACACTCGAGCAAATGCGTTGGAGCGCTGCGCACATGGAACATGATTAAACTTCGCTCAAGTGGAAATCGCGCAACGAGAGTTTTGCATAATCAGTGCATAAGCATCTAGCTACAAACAAGTTTTATGCGAGCGTAGTCCTACAGGTTTGTGGCATGACCGGGGAAACGAAATCGTTCAAACTTGCAGAGACTGTATAATATAATTCCTCACGCATGTATTGTCCAAACCACAACCATACGGAACAAAACTTTGCTATAGGCAGATGAGGTGGCCCCCTACATTGGCCCCCTACATTGAATTTGAAATGCAGAAGAAAGAAATTCATACTGCGATTAAATATTCGTCTAAAAAAGAGATTTCACCCAGGTACACTCATGAGGATATGGTGTCAACAGTAGGGGAAACTACAATGCTTGCAGCACTTACGTAAAAAAAGTGGGGATCTGAATTTAAGCGGGGAAGAGTCGGCAGTAATATGAGCCCCACTCAGGAAGCTCAATGGAAGAGAATCTCTCAAGAAAATGGGGATAGGCTTAACAAAGGAGGCTAACAGGAGATATAAGGCATTACGAAAACAGTAGATTACATTCTGGTAAAGTACTTGGTCATGAGAACGGTTTTCATCAATTAGATGGCAAAACGTTTGACAGCGGATTAATAGGCAGTGTTTACGGAAAAATAGCTTATTTATATTCTAATTTACTATATTGGTTGAACGGTTTGTGATTATGCATGAGATCTGGACCCATTGCTTTTCCCCAGAGACAAACAAACAAGTAATGCATTAGAAGCACCTCAGTTCTTCAGCTCTAAAAAACACTGCTCCTTCTGCAGGGAAAGTAACGGCATTTTTTTTGGGGGGGGGGAGGGGGAGGAATGTAATGTAGTCTGCTCCCAGGTTTCTTGGAAAGGGTAAAACAACACGGAGGCATATAATGCTAGCCTTATGAAAAAATTTGCGATCAAACATCAAGGAGAAGACAAGGGGGAAGAAAATGTTGCTGTTTGATCAGAACAATGCTCCCAGTGACGGGTCTGTCAATGTCAACGCTTCCGTTCATGAGAGTTTTAGTTGGTACGACAACATTGCTATTCATTCGGTTTAAGCTCCTAAGAATTACGCTTATTTACAGATTTTTATTTGTCACACATTTAAATTCTTATAACGACGTCATATGTGTTGTCACCTAATTTTCTTCCTCGAAACATCCGTTTATGCGAAATGGGCGTTGCAATAAAATTTGGTATAGATTCCTTTATGTTGCTAAACGGTGAAGTAGCTTCAAAACAAAAACTTTCGATTATTTTGCTCCCTACTTGCAAAGTAGGGTACATTAGATAAACGTTTTAGTATAAGTTTAAATATAGATTACAGCTGATATTGGGTAGAAATTTTAAGTTTATAGGTAATTATGAAATGGCTCCTTTATTCTTTATATATAAAGATGAATGTATGTTTGTTTGTTTGTTCTTCATACAAATCCACAGTTATCATCCGATCTCGATGAAACTTTGCACACTTATCCTTTGAAACAAGGAGAAAAATACTTTCTACATTTGGTTGAAAAATTATCTGTATAAATAACACATGTTGTCTCATAACTTCGAAATACGGCGATAGACAGACACGTTGGATATGGACGTCTCCGTACCGTGTTTCCATGTAGTGGACTGGCAGCTCAGTGGTTAAAGCGCTTGCTTACGAACGTCGTGGTCTCGGGTTCAAATCCCCGTGGGGCTAAAATTTTAAAAAATTGTATTTCATCGTAAGAGTCAGGCCTGGGCCGTAGGTTATTCGGATTGAATGTTAAACTGTAGATATTAGAAAGTTAGGGGTGCAATGCGAGGCAAATCGTAGGTAGTCTTGCAATGTTGTAGGTGTACACTTTTTTACGTTATAATGATCCCTCAGGTGTTGTTCGCAGTCAGTGTGTGAGTATGAACCACAGTAATATTATTATAAATACGGAAGTATTTACGTTTTAACGACTAAATGGCTATATCGTTGTGATGGAATTTTATAAGGAAATCTGTATGAAGGGCGCAGGATATTTTTTCCAGTATGATTAACAGTTGTAGTCACGAAATTTTGAGACCTTATCGAATGGTGGCAGAAATATGTTGGAATTTTTTTAACTGCTTTACGTCTCTCAACAGCGAGGTCTTTAGAGAAGGGAAAGGATGGGGGGCAAGGAATGGGAAGGAATTCGGCCATGGCCTTCTGAAGGAAGCTTTCCGGCATTTGTCTGGAGTGATTTGGGAAACCATGGAAAACCCAAATCTGGATGCCCGGACGGGGATTCGAACCGCCGTCTTCCCGAATGCGAGGCCAGAGCGCTAACCGTTACACTGCCACGCTCGGTGTGTTGGAAATTGATTCTCTTCAAGAGGCAGGTTCGACGGTACAATGATATAGTGATAGCTTTCCTGTCATATTATTCCGACTCGATATTGTTTGGGACCAATCCTTCGTTACCAACAACTTTCTATATTTAATTCTGGCAAAATAATTCTTAATCCACGCGTACGAAGTCGCGGGTACGAGCTAGTTATTTATATTATTTATTTGATGTCGAGGTCATTAGAGACGGCAATGAGGAGGGGACTAGGGACAGGAAGGAATTCGGCCATGGCTTTTCTGAGGTACTCATACCGGCCGGCATTCACCTCGAGTGATATGCTGAAACCATGGAAAACTGAAATCTGGAATGCCCAACGGGGATTCGAACACGCGACCTCCCGAATGCGAGGTCAAAGCGTTACCGCTCATCCTCCACAATCATCCCTGAGACAGCTCCGGCAATAAAAACGGTCGAAAACTGAGAACTTTGACAGCTGCTCGAAGTAAAAAAATACGTTAATTCTGTACGACCTGTAAAAATCGACACCTGGTGACCTGACATGCTAGGGTAGAATTTTGTGTAGTATATATATTGCACACCTTTATAACGATGTAACCTGCGTATAATATAATTTTACAAAATTTTAATCCGATATTCCTTTTTGAGTCTACGAACCATAGTACGTGCAAATTTGAATCTCAAACCCATTCCGTTTCGGCGTTTGAGACCTGTGATAGACAGTCAAGAAACCGTCAGTAGAAGGTTGGAGACCGCTGGTCCATACGACAGGTGGACATGTGCATAGAGTCTAAGCTCTCTGACCTCTTGCATATCTACACGAGGACTGCTAATGAAGTAGTAACGATGTTTTGCTGCGTCCGAAGCAAGCTTTCCTGTGGATAATTTGTAGCAGCCTTCAACCAGCCAATCCACTTTTAAGGCAAATAATCTACATCTACATTCATACTCTGCAAATCACAAATTTGTGGATGGCAGAGGGTGCGAAGCACCAATCCTAAACCCGCCCATTCCAATCCCGAATAGTGCGAGGAAAGAAGGAATACATATAAGTATCAGTACGGCATCTTATTTCTCTAATCTTATCCCTCCGGTCATTGCGACCTAAATAGATTGGCGGAAGAAGTATTTCATTGCACTCGAAATTTAAATTTTTTCGCATATTCTCCAATAAATTCGAACGCAAGCTACGTCGTCTGTCGTCCAAACTATCCCAGCCCATTCTATGTATCAATTCTGTGACGTTTCATAAGGGCTGTAGCAACAAGTCACGAATCTAGCGGCTCTCCTCTGCACCCTCTCAACTGAGTCAATCAGAACCTTGCGATACGGATCCCAAACCCCACAACAGTAATCCAGATGCTGACGCACTAGTGTTTTATACGCTATCTCATTTGTATGAGCATTAAAATTCCTCAAAATACGACCTATGAATCGTAATTTAGAATTAGCCTTACCTACGACAGAAGTTATGTGCATGTCCCATTTCATGTTGCTTTGTACTATCACCCCCAGATACTTCACGGAATCAACCGTGTCAACAGCTGAATTGTTTATTTTGTACTCGTGAACAAACTTATTCTTCTTGTTACTTATTCGCATTGCCTTGCACTTTTTGCAATTAAGTGTAAGCTGCCATTTACGGCACCAATGGAAAATAGCATCCAAATCGCGCAGAATTTCTAAGCAATCGTCGGAGCACCATATTTCCCTATAAAACGCGTCGTCGGCAAACAATCGCAACCAGCATTAGACGTTGTCATCTAGATCGTTTATAAATATTAAGAAAAGAAGTGGACCTATTACACTTCCTTGAGGAACGCCCGGAGTAACATTTATCTTAGAAGAGGCTTCCCCGTCAACAACGACATATTGTGATCGACAAGTTAGAAAATCACGTATCCACTCGCAAATCTTAGCCGAAATACCGTAAGCTCGAATCTTCGCTAAAAGTCGGTTGTGTGGCACAGAATCAAAAGCTTTCTGAAAATCCAAAAAAACTGCATCAACTTGCGAACCTGCATCGATAACTTTCATTACGTCATGGGAAAACAGGGCCAGTAACTTGTTTGCTCTAATAGAATGCTGACAACGATACAACGCTGAAACGCAGTACTTATCACCCGTATTTAAAATACACTTTTAGGGAAAATTAATTATATCCTTAGTGTTTTTGCGGATGATCGCATCTAACCTACTCATACGTGGTTTTCCTGTTCCTGTCATAGCCAGGCTTATAATTATATCTAACTTTGGAAGACGCTCAGAAGTCTATTTTCTGCCTTATTAGCTAGTTTGTTACACCCTGTAACACATCTCAGAAACGTCATTTCCATGACTTGTATTCGGCTTCTGCCTTGTATGCAAATCTAGGCATAAATTTGTTCTTGGTCTAAGTTGCCAAGCCTTACATTCGACAGGGCGCGGGTTCGAATCATCGCCCGGCTGTCCATATTGCGGTTTTCATTGGTTCCCCAGAATGATTTCAGATAAATGCCGGGATTGTTTCTTTTAAAGACTAAGACCGATTCCCTTTCCATTGCTTCCATCTCTCTGTGACGACAAACGTTGATCGAGCGTGGTGGGCGAACGGTTAACGCTCTGTCCTCGCATTCGGGAGGACGCGGAATCGAATCCCCATGCGGACATCCAGATTTGGGTTTTTCATGGTTTCCACAAATCACTCCAGGCAAATGCCGGGATGCTTCCTTCAAAAAGGCCATGGCCGAATTCCTTCCCGTTCCTTGTCTCCAATCCCATACCGCCTCCAATGACCTCAACGTCGACGAGGCGTAAAGACATAAGTAAAAAAAAAAAGTTAAATCCACAGCAGATAAAAAATCCATCTAAATTTATTTATATCTATTTGCGTGTAAATAAATATTTCGTTGCTCATTATCTATTATAGCTGCGTGTTGGGAATTTTCAAGAATGTGTACAGAACCCTGTTAGTCTTAGATTTGTGTACCTAACGGAAATGTGTCTCGGTACAATTACAACAAAATCACTGCGCTAAGAGGTCTGATGACCTAAATTTTGTTCATTATCTGCCGTTTTGTAAAGAAGGCGTGCTGAAACGTCAGCTTACAATCAATCTTCTCAGCTGCACCAGGAAAACAGAGGGAATTTATTCGCTTTTATTTGATTTCCGCTTGTTACATATTTTAATACGTGCTATAAATTGATAAATCAAATCGTACTGGAATTTCCTTCTGCGTGGTAAATTAATAATTCTGAGGGGCTATATAGGAAGTTCAGGGCCGGCGTTAGAGAGGGGTAAGCGGGTCAAATGTACCCGGGTCCGCACGGCTGATGGGGGGCCCCGGTCACCGACTGAAGGGGCGCCCGCTTAACAAGTTGTAGAGCTAAAAAAAAGGTCGCACATTTGGCGTGAGGGAAGGCCTAACCGATGAATTGGCAAAGGGCCCCCAACTGCTTAAACTGCTTACCCCGGGTCCCAAAATCCTAGCGCCGGCCCTGAGGAAGTTAGGAACGACATGTTCTCAGATAGCCGTAAATAAAATGAACTCATTGTTCTGTTACAGATGTTCTTGTACAAGGGTGGTCCAGTAAGCTCTTGTCTTGTAGGATTTGATTTTTCCTGGTCAGCCTTGCTAAAACTGTATATAATTCTTTGTACAATACAGTCCAAACTTACAAACTGGAAGGAAACTTTATTTTGTAACAAATCCTTGAAGCGGATGAGGTTGGCGGTTAATCTGAAGTGTATAATATAAAATTTAGTGCTGCGATTAAATGTCACTAAAAGACATCCATCACGAAATGGTGAATAAACTTTGACAACTGAATATAAAAGGGGGGGGGGTGCGTGGGAGATAGAACAGCTGCTGAAGAGATTCCCCTGCAGGTGACACCTCCCCTTACCCGAGTCCTTTCCCGCCTCTAATGACATTGAACTCGACGAAAAAAAGAGAAGAAAACGAAATATACACATACAGAAACTAGCTTCTAGCCCGTCAAAAATGACGGTTTGAACGCCATATTCTGGCAGTTCATTTTATTATTATCTTATATATAAAAATCAATGTTTGTTTGTGGGTTTGTTCGTCTTCTATGCATTCCTATGCCATTTATCAGATTGCAATGCAACTTTGGAGAGTTTTCGAGTGTGCGTCTGCGAAGGTTCCTGTGAAAAAAATAAAAATAAAAAAAGTCACCCCCTATTCCCCAAAACACCCCATAATTTAGGCAAAACCACATTTTTTATCCTATTTAGATAGGTATTTGTACACTTATACTTTAAAACAAACATAAAAATACTGCCTACATACGGTTTCCGAATATTAATCCCCTCGCCCCCTTTCCACCCCCATAATTTTTTCACCCCATAATTTTGGCAATACCACATTTTTTATCCAATTTAGATAGGTATTTGTACACTTATACTTTAAAACAAACAGAAGAATACTGCCAACATATGGTTTCCGAATATTCATCCCCTCTCCCCCTTTCCAACCCCATTACGTTTTTACCCCATAATTTAGGCATACCACATTTTTTATCCGATTTAGATAAGAATTTGTACACTTATACTTAAAAAAAATCAGAAAAATACTGCCTACGTATGGTTTCCGAATATTCATCCCCTTTCCCCCTTTCCAACCCCATTACGTTTTTACCCCATAATTTAGGCAAACCACATTTTTTATTCGAATTAGATAAGAATTTGTACACTTATACTTTAAAACAACCAGAAAAATACTGCCTACGTATGGTTTCCGAATATTCATCCCCTCTCCCCCTTTCCAACCCCATTAAGGTTTTACCCCATAATTTAGGCAAATCACATTTTTTATCCGATTTAGATAAGAATTTGTACACTTATACTTTAAAACAAACAGAAAAATACTGCCTGCATATATTTTCCAAAGCGCATCCTCTCTCACCCTTTCCAACTGAAAATGAATGAAACAGCAGTTTAAAATTTATATGTAAATATTTTTTCATTTAATCTATGTGCCTACTCAAGTCCAGCAATAGTGAAGTATTGCCGGGTCAGCTAGTTATTATTATTTTGCAGTTGGTTAATTATACGGGATTGTTATTAGATAATGCTAGTGGCCTTGATTTGATAATGTTCTACACAGCAATACAGTAGTAACTTCTACTGAATTAATGAGGGCGGATGTATAGAACCAATAAAATGAAAAATAAATTAGGAATCCAGAAACTTTTGCTATCCATGTAATATCAGTTTTATTTCTAGTCCAGGCACACTTCAGCACGATAGGTACTAACTACGTTCACCCGCATTAATTAATACCTTCAGTAACTTGGCGCAAAAGAAAGCAGTTTAATTGGTTTGTAAAACTCATTTCAGAGTGAATTGCGCCGTAATCAAATGTGTCGGTGGGCTTTCTGGTCAACTTAACCACAACCCTCCATTAATATTGCTTTCGAAAATCATAACTTCTACTACTTTCAAATGCTGTAGTCAATCGCAAGACATATTGTTTTTAAGCAGTGATTCCGTTGTAATACAGCCTGTAGACTAACATTATTTTCAAGCAGAAATTAAGTTGTAATACATCCTGGACGGGCATAATACAGTTAAATGTACTACGGAAAATATTTCTACAGGATTCTTCCATTTTACCACAGCAAATCCTGGCAGAATCGCGATCTCCAGAAATACCGATTTATTTACATTATTTAACTTTAAATGACGGGAAGTATAATATCAAAAACGGATAACTACCATTTATCTTAATGATATATTTCGTGATTCGTACATTTTGTGTAAACTTCCTCTGAGTTTTTAATGAACTTCATCGTCTCTTATCCCTGGCAAAAAAAAAAAAAAAAAAAAATCAAAAAAATCGTAGGTTGTGTTTTAACCTAGTACTCATTATTGATACAGGTAATATAACGTACACATACAATATCCTTCTCCTTACATGAATTTTTACATCTGGTTGTCGTAGATAAATAAAAAGCAATTTGTAAATTTAAACGAACGTACTAATTGTAACTTTATGACACATAATTGCCTCGCATTAATTTTTTCCCCTGCTCTCCGTAGTTCTAATATCTCTACTCACTGCTCTTTTGCGGCAATAATATCGTTGTTGTATTCCGACTGTCATATCGCTTATACTGTAAATCAGTGTTTCCCAACCTTTTTTGGGTCATGTCCCACTTTCAACATTTTTTGCCCCTCATACATAATTTTTAATTAAAAAAAAATATTTGTTATTAAAGAAACTGATATAGGATGGTTTTTGAAAGAAAACACTTTAATATTATCATAAAACACAGTAAGTAAAATTAAAAAACATATAATGAAATACTAAAATTCAAATTCAAAAGATTTATAATAAACATTTATTATGGCAATTTAGTGTGATCCTTTTAAGAATTTGCTTTTTTGCTATATTTTGTAACCATATCTGGCATTGCGTTTAAATAACCCAAAGAGAAAGTGGTAAAGTCGCATCAAGTCAATTTCTAAATTGCCCCCCTAAAAAAACCAAATTGCCCCCCTGTGGGGCGTGGGCCCTACGTTGGGAAACACTGTTGTAAATAGTCATATCCTTGACTGTTTAAATATAATCAAAAGTTTATATTAAATCTCATTTAATAGTTAACACATGTATCAAAAACTAATGGTATCATATATAATGGTAGTAAGAATTTATTCTGGAAAAGCTTATAAGGAGAAACGAATTAGTCATTTATAATGATATCTTTTGTTATATGAATACGTTACTCTGGTTAGATTATCAGAGTATTTGATTAGGATTTTGCATAAATAAATGCATTTTACTTAAGATCACGTAGACTATAATTTCGAAAACGGATAACTGTTATTCATTTGACCAATACATCATTACGTTTCTCCGAGTTTTAAATACACTTCACTGTTTCTTACCATCTGCCGAAAAAATCTTAGGTTATGGTTTAACCTAGGGCTTATAACTGACACAGATAAAATAGCCTAAATATTGAATCCCTTCTCCTTATATGAATTTTGGTGTATAATTGATACAAATAATATAACATAAACATCAAACACCATTCTTCTTACACGAGTTTCTGCATCTAACTGTAGTAAATAAACAAAATGCAACATGGAGGAAGGAATGCAATATGGTGGCTGTTGATTGGTGAGTGACGGCTGTCACGTGACCGTTCTGTAGGCAATACGTGTAGCAGCAATAGACGACGCACGCAGACGCCACGTTAGCGTTTTATATAATAGGATGGTGTCTGCAAAATCTTGTCACCTTAGTAATAAAAAATAAACGCGCCACCCAACTTTAGTACTATTACTATAAAGAGAAACATGTAAACGGGCTCAGACACAAAGATGTCCACCATTATCTATCTGTCCATTAACTTACTCACCCCTGATCTCATTTCACTTTCACTGCATTTACTCGGGTGTATCACGATGGGATCCATTTCTGTATCTTCCTCCGTATACTTCCGAATGCCGTGTAAATTTCACTCGCTCTTCATAAATAACGCTGTCTATAGCAAGTTCGAAGGTTGGATTCTTCTTTGCGATATCCCATTTAACATAGGCCCACATGAGTTAAATGGGATTGTATTGCTAACGACAGGGTGGTTGGCGAATCACTTGATGTCGCATATTGTCGTTTCGGATCTCTTTTTAGCATTAAATTTCATCTCTTGTCTCATCAAAAAGAGATGAACAGCATTCTTAGGCAACCACTGAAAGTGCACCCACCAAATCGAGTCAACGGCGGCACTGTCAACCCTGTTTTCGAAGTCAATCAAGCAATAGTTGTACCTATTTCTTCGGTCGTATTGATACTACACGTCTCAAATTTCTGTTATGCAAAGATAGCAGAAATCTTAGTAAACATACTAAATCTATTTTGTTACTGTTCTTAGTTTGGATGTTATTTGTATTCAAATTTCGTGGATTTTGTCACTCACTAATGATCATCAAAACTCTAAGGTACTTCCCTTAGTCGTAGAAAGCTGAAATTTCGTACACAGGTAATGCTTTACCCCCATATTATAAGAAAATTTTGAAACACGTAAATTTCCATATATCTACCCCTTCCCTACCCCTAAAGTGAAATCGCTTTCTACTCTAATAACTTTATATACCTCAGATTATTATTGTAAACGGAGCTTACTATGCTTAATTAATGCGTTAAACTTTACTTGCTTCCTTCCTTCCTTTCCATATTTTCGAAGTTAGTGAAATTCATATTTTTTTTTTTGCGACCTTGTCGCCACGACAACAAAATTTTTTCACTGTACTTCCAGTAATCGGTACACATGTATGGTTTCATCTCTAAATCGTAAGAAAAGTCTAATATTGGTGTTTTTCCCCGTATTTATTTAATTACAGTCCCAAGACATGAAAAATTCTTGCACGTATTTGTGGGTTGATTGCTTTGCTCCGGATGAAGCTAAATCCCTGAGATTTCTTTTATGCAATTAAAACTAAAATCTTAAATTTTACTTTGTCCCTATGCTTAGTTTGGCAGTAACTCGTTATTTACTTATGGTTGTTTTTAAACCAGCAGCAATCTGTATTGCTCGGCTCCGGGCACACCAATTGTCGGTAACGTATATCGATGTCTTCAATTCTCAAATGTTTTTATTCACCGATTTTCAAATGGAATGATTACTTTTGAATGCTGGTTGAGAATAAGCAATCGAGTTACAAAAAGAAATGAGATCCCACAAAAACAATTGTTGTAAAAATGGCCAAGTTTCGTACTTGTGTAGCGACAAAAAGTTGTGAGATCTTGTTCTGAAACAAGTTTACACTTTGCAGTGTGTATTCACCTCAGTTTCTGAAACAGAATGGTTTCTCTCGGTGATATAGGTCGTTTATTTGTAATAAAAAAGTTCTGGTGTATTGGCCATTATGCATGGAACGCATAATATACTTGTATATAATTTATTCTAAGATTTGTCAAACCCTAAAAAGTGCGAGGGAAATCTTGGCTTTTATGTGTTTGCAACTTTGATTAAACAACACATCTAAGGTATTTATATAGGTTTACTATATCAAGGCATGCATAATGGCGAAGTCAATTTTTAATTCTAAATTATCAATATACCGGGTGGTTATAATTAAACTTTCCGTATTTAACACGTTATAACACGGAAATTAATTACCATGCGGGTACCTAAGGGAGCGTGCACAAACTACGTGGCTCGGTCCAGAAGGGGGTTGCCTGGAAGGATACTCTGGGCTACGGGAGGGGAGGGGGGGTGTCGAGCCAGGCCACGTAGCTTTCCTTTTATATCAGTTTTCACAGTTAAAATGAGGAACAGAACACACATCATGTGAATATTTATTTCCCTCAGTTAATAATATCCGTATGTAATTTACAATCGTCTGACAAGAGAAAACAGTACAAAATGTCTTGTGGAATTAAAAGGGAAAAAAGCTACGTGCTTCGTGGAGGGAGGGGATAGAGGCAAAAGTCACGTAAGGCTACGTGGTGGGGAGGGGGTTTCACAGAAGGCCAAAATGGAGCTACGTGGTTTATGCACGCTCCCTAAACTTGGTAGCATTAATGCCCAGAGTATGGGGTGCATGATTTCCATGCGTTACAGCGCCACCGTCCAGTTCCAACCATGGACACCAGATGCCGTGCAAGATGGGGTCTCACCGCACATCGCTTTTGAAGTTTAATTTCTTCTCCGAAACACATTTGGAAACGATCGAATTATCAGCCGATCGTTTCCAAAGCTTGGCCGACACGATCACTCCCTGTAATTTCTGGTTGTGGGGCTACCTGAAGGACAGGGTTTACCAGCGGAACATTCAGACTTGTACTGATCGGAAGCGCAGCATATCAAGAGAGGTAGCCAGCACACCTAAGCAGATGTGCAGAATGCAATCATGCGCTTTCAGACTCTTCTGGTTCACCGATGAACGCCATATTGAGCCCTTTTTGTAGCAGTAATGGTACCGGTATGTAATGGTACGATGTACCGAAGCAGCAGATTAAAAGTGTTTCAATTTAATTAATTCTGCATTGTCTCTCTTCCCCATGACCTTGACATTAATGCTATCAAGTTTGGCACTCGTACGGTAATTAGTTTCCGTGTTGTAACGTGTTAAATAGGGAAAGTTTAATTATAAACACTCGGTATAACACCGAGAGAAACTGAAGTGAATACACAATTCAAAGTATAGACTTGGTTCAGAATAAGATCTCATAACTTTTTATCACTACACAAACACGGGACTTCGTCTATTTTTACAAGAATTGTTTTTATGGGATCTCCTTTACGTCAGTTTGAACAGGGTGGCTTTTCTGTTTGCAAGGTATGGTAGCTGGCACTATCCATCATGATAATGCAATCTTCTTCCAGCGAGCGTAACATATCTAAAACAGATCTCTTCAAAATCATACTTTTCGTTTCTGAATAGCAATCCAATTCTGATTAATGTTTTTCGCGATAGACGAGTTTGGCTACCGGTATGAAACCTGCAGTGGTGGCATCCAAAATTATCGATACTAATCAATAAAAACAGTTTTCCCCCTTAACTCTCCAATTGTAGTAGAGATATATAATAAAAGATTAAACTTAATGCCCGTAATCACCTCCAGCCTAACGAATAATAATAAAAGAGCAAAAAGCAATGTGGAAATTTTCTTTTGTGGAACTGTTCCGGCTCGGATAGTGCATAGATCAGCCTGCGGGTGTTAAAGCGTCATATTCGCGTGTTGAGGGTGACAGGCATGTCGGGACATTTTTCTCCCTGCGTGCGTTCTGTTTGCTACTTTTATATAGTTGCTTTTTGTAACATTACTATATTTTTTTGACATAAAAATCCAACAAAATACCAATTATAATACATAATGAAAAAAATCTCCCCTCCCCCACACACAAATTAATTGTATTACATACCAATTGCCTGAGGTACCGTTCAGCAAGTATTCAAAATTGTGAGAAATGAAGTTTAGGAACATTTTCATTTATCTGTGCATTTCTGCTGTTGATCTTGGTTGATACACGACATAAATAGGAGTGTTTTATTTATTTATTTATTTATCAATCTTGTTTCATGGATGCCTGCTGAGGAAGCACCTCTGGGATGTGAAACATGTCATGGTTAATATACATACATACAATATGAGTCATAATCGTAGTAAAAAACAATTATACGTTACAAAGAAAAATAAAGACAATAAAATAAACATAAATTTTTACAACTGTGATTTGCAAAAGACATATTGAATACAATTAATTGTTTTGTTCAAATTCTTGAATGGAGTAGAAGGAGTTGCCAATAAGATAATCTCTCAGTTTTTCTTTAAATATATCTTTATTTTCTGCAAATTGTTTTATACCCTTGGGAAGTTTATTAAACAGATGTGTACCAGAATAATTTACTCCTCTTTGTACTAATGACAGAGATGTTTGTGGTTTGTGCAAGTTATTTCTGCTTCTTGTATTGAGATTGTGTACCTGTGAATTAGAAGTACAGAAAATGTTCAATATTCTTACCTGTTTTACCTTTTTTTTTCTTGTTGTGTCTTTTACTTGTTGCAAAAGCTGTTCAATTCTTCTCGCGTTTCAGAAAAATTACCTTTGTTTCAAATCCGCTATACTACAAACCAGGGATAAAATCCCAACCAAATGTTGCACACTCGATCAAAAATGAACAGTCCACTAAAACTATACACTACACATTTGATGAAGGAATATTACACTTATGCATGTAATTTCCACTTTTTTTCCTCCGTTAATTTCAAACCATACCAGATATGTTTGCGATTCGACCTCACACTTTGGCCCACGCGAGCGAAGCTGCAGGCAAACTTTAATATTAGAAGTTAACGACTTCTTGTTATTTCATTCTCCAAACTTATATAATGGCTAATTTTCCAGTTATTTCTATCAAGGAAGCAATGACTAAACACTGGCAAATATAAGTAAGAAATACAATATTTATAGTAAACATTTTTTCAGATCTCCAAATTGAAAATTTTTCACCAACTTTGATTTCATGAATAGTTCATGTTTAATGTACTTTGTATGTTTTTAAATGTGCTGCTGACCTGCGGAATGTACTAAAACTAAACAGTAGTAACTTTTTATCAAAAGTAAGCTATAAAAAACTAATTGATGCCACAAAGTATGTTGTTGGCTGCTAGGAACTCTCTAGGCAGTTATCAAAAACTTACGAAAACAAAGTGCTGTTTGTTACCTTTTTATTCATTCAACTTGGTGATTAACCCGCTGTTTATCCCCAACGTTTTTAAATGATTAACCATGAATACGAAAATAATAAATGTGGTACATTCTTTATTTTTTTGCCAAAGACCTGGTCTGGTGGTGTAGCGGATATTCCCAACTTTAATCGTTTAATCTTCCGCTCAAAGAATAGATGAGGAACTGCTGAATTCCCTAAACCTTGTTTCGCTCGGCATGAACATATTTTTTTTACTAACGCAACCCCTATACAATTTCAAGAAACCGTCAAAACGTTGTTGGGCTAATTTCAGTGTAGTAATGCTTCGTTTTTGTTACTGGAGTATCTTAACCTTGTGTTCGTGGACTCCTCACTGTAGTAAAGGACAGCTAATGTATTTCTGGCGCCAGACGAAAATTCCTTGTTTATGTTTTACACATGTCAGAATACAGTCTTTTTCCCTGTCTGAACAAAACAGAGAATCACTTTTATTGTACTCTGTCAATTAATAGATATTGTCACTCATTGATTCGACGGCTGCACGAGTGAATAATAATGTGGCAGCGTTTTGGCCATAAGAAAATAACGGTGTTAAACCTTTACTATTCCATCCCATTTTATTACCTTTCGATCATTCGGTCACTTTTACCGCAAAACTGACAGTTGATGAATCTTCGCTGCCAATATGAAGAATTCGTTTTCTTTCTTCACCGGCTCTCCTCGGTTTCACCTCAATCCTTTTTTTTTTTTTAACTGCTTTACGTCTCTCAACAGCGAGGTCTTTAGAAACGGGAAAGGATGGGGGGCAAGGAATGGAAGGAAGTCTGCCATGGCCTTTTGAAGGAAGCATCCCACATTTGCCTGGAGTCATTTGGGAAACCATGGAAAACCCAAATCTGGAAACCCGGACGGGGATTCGAACCTCCGTCCTCCCGAATGCGAGGCCAGAACGCTAACCGTTACACCATCACGCTCGGTCACCTCATTCCACTCTCAATACTGCCATTTTACGCCATCCGCTGAAAAATATATGAATTTACTAGTTTCAGAGGAGAAGTGTTAAGTAATTCTAACCTAATATTGGTACATCTAATCTTGATAATTATATTATTTTTAACAATTTCTTTCATTCCCTGTTTCAGCGGCAGCATGCTGGGGATCCAAACCAGTCTTTGCACACAGACTCAAGAGACAAGCGTGTGGGTGAGTACCAACATCATTCCAGCTAATCCAAACACTAAAACCTTTACCGTAAGGACAGGTTGGATTCCAATGGAGGTGCTATTAGTAAACACCTGTCGTGTAACGAAACAGATATCGATACGTTCTGTGAAATCTTATGGCTCAAGCTCAACGTAGCTTGGATAAGGCTTGTAATAGTCTCGTTCTATCGTCCACCAGATGCAGACGTAACTATTGCCAAGGCATTAAGGAATAGGTAAATAATATAGCTCGTCAATTTCCGGATCTTGCATTGGTATTAGGCGACTTCAACTGGCCGCATATCGACTGGTGGCAAGGATAAAACAGCTTGTGAAACGTTTTAGATATTTTCATGACAAATAGGCTTGAATTGTTCACGGACATTTCTACCTCTTCAGGGATAAATGACTGATAAAAAAACAGTAATTGCCACATTAAACTTAATATCTGAGCCCCCCCCCCCGAAAAAGAAAAGATCGTTAACAGATTCGAAAAAAACTTCAAAGGAGAGTTTTACAGCCTACCTGAGAGATTATCTTAGATTCAGAGTAGCAATTGGGACAGCAGTGTGAAAAGGGCGGAGTGACCCAGAGCCCGCTAGCGGCGAATTCGGAACTAAGGTTAGCGACGCCCCCTTCTATTGTTCTTGGAAACGCCCCCCTCCCCTTCCATCTCTCCCCTCCCCCTTCCCTTCACTAACCTCAGTTTCATCTCTCTTTGGGTGCACTCATGCGTGACTAATTAGATACATTGTTGCCAATTTGTGCACTCATGCATCACTAATTAGGTACATTGTAACCGATTCCCTCCCACGCCTCCCCAATTCTGTTGTTTGGGTGCACTCATGCATCACTAGTTAGATACATTGTAACAAATTTGTACAGTCATGTGTCAGTAATTAGGTTAGTGTGCACTCTTGCGTCACTAATTAGATACAATGCAACAAATATGTGCACTCATGTGTCACTAATTAGGCCACTTAACCTAACCTTCCCCAGCCCACCAGGCATAAAGCAGCAGCTGTCCTCTGAGGCCTATTGTTCTATTGTTCTCCTCCCCTACTATTGCTCTTTTGTCAACCTACTTGAGCCACCACCTGCTCCCTCTAACCCCACCAGGTGTGACGCACCAGCTGCCCTCGGGGCATATTGTTCTATTGTTCTCCTGCCCTACTATTGCTCTTTTGCCATGCCACTTGAGCGACCACCTGCTCTCCCTAACCACAGTTTCATCTCTCTCTTTGGGTGCACTCATGCATCAGTAATTTGGCCACTTAACCTAACCGTCACCTGCCTTCCCCACCCCACCAGGTGTGACGCGCCAGCTGCATCGTTTCATCAACATGACTGAACAGGGTCACACTCCAGCAACATGAAAGAAAAAAAATCATTGTTTGACGGCTGCCTTTCCTGCAAGTAGTCGTGCGACTCAATATACGGACGGAAATTAAATACAAAATGAAATATACTTGTATAATACTCTACATTGAACATTAATAAAATACGATTTACACCAAATTCCAATCATGATTCCTTCATAAGGTATGAATTAAACGCGGTATGAAATCTTAACAGCACCATTGCTATGTGTAAAGATCATATTTTTATTTAACGTGAAATAAAGCATACTATTGATCATACAGAAATAAAAAATATATCCCGTTAATTCTAAAAATATGATCTTCATAAATATCCTATCATATATAGAAAAACACTGCTAATACTGGTAGCTACCAAAAAAATATTTGCCTCCAGCCAGCCATTGTATGGTGCCCCTAAACCATTGTCTGAGTGAAAGAAGATCAATTGATATTCCTGCAGCCCTGTATTCCCCGAATAGTGTAATGCTTGATCACTTGTTAAGATGGAGGGTTGAGAGTAGTTGATTGCAGACATGCATCTTTGGGCTTTGTGAATAAGTATTAAACAGGCCAAAAAATCCTGGCTGTTCCATACTTTCAAAGAAAATGTAATTTCGTGCGGCATGTATGGTCTTATGTCAGAATTTCCCCGTCGTAACAACAAATTATTGTAAAAATTCCTACAAGGGAAAATGCGAGATTTCTAAAGGCTATAGAAGTGCTTGTCAAGGAAATTGAGTCAGCACAGTCTTGCAGTAAAGTTTCCTAACGTTTTCCAGAAATCACTCGAGGCGAACGGTGGAATAAATTGTTCACGTTTCAGAGTTAATTCGTGTATGTCGGTCTAAATATCGAGACTGGTTGTAGAGTTTTTAAAACAAAGAGACGACAGGCTTATCACAATATCGGCAAAGTAAGTTCCGAACAAGGAAACATAGAGTAATATCTCCATAGCTCCCCCCATTTACACGCAACGAAACTTGCCACCAGGTTGTTTTTTAATATCTCCGGGATGTCCAACAAATACGCGTCGGACACGCGTGGTGCAGATTGGTTATTACCGCCGTCATGGAACTTTCACCAAGTGAATGAAGCTCCATAGGTGGAAACGTGACGTTAGACATTTTAATTTAGTACCTACAAGAATGAATAAATATATCAACAGTATGAGGTGTAAGAGGACCCTAGAATACGGAGCTTGATAGGTGTGCAGTAACATTCGGATCTAACGTTCACGAGGATATCCAGCACGTTCAGACTGTCAGGTTATACTTTTGTTTCTCAAAAATCACTTAAGGCGAGTGCTTGAATCATTTTATATACATTTATTTGGCATTTAACCTTTGCGTGATACAGCCATACCAAGTAAAATTGTACTTTTATAAACTTTTAGGTTATTATTTCCTACAAATGATCGGATTAAGAGATATATAGTAACTTTTTCAGGAGGCAATAAATGTTTAGTGTTGATTGGTGACTGGAAGCCCACATGAGGAAGTGTTTTCATGAAGTCTGTGATGTTCCAGTATTTCTTGCAGCCGAAAAACATCTGATTAACGTCACAAGGTTGTGATGTTTCTGACCATTCTTTATCCCATTTTTCCCAGCAGGTTTTCTTAAGGAAGTTCGTGATATCTAGACCTGGTCACATTGTTTCTTCCTCGCCGCTTCTCATAGCACTCTTTGCTAGGCAGTCTGCTTCTTCGTTTCCTGGCAGGCTCGCGTGTGCTTTTATCCATTTGAATACAAGTTTTTAGCCTAGGTTGGTGATTTCACTGCAGGTCTGTATGATCTTCATTATCATAGTGCATTATATTCGTCCTCCTTTCAGGGGTATTTTTTAAATGCCTGGTCGGTCAGTTTTTAACGTTCAGGGTTGTCATGTGGGAGATGGAGGGTTCGATTCCCAGTCCGGCTGTTCATTAGTATCTGTTGTAGTAGTACTTTAGACACACAAATAGCCGTTTATCGCCAAGAGTCACTGCGAACCCTCCGACAACGAAAAACACGTTTAGTGGTGTTTGTACCTGTAGCAAGGGATGAGTTTTTATTCGCAGCCATTTCAGATAATTTTCTCGAATAATTGTTCACATTCAAAAGTAACAAAGTCCCGATTTTTTACGCACTCCGAACATTGACGCATTCGCCTGGAGTGATTTGAGGAAACCATGGAAAACCGAAATGTGTTTGTTAATAAAACGCGGGCCAAACACTAAAACTCCATGCCGTATCGTCTAATTTCATTCTTCATGCCGCATCATCATAAATTGCAATGCTCCATACTTACAATTTGCAAATATGGTAAGTTTACTAAATCACTGGTGGATCGCATAACTCACTTGCACAGCCTGTCTGCTATCGGTTTGATATTACCAAATGTATAATGTTTGAATACCTCGGTAGTTTTAAATTTCACAACTTAAGCTACGAAAGTGACGTTGTGTACGTTCTATCTTCTATCAGAATGTAAATGATGTATTTTGCAGAGGATTTATTTCCTCATATCATTGTTTTTGCTGTGATGTCGGGGTTGTTCTTGTGTCTTTATGTGACTGAATTACATGTAGTGCATAGGCGAGATGGAGACTGAACATGAATGTGATTCGGTGTGATATGTAGAGCGAGCATATCAACATCGGCTCTGCTAGTTTTCACGATTCCCTTGGATTGAACAGTTTCGTAATGTTTGCTTGCACGTACGAAAATTTGGTCTACGAGATACTTATATAAAATTCTTTAACTCTATGTATCGGTATTGTTTCAAAGAGTATAGCAGGTTTAAAATGCGCCTTAAATAGTCGTATAAAACGGAGTAGAGAAGTCCGGGCTGATATTTACGTATATGGAATTTCGGATTTCATCGTTATACATAATGTGTAATGCTTGGTCGCTTGTTAAGATGTGGCAATGTGTATTGCTGATTAAAAGGCCATGCATTTTTTGACTTTGGGAATAAGTATTAAACAGGACAACAAATCCTGGCTTCTCAATACTTTGAATAAAATGTAATGTCACGTCGTATGTATGGTCTGGTGTCAAAGTTTCTCAGTCCTAACAGCCTTTCCAAAGGACACGTGTCCCCCCACCGCCACGGACTAGACCTGATTACTGCCCAAGCGGACTGCTAGTGCCAGTGTACAGAGATGGCCAGCCCGGTACTGTTGTTCTCGTCTGTGTATCAGCTCAACGCTGGTGATTCTAAGCGTTTGACGTTAGGTTTATCGTCCAAGCGTGAATTTGAGCCAGTAGTGGTTTTCGAAAAAGTGGGACACAGTAGCAAAGTTATACTAACGTATGAAGAATGGAGAGTGCTGACTGAAGTATTGGATATAGTGTCAGATTTGTTCAACACAGGCAGCTCCTAGACAAACATTCCACTTGGTAAGCACGCCGTCTCCTTCCGCACGATTGCCAGGACGAAAACTTTATGTTTTTACCCAAATGCTGATCCCACCAGCGACGTCTTCTTCAGTGATTCGACTTGGAAGAACCTCATCGACGCGCAGCCTGCAGTGTCCAGAGCCTTGACCGTCAAGAAGAGGTGTGGATACCTAGTAGCAAGATACTACACAGAATTTGTGGACATTTTATCTAGTAAAGTGCTACGAGACTATCATATGGCCACAGTGCAAAAACTAGTTGATATGCATATTAGTGTTGTTTATGTGGCTCAATTGACCCCCCAGTTCGTCACTGGATTATAATATACTAAAACATGAACTTATTGCATACAATGTGACACGTATTTGGCCAGCCATTGTCTGTTTTTTTTTTTTTTATGGCTTTCGGCAACTGAGCCATTCAGCCAGCTCGATGTGTTTATATCTCTTCCAGTGAATTAGCTTCTCCAGTATGTTTTTTTTTTCAATTCCTAAGTATAGACACCACAGGACGGACAGGACATTCACAAAGACATACAACACTTAAACATCCATGCCCACGGCTGGATTCGAACCGGCGACCTTCGGCACGCGGAGCTAGCACTCTAGCCCCTACGCTACCGAGGCCGGCGATTGTCTGTTTCGAAACCATGGAGTTATTCCCAGCGTGCAGAAATATTAAGGTATTTCCGTTTGCCCAGCGACAAGTAGATCCCATTATCCCTTGCAAAAGCTCTGTACACACTATCGACAGCAAGATGCAAATATTTCAGCACAGTAAAATATTTTCTTCTGTTCAAGAAGAGGTATAGAAGAATGATATTGTGTTGTGATACCATGAAATATACTTGCATTTGATTAAGCGTGAACCATTCCGATTATACTAAAAACAAAAAAAGTCCACATTAGCGGATATTACCTACAGAACAGTTCTGTTCCCTTATCACCTAGTTATTACAGGGCACATACTATTAATAAATGACATTGCCATACAGTACAGCAATATTTCATATACGTTATTCTCTTCAAACTAGGTAGTCAAGAATTTTAGAATATTCCACACATCTTCAACGGTACCTGAAATAATTTATTTTCATGTGAAGTTACACTGTTTGAGTTTATACCTCGACATCTATTTTTTTCAGTCCCTGGCTTTACCCCCTTATGCTGGATCATAGTAATCAATACCTCCCCCCCTCCACACACACACACACACACACACTCTGCTCCTAATTAAAAATTGATTCACCTACAAAAATTCAGACTTCGATGAATTAAGAGCTCTTAAACCAAAGCTAAGTTACCGATTTGAAAACCAGTTTCCCTACAGACATAAAAAATTTGTATAAGCATCAGTATGACACCTGGTTTCTCTAATATTATCTCTGATAGCCTTTCCCACATCAGCTCCAAGGCTAGAAAAATCAAAGTTTCCAGTTTCACCATGACAAAAGTCATCGAATGGAATGAAGGGAGAAACAATTCATACAAGCATCAGTACGACATCTTATTTCTTTAATCTTATCTCTGCTGTCATTGGTATAAAATATTTAATCACACTCGTAAGTTTTGCCAGCAAGTTCAAACATATATCGTCTGTCTACCCAGACCAATCTACATATCAATTCTGTTAAGCTTTCGTTAGAACTGTCGTAAGCAATCACAAATTGAGGGTCCTTATTTGTACTTTGTCTAACAATTCAATCAATCCCTTGTGACACAATACAACAGCAATATAGATTAATGTAAGTTTTGTACACTGTATCCTTTGTTCATAGGCCTCTCTAGCATTCAATCTTTATGAAATTCCAGTGATTCACTAGAAATAGAGAGATATACGCTGTGGCATGTACTTGCACACCTTTTACCTTCCTTTTAGCTGTACTTCACAACACTGCGTGAGCACATCGTATGTTCCAGGAATGAAACACTGTCTGTTAATCTTACTAATTTCACCCCTGAGGAATCGGTCCGCAGCAGGGTACACCAGTCCTGTGTGATAAAAGTCGAGTCACGCTAAGGCAGTGCTAAGCACAAAACATGCTGACTCGTCATAGAATGCCTTGACCATTGCCTGTGGCCATGGTGGAGATATAGAAAATTTACCCTTATGCATGAAATCCAGTGCAAGCTCGTGCTAACAGTCATCATTATTCATTACCCTTTTATGCACTACTTCTAATTCTTTTACCAAGATCGATCCCTAGCCTCATCACCAACATACGCAGTGTACTCTCCCAGCACTTTCTCAAACTTCCTTCTGTTTTCAGTGATTCCCAATCCAACTCCTAATTTACATCAGTTACTAATAGGGTAAACTCTTTTTCGTGCGTTAAAGTAATCTAAAAATTCAAAATTTCACTAACAGGGGTCCCAGGTACCAAAATGTTCACTCTTCTGCAGTTTAAAAATAAAATTCTCCCTTTTTCCAGTAAATTTCTGCTAAAGTATTTTTCAAATAATCAGGACCCAGGAGAGTTCTCCACTCGGTTTAAATGTACCCATCTGACGCCAACCTTCGGATTCAGGAGCAAGCATGACGTTTGTAATTGTATGCTTTGTTCAACTAACCAGCACACATGATAAAGTTATTATAATACCTTTAGATGACTGATAGTTTCATGGTCATCAAACAGACATCATAACCCACATTTTCGTAGAAGATCTCCACACATCGACAAGTATTCAAAACGTCATCATAGGTGCAGATACTAGTTCTCTTGCACCAAAGATAGCGCCAACACTTGAACTATTGTAAATTATTAGGTCATTCGTATATGAAAGTGGGTGTTTGGATATTTTATCCACCCAGGCCTCATCACCTAATTTCTGGTACCAGATTGTGGTCATGGTCAGTTTAGGCTCCATACATCACTCAGGATTATTCCATCAATACCCATTCTAACCTCATTATACGCCATATACAGCTCCCAACACTCTTCTCATCTTCCAGTGACATCCAAACCAGCACCTTTATTATGTCACTTGTTGAATGTGTTCCACTAATAAATCTAGCTGCCCTCCTTTGCACCCTGTATTTGATGTCCAAAAAATGTGGACTCCATACTACACCAATATATGCAAGCAATGTTCTGACTATGGGTTTGTACCCAATCCTTCGCTTCTCTGGTACATCCCCTCATCATCCTCTCCATTAAATGATTTTTTTCCTTAAGTGCATATAGTGAAAAGCGCGAGAAACACAGTTTGTATGCCAACACAAATGGCAGTAAATTATAAACATCACAGTGAAATGGGAGAGTGTTTAAGCCCTGAAATAATGGTTAGAAGGATCCATTGATGGTGAAATCTAGATGTCGAGTATAATTCTATAACCATATATTTTAGGCTCAAATTCATAGAGGAATCACACACACATGCACATTTCAAAGCCTACAGCGAGCTCAACACAACAACCAGCACCAAGATATAACTCCACAGAGGAAGAAGACACACACACATGCACATGTACATGCATACAGCGAGTTCGACAGAACTAACTGCAAGCATCATGGAAACTATGAAGTGGGGACAGAACTGTCGTTACCACTGACCAACTGGACAGAACTCTCATTACAGAAATCATCAGACAGATGAGTTAAAGTATGGTATCAACATACTTACACTTACATGCACAAAGAGAGATGCAGATATGCCTGTTCATGCCTATGGCGAGTTCAGCACAACTACAGGCACCAATCATGAAACGAGAAAGTGGTGCAGTGCTCTCTTGCCTCAAGACTGGCTGAAAAACAGAAATCTCCTTACATATCATCAGACAGACGAGATACAGGGTGTTCAAAAAATGACATGTTTTCACCATACACCCTAGTGTTTATCCCATAAATAGTGTTCATCACACCCAATTGATTACATTTACCATCAACACATAGATCACCACCACATCTCTCACAACACCGCGACCGTTCGGCCATTCATTAACAGTGCCCCAGATACCATGAGTTGCAATAGACACTTGACTATCAGCAGATACCAGAACCCCTCATATTCATACTAGGTCTCACCCACAGATCCATACATCTCCACACACAAGCACAAAGAAACATAAGAAGAGGAACAACAAATCATACATCCAGACAGACGCGCTTGAGGAAGGTATCACCATATTTGCGCATACAGACACAGAGAGACGCACACGGATAAATTCCTGACTTGGAATTCATTAAATGCATCTTGCATTGCCTTGTACTTCCACTCGCAACAGGACTAATTTAGTGCGATTAGACGAGTCTTCTGATTTCTTCACCGTGGCATGTAACGCCTTTGCCTCCTGATCAAACACTTCTCTTCCCCATTGGACCATGAAAGTTATTACTGACCTTAAGAAGCTTCTTAGGAACAAATTGATTTAAACTGGTCCATATTATTTCTTTTAAATTAAACAAACGTTCCTCAACATTTGTATTTAGCGTGTTTGTTTCAAAAATTTTCGCCAAGTAATCAATCATACCGTCGAAGCAATATACGAGTTTGTCTTTACCACGTTTCAAATTCAGACTAGATTTTAAAGTTACCACAACCTCCTTGTGATCACTTATACCAACTTCTTTACAAATTGTATCTACAATATCTGGTTTACTTAGAAGAAAAAGATGCAAAATGAACGAGGAATCTTTGTTGCACCGCGTTGGCTCTTCGATCATCTTTTTGCAAATGATTCTAGGAATGTTTTGGTTACTAACCTATCTCTTCCGCCCGACCTGAACGTGCATGTGTCCCACTTAACCGACGGTAGGTTAATATCACCATCCACGATCAATATATGTCCCTGAAATTTTGTTATTAGTACTGATGTATGCATCTGCTCTTAACTGACGGCAGTTCATATACCTAATCGCTTTTGGAATGGCCTCCATGACACATTGTGCAGTTTCTCCTGGAAGACAAAGAGAAAGAACTTTAGAATGAGGGTCTGCACCACTCTTTGTAGCTAGTTCTCGTAGCAGTTTCTCCAGACGTCGGACGTTTGAGCTGCCAATGATCAGCAGAACTTTTCCTGGCATTGCTCGGGGTGTGCGAACGCTTCTACCCTGCTACGATGGTGGGGTATTAAAATCTTCAGCCTCCTGCAAAACTGAAAATGCATTACTTAATATCAAGATATTTTCTTGTTGGTTATTTTGGAACTTCAATGTCTATGAATGTTTAATACGATGCCAGACGTTTTCTGAAACAGGTACTTGACAATCCACACTATCGAATATTGCCAGTTCTATTTCACTAGGCTCCAGAAATTCACTGATGCACTGCCACTCTTCGTCTAGGTTGTTCCATACCTGTGCTTGTGGAGACACCTACTGGAAGCACATTGCACAAGCCATGTTACCTGAAACAGCCAAAAAAAAAAAAAAAAAGGTAACTGCTGCTATTGGCAGCAGAAGATCAACTGGCTGATTCACTACCTAAACAGGTAATATTCATGGATAAAAACAAAAACTATATACCACATTTTAAATCAAACACAAAAGTCGGCGTCTGCTGCTAACGGTTGTGGAACCGTTGTAGGTACTATAGCTAATTCTAGGTTACGATTCATAGGTCTTATTTTGAAGAATTGCAACACTCATAGAAAGGAAATAGCTTATAAAATTCTCGCGTGGATTACTGTTGTGGTGTTTGGGATTCTTAGGGAATGTCCATAAACCACGTAGCTCCATTTTTGCCTCCTGTAAATCCCCCTCCCCCTCCCATAGCCCGACATAGCTTTTGGCTCTATCCCTCTCCCCCCCCCTTTTTCCATGTAGCATGTAGCTTTTTTTTTCTCTATTGATTCCAGAAGACATTTTGTACTGTTTTCTGTTATCAGACTATCATAAATTACACACAGAGATAATTAAATGATGGAATTAATATTCACATGCTGTTGTGTTTTCTGTACCTCATTTTAACTGTGACAAATAATATGAATTAAAAGGTATGTGGCCTGGGTCTGAATCCCCCCTGCCCCCACATAGCTCAGCGTACCTTACCAGCCAACCCCTCCCTCCCCTAGACCGAACCATGTAGTTAAATGGACGTTCCCTTATCGCACGTGATTGATTGACGCGTAGCGCTATATCATCCGTGGGCAAGTATATTATGTTTTTAACCTTGACCTTTGGTCCGAAAATAGTATTAATGCCACATTTTCATAGAATTCTGCCAATCTTTGTAGTCATCACTCCCACAAATGGTGAAAGACAACACAAAAACCTGTGCTCTGCTGAAGAATGTTGAAATTATTCAATATTTCAAATAGCATAGTGTAGCGCACATTTCTTCAAGTGGACCACAATGTTCTATCATACAGTTTCTGATTTGTTTTAATTAAAATTGGTTGAAGTTCACGCAGTTGATTAGAATATCTACTTGAATAAATAACAGGATCCATATTTACTGCAACAAAATATGATTAAAGTCTCACTGATAGTTATTTAAGTTTACTTCAACCAAAATAATTGTTCACAATTATCCCAATAGCAACAATTAAAGTTCTGTGTTATCAGATTTTGATCCTGAATGAGAATAGCAGTTACTCGTAAACAAATGTCCACATATTATTGCATATAACACACATTTGTTTCAAACTTTCTCCACGATGTTAAAATTTCAGCTTTGCCCAAATTTTTCCCATGAATTTATTTTTCTTCCACTTGCAGAAATTCCAAATAGTGTATTTAAATTGAAAATTTCTGCTCCCTTAATAGAAACTTAAATTGTATTTAATACTAATTTTAATTTACTTTAAGTGGAATGGAACACTTGTTACAGTGCAAAGTTCCCTAAACATCCATTTTCCCCCCTTACCTGTAACCACCTATTTTGCCCCATGGGTGTATCCAGCGAGGGACAGAGGGTGGCTGCTGCCCCCCCCCCCCCTCCAGAAGAAAAGTCAAGTTGCCTTCAGTAAGCTTCGACGAGTGAAGAACTGGCTCAAAAGTAGGAAAGATTGACTGGATTGTGCCTGATGAGTGTGCACAAATAATGAATTGAAAAATTTTCTGAGACTCTGAGTCGATTAAATTACATAAACTATAATTGAGTTACGATCTTAATTAACTACCGTAGTAGGTCCTTGGATTAAGTGGTTAGATTACTATATTAATCAATAGTAAAAATAGTTTCCAGAATAGGTTTAAGTTTCATTTTGTAAGAAATCATCACATTTCAGTCCCCCACCCTACTTCCTCGAAAAGAATACAAATTGCCCCCCTCTCCCTTAGTCTAGTGATGATCCTGGATATGCCCTTGCTTGCCCTCTACACATTTCAAATTTAAATTCTTTCAGCTTTTCTGGTAAATTATTCATCATTGCTAGGTAACTTATTCCAATCTCTGGCTGCCTTACCTATGAAACATCTTTCTACGCCCTTATGAAACCTAGTGCCAGCTTGTGGTCACTTTTTCCTTCCATTG
The DNA here is from genome assembly GCA_031002005.1 of Vandiemenella viatica. NCBI lineage: Eukaryota > Metazoa > Arthropoda > Insecta > Orthoptera > Morabidae > Vandiemenella > Vandiemenella viatica. The sequence continues at coordinate 19,793,424 of JARYHS010012519.1, read as the reverse complement.
ACCTCTCCTCTCTTCCACCAATATCTTTCCATGCCTCATCATCAATATACATCTTGCACGCTCCCGTGATTCTCTTCTCCCTCCTTCTGTCTTCCAGTGAATCCCATTCCAGTAATTTTCAGAGACAAATCTAGCCGCCCTCCTTTGCACACCTTTTAACTCCTGTATTTGGCACTCAAACTGTGATTCCCATTCTACACCACCACATTGAAGCACTGTCTAAACATAGTTCTGTAACCAAGTTCCCTTACTTCTCTGGTACAACCCCTCATCACTTTCTCCAACTACTGAAGGATTTTAAAACTTTTTCCTACTACCTGTTCTATGAGTCCTGCCCAATTGAGTTTGTTATAATATGTTATGCTGAAGTATTTACAGTCCCATTCTTCAACAAGAAAATCTTTCCACACATTTTTCATAATCGGTCTTCAGTTTTTTATCTGTGTTCTTTATAAACTGACTGTTCTTTGCTATTATCTTCATCCCATGTGAACCTACTCAACTAGATATTCTGTTCAAATCACCCTGCAGCTGTTCAGTCATCTACCATTTTTATCCTATTGTATAGTGTTATGTAATATGCAAATAATCTAACTTCTGACAGTAAACCATCAACACAATCACTCACTAGAATAACAAACAGCAATGGTTCCAATACACCAGATACCGCATTTCCTATACTTACTTTTTGCTTCTTACCTTTTAAGAATTCTTCTACCTGGGAAATCACTTTTTCATCCACATCAATAATTTTTGCCTTATTTACCACAATTTTATGACTTACTCTGTCAAAATCCTTTGAAAGATCTAGAGCTGTACCTGGGCTGTAGCTAGAGATGAATTTAAGGTAGGGCAGCGATGGGTACAGGTAGGGGGGAAGTTAAAATTTTACTTGATCTAATCTGGTGAATTGATTTTTGTCGTATTTGTGATTGTGAGTGAGTGAGGTATTACTTAATAGTCGGGAGGGGTGATAGATAAGAGAAGGAAAATCATTTATTCAGTGTAATCGTCAGCTTCCGCGGCCAGTACTCAGATGATTCTTGGCTGTCCGAATGACGCCGTGTCTAAGGATTGCAATCCCGCAGTGTTTTCAATCCCACGGGATCCGTGCGGGATTGGCGCAAATAGTTTTTTAACGCATATATTTAAAAAATAGTTACTTAAAACTTTAATAAATTAAATAATAATTAAATTAATAAATCAATTTTAATGTTAAATGATAAACATTAACAGTTAACAATATTTTAATTGGCAAAATGACATTAAAAGATTTGAGCATGTCTTAAGTACATTTCGAGGTTTTACATTTTTGTTTTTTAATCTAAACCAATTTTTAAATAATTAATAAAAAATATTCAGTGTTAGGTCATTATGTTCCTTACAATACATCACATAAGTTTAAAAACATGGTTTTCTTAATGGCCAAGTAACCAGAGTTTTTTTTTTTTTTTTTTTTTTAAATTCTAAATAAACGTTTCATAACACCGAGAGAAAGCATTCCATTTCACAAAAGTGAAGTGAATATACTCTGTAAAGTGTAGACTTGGCTCAGTACAAGATCTCATAACTATTTGCCACTGTACAAGCACGAGACTTGGCCTTTTTTATACAAAAATTGTTTTTGTGGGATTCCTTATCATATCTCCTGATTCCTTGATTTCTTACAGTTGATTCAATGTTATTAAAAGAAACTGCTCACCAACACTTAAACTGACAAGTATTTCAGTTTTACTTATGTGACGTAACGACGTTTTTAGAGTGGAAATTATTACTTTTTAGTAAGAAAGGAGACTTTCTCGGCGAATGATTGCAGTGCAGTTTTCATAGGTTGTATCTCCGGATTTCATTGTAAAAACACGAATTTCACACGTGAGTTGGTCTGCGAAGAGATTTGGTTTTTGGGTGTTATCAGGTACAGGATGGTTATTGTGGAGGAGGGGGTAGGTGGTGACGGGTTTGAGACCAGTTATGTGTCGGAAGGTGGACCAGTATTGTGAGGAGTTCTGTATATACTTTTTATTTAGCTGGTTGCAGGTGTCCCTCCAAATGCGTCGTTTGTGGGCAGTTATATAGTTACGGACTGTTCGTTGGAGCTGACGGCGGAGGATGGATCGTGGGTGCGTTGATGAGTGTGGAAGAGGCGACGTGAGAGATGAAGGAGTTTGAGTGCTCGTCTTGGTCGTGTTGGTTTTTTGAGGGATGATAGGAGTCAGGGGGATGTGAGCGTCAGTAGCGTCTATGATGGTGTGTTAAAGGTATTTGGTGGCTTTAAGTAGGCTGTCAGCATCGGTGTTATTTGGTTTCTCTGCTTCTATTTGGCCATCGATGAATTTTCTGTGATTATTCAAGTTGATATTGCGGTAGTTCTGAATGTATCGGTGGGGTGTAGGATTGGGTGGGCGTGGGGTCTTAGGGACATTGTATTGGATGGAAAGCATGATCGGGAGGTGGTCGCTGCCAATGGAATCGAGAACATGATTGGGTGGTGCGGGTTAGGATATTTGTGGAGGCTATAATTATATCAGTGGTTGTGTTTGATTCAGGGCGCTTGGGTGAGGGGATGTTAATGATGTCACATCTCATGGTTGCTAGGGTTTGATGGAGTTCTTGTTGGGTGCGACTATGGATATCGATGTCTGCCATGATGATATATGAGCTGTAGTCATTATCTATGTAGGATGTGAAATTGATTGGGAGTGGAACGCGGGATCGAATGTACATAGTGAGGAGGGTGACGGCGAGGGATTTTAGGAATGCTGTGACGATGACATTTTCAGATGGATGATTCAGGGGTGGGTGTATTTGGGTGGGGATATGATTTTTATATCCAATGACCACACCTCCGCGCTCTACTTGTGAAGGGTTGTCGGATCTGGTGAGTTGATAAGGGGAATTTGATGATGTGGTTTGAGGAAGATTTCGTTTAACTTGAGGCATTGGGTATCAGGGAAGGTGAGGGTATGTAGGAGAAGGTGTTTGTTGTTAGGAGTGAATGGATGTTGTTAAATAAAATGTAATGAAAAACAGGCTGTTCGAGGAGCCAGCCAATCCTTTTTCCACTATATGAGGCAGCTGTTTGCCATAGGGAAGAATTCATGTAACATGATACACTGATAAAAAAAGACGAATGAAAGTCTTTTCCGAGATTGTCCTGATGTCTATGAAATGCAAGAAATGGTTGTAGAAGTGGACGTGAGGAATTTTTTGGCCAAATTTATTTTCTGTTCTGGTTATAGTTCCTGAAAATTTCCCAAACATTACACTTGCGCCATCATAGCAAACCAGAGAGGTCAAAGTTATTTTCCATAAGCGTATTTAACGTTAATTCGGTGAAAGTGGCTGCATCAAGGTTTTCAATAGTTGTAACTGCCAGCAACGAGTCTATCCATATTGTAACGTATTACTATTGCAATACATTCTAGGTTTTTTATCTCTAGCCCCATCTTCCATTAGAGTAAACCAGTCACGTCAGATTCCTCAATATCATTAACAATGGAATTTCGCGCTGCTTGAACCATTGCTTTAATTTTTTGATTTTGAATTTCGGGTGAACGATATGTTGCAGTTTGTTTTATATGACTGATGGCCTCCTTCAAATTCGAATGTTTCATGCATGTGTATTCAAACAAATTATTAAATAATACTTCCTCCAAAATATAATTTCCACGCAAAGCAAATTCATTAATAACTAGAAATCCTATTACTTAAATAATAGACTTAATATAAGACCTATTTTTTATTGTGTTTCGACGTGTTAACCTTTCATCAATGCTAGTTGTAGATATTATATAAATTTGTCCTGCCATATCGCCATGGCTTGTGTTTGAGATATGGATTTTTAATCAGTGACATTTTTCCAGTTTCTGAATCCTGCGGAAGTACATAAAGTCTGTTTGCTTCCATGAGGTAATAATTGCTGGCAAGAGTAGCAAAAAGCAGCATCTTTCTCGACTGCAACCATTTATATCACTTGAACCAGACCACTACAAAGGTCCTGTTAATTTTCTTTTAGATGTACATCTAAATTAACTTGCTTTATCGTTTCTCCGATTTGTGCAATATTAGATGGAATACTACAGTTAACATTACCAACATCTTTCACCAAACCTGTTTCCATAGGACTACGAGTGGTAATTGTATTTTGTACTTCCAACTGTTTTGAGGAATGAGGTCTTTCTTGGTCAATTTCCTCTTCAACTCTTCGTTTTTTGCTAAAGAAAGCCCGTATACCCATCGCAAAATAAATTGGTCTTCAGTTCAGAGCAATAAATAAAAAATTCTCACTAACTGGCTGAAACATTGTATCTACAGTACACTAACGAACATCATAGACAATATACACTTCAAATAGCATCTGTGAGCAGGATAAAGAATTGGTATATATGATAGTGACGAACTGTAGTTCATTCGGAATTGTTTACATGTCACTATGTTAGTAGTAAATTAATTTTTTCCCATCATTTCATACTATGAACAAACAGTTTAGGTAAATAGCGTATTAACTTAGTTGATGGTATCTTTTAAGGTAGGGCATTGGAATTTTAAGGTAGGGCATTGCCCCACAATGCCCCCCCCCCCCCCCCTAGCTACGGCCCTGAGCTCTACTATCCATTTGGCATCCATTGTACATATCATCTGAAACATCTTGCAGGTAGCCTACTGATTTTCAGTCTAAAAATGCTTTTCCTACTGAAAACTATTATTGTAATAACATTCATTTTGTCTTCCATTTATTTTAATAGCTTAAATTTCACATAAAACTCTTTACATTCTTAAATACCATTTTCTTCCTAAAATTGTTTCTACCGTTAAAATTATCCAATTTATCTTTTTTTTAATGTAAAACTCTCATTTTCATTCTAGTTATTCCCTTTCAATATATTAGCTACTTTTCCTGTCTTTATTCTCTTAAACAATAACTTTTCTTCTTGTTCTTTCCTTTTTTCTGTATTTATGATGTAACCTTCCAATTTTATTATTAATAACTTCTCAAAAATCATTCCAGATTCAAGACATACAACAAACTGTTTCAAACTGCTTAATTAGTCCAGTACATGTCAGGAAGATTTTATTTTAAGTATTAACCCATTTTTGTTAACACCTGGACAACTTAATACTTGTGCAAATACCCCGAAAATATAAATGCCCACTACTACATTACGGTAAATTGCAGATTGTGGGGAACTAACTGTTCTTGATATTTCCCATTTTAATTTAGGTCAATATGGAGAATGTATGCATGTTTCCAATTTTATTTTGATTATTAATTATTTGAATATTCTGGATAAATAAGAATGATAATTATAGCTGATACACAACTTCTGTGTAGAGTGAACTGTAATTTGCCATCTGTCAGAGTCTCCTTATGGTGGAGCATGCAGTGCTAATGTATCCTATTCCTTAACTCACCATGTGGCACAATTGTACAATGACAATTTCGTTCCTTGTGTGATAATACATATTCACCTAATAAACAATGACTTGAAGATAATGTCACAGATACAGTACATATGCCCATTTGGTTAAATTAGAATGATTAAAAAATTAAAAATGAAACTAGTGAAATATAGTCTTCGCGGGTTTTCCGCCGTATGTTGTTGAAGAGAGAGCTTTCGGCGGCTGGCTCTGCCGCCATCTTCAGGTTAGATGTGTGCTGCAGGGAGTACGAGTGCAGCGCTGGTACTCCCTGCAGCACACATCTAACCTGAAGATGGCGGCAGAGCCAGCCACCGAAAGCTCGTTGTTGTCTCTCTTCAACAACATACGGCGGAAAACCCGCGAAGACTATATTTCATCGATACGCCGTGAAAGCCTTCGTTCTCACAATGAAACTAGTGTTTGCTGATGTTTAAATGATGCTTTTACATTAATTTATATAAATATAATAAATATTTGTCTTTTGGTTTTAACTCTATATTCTTTGCAGACATGGGATAAGGTATTGTGCAGATGTTCTCCAAGGGTTTATAGTAAATGAAAAATAGTACTGTCATATTTGAAATGATTAATATCATTACTAGCTGGTACTCACAACTTTGTTCTTTTTTTTCCTGAGAATTTTGAAAGTTTTATGTTTTTGCACTGAACCTTAAGGATAAAAAGTATCCTGCCAAATCAGCAACCTGCCAGTGAAAGACCCATTAAAATTGGTTCACACACTAAATGTTGCATATAAATTATTTATATTTACTAATAACTGAAAAAGCTGAAAATGTACCATATTCTATAACATTATTCAAGAACATTTTAGTACATTTAATAACATTCTAGGAGATTCCAAAGATTTTAGAACACTTTGGTCTAAATAAGAAAATGCCCTCGGTCGACCAATTTCTACCACCATATCTCCCACATCCCTACAGCTACTGACATGCAACCACCATAGTGCACGATGGAAGACTCCAGGCTACTATCACACATAAACAACAGTGGTCTGCACTAAGTATTTGTGGTTGTGAAGTGAAATATAGCAACACACATTTCTTTAGTCAAAATATGAAAATATCTCTGGTTGACCTTTTTCAGTCTCCATATCTCTCACACCCCTAATGCTACCAACATGCAACCACTGTAGTGTGACTACTACACACAAACGCCAGTGGTCTGTGTTAGGTAGTTGTGGCTGCAAAGTGAAATATAGACACACACACATATTTGATAGGAATTTGAAAATTCCCTAGATTGACCACTTTCAAGCACCATATCTCCACCAGCTAGCTATTGATATGAAGCCAACATAGTGCACGATGGGAGATTTGAGGCTTCTAATACACAACACCAGTGGTCTGCCGTAGTTGGTGGTGGTTGAAGAGTAAATTATAAGGACACACACATCTATTTTTATGTACATATATTTCTAATTATCATTAGTAGTGAAAGGTCCCAAACATTTCATTCTTGATGCTGACATATATAGCTATAACACTGGTAGGTCAGTGGTTAAGGCACCTGATTTCAAATGATTTGAGTCTGCTGTCAGTTTGAAATCCTGGTGGGGCCAGAAATTTTTTTTCAATTGTTCATATGAGCTATGCTAGGATATGGTTCAGATTTCACATGAATTATAGATCCCAGGCTGTCCACCTCTGACACAATTGCTTAGTACACCTCCTTCAGGATGATCCAACCAACTGACCAACCATTGGAGACTAAGTTAGTTTTATTTAATCTATTGAAGGAAAGTCTTACATTGCCACCTGTCTGTGAAACATGTAACTTGTGTGTTCTACATGATATGTGTATTTTTTATTTGTGAAATGTGTAGTTTATAAGGTGAAGATTGGGAACCATCCCAGTATTTGTCTAGATAATTGGGGATAAACTGCCTAAAAACTGTAGTCAGGATGGCAAGTACAAAATCCCTACAGTGTTTTTAGTAAATTACTCATCACTACCTTGGTAACTTATTTCAGTCCCTGACACCCTTTCCCATAAAAGAAAATTTTTACACTCCATCATGTATGAAATCGAGTGGCAGCTTGTGCCTATAGTCATCTTTACCCATCCATGCATTTCCCAGGTGCCATCATCTATGATAAGTGTCGCTTGTGCCCAGTGTGCCATTGTGAATCCCTGATCTAGTTTGCGGCACCTCACTGCACTGGGTTGCACTTGCAATATCTGAGATTGATTATTTATAGTTTATTTTTTTTCTGTTTTTGTTGTTCCATCTGCAACCAGTTGGATCAGCTGTGATTATTTTTTGTCAATGAAATGAATTGTCTAAACATCTTGCTGAGTTTTGATGTTACCAATTAGGTGTTCATCTGCCTTTAGACCCAAAAACAATAATATCTAAAGCTGAGTTGTGATATAATTTTATATCTATGAATCTATGAAACAACTGGTTTATATTCAAAATTAACATAGGGGTTCTTCATATATTAAGTATAATTCTAAACTGCATATGCATACAAAAGTGCTTATGCAACCAACTTTACTATAATAATTAAAAATGAAATTGATTCATCTCAGTTTGATAAAAATATAATTTGATCAATAATGATTTACTGAATTGGTAAAAAAGTTTTATGTAAGTTTACGTAATGTTTTTGTGCTAATAAATCAACCATCACACACACAATTTCATTTTTGTTTTCTTTTTGCATTTAATACAACCATTAGCAGTGAATGAAACTGTTCAGGCTAACAAACATTTATCTTTGTGCAATTATTTCAGAAACAGGATGCAAATAATCTTCCCCAATGTTTTGACACAATAGTGTTTTCTTAGGTTTTTTGTTACATGATGATACATAAATACAATTTTGGAACAATGTGCTTTACTGTGTTCATCAGATTCTATGTGAGCTTGTTTAGAAAACAACCAATAATGTTGTGGTTCTGCTTTTTGAACAACCTATGTAGTCAGAACCTGATGAAGATGGTAGATTGCACCATTGAAGTGTATATAAAAATAAGGAAGGACAGGGAAATTTAACAAAACACTTATCATAGATTATGGCACCTGGGGAATGCATGGGAGGGAAAATATGACTATAGGCACAAGCCACTCAATTTTATACATGAGGGTGTGGAAAAATTTTCTTTTATGGGTATGGGTGTCAGGGATTGGAGTAAGATATGCAGGGTAGTGATGAATAATGTACTAGAAATGCTGAAAGAATTTTAAATTAAAATTCACAAATCACAAAAGAAGGAACTTAACACTGAAACTATATAAGATAATAATGATAATAATTATAATAATAAAAAATACTAAGAAACATGTTATTAGATGGTTACTGAAATTGCCACCGGAACATGTACTCTATCACAGTTTAATTTAAATAAGTGCAATTCAACACAAAAAAGATGATCATAAGTAATGTAATATTTTGCTTTTGAACCTTATTCTTGCAACTAAATGAGACACTTAATGAGGTCAAATGTGTTTACACTGACATCTACTGTGATGACGTCTGACCTCGTTAAGTGTTATATTATACATGGTGCGGCAAAAAGATCTGACGGTTTTAAAGTATAAATATAGTTTTCTCGGGCTTCCAGCCATGTTAATATATCATATTTGTGGGACGTTTCGAAGGCGTCCATCTCTGCCTCCATTCTCAACCAAATGTCAGTGTATAACTGTTTGTTTATTCAGCCGCTGCTACGGAAACGGTTTTAAAGTAAACACAACATGAAAAATAAAAGTGATACAAAATATTTTATTGCTTATTACAGAAAGGTGTTCACGTAAATAAATGAAAATAACATCAGAACAACCAATTTAATCCGTTTAAGATGTGAAAATAACGTCCTTTAAATGACGTCCATCTTTGACCAAGTCATTCTTCCAGCCTTGCACTGAAGCTGTTGAACACCTGCTCTAACATCGCACGAGGCAGGTTGGCGATTTCTTGGCCTATGGCTTCTTTCAGTTCGTCCAGTGTGCAGGGTTTGTTTGTGTAAACTCTTGCTTTAAGGAACCCCACAAGAAAAAAATCACAAACGCTAAGGTCTGGAGAGTGAGCTGGCCATTCAATGTCCCCAAAACGCGAGATTACTCTACCATGAAACTTACTTCTCAAATCTTCCATAACCTCATTGGCTGTATGGGCAGTTGCCCCATCCTGCTGGAACAATATACTCTTGCGCACTAAACTATTTCTCTTAAGTTCAGGGATCAGGAAGTTTTTCAACATCAACAAATAACGTTACGAATTAGCCGTAACGGTGCGACCACCCTCTTCAAAGAAGTATGGCCCAATGACACACCTTTTCATTACACCACACCACATGGTAACCTTAGGACATTCATGCAGTTGTTCCGGATTTGTAGCCGACCAATAGACCTAACGAAAGTTCTGTTTGTTTACATAACCATCCAGATGGAACCGTGCCTCGTTGTTCATCATTAAAATTGTTTCATCAGTCAACATCGCAATCATTTCTTCTGCAAATGCTTTACGCTTTGCATAGTCATTAGGCTTTAACTGCGGGACAATAGCCACTTTTACGGGTGGAAGTGCAGATCGAGACGTAATATTTGTCTTACTGAGCGGTCAGACATGTGCAAAGCAGCAGCTTGTTTACGGGCCAACCGCTGAGGACTTGCTTCCACATTTTATCTTACTTGATTGATATTCTCTGGCAGCTGGCTTATCTTGGATGGCCTTTTAATGCTGAACCCGGTAGCTCTGAAGGTTCTCACCCATAGCATAATTCTTTTACGAGTTGGGATTATTCTCCTTGGACCCACATTAAAACGTCTATCGGAACTGCCACTGAGCAGCAATGCAGGAATCGCAACTTTTAAATACGCCTCGACAACAAAATCACGGTACTCACCAGACCACTGCTCCATGGTTACTACAAATGTCCACATGTGGGCAATGGACTGCGCCTATTCCCCACCACCCTCCACCATCTACTCGCTCTACAAATACAGCAGCGAAAACCCATCAGATCATTTTGCCGCACCCTGTATATAATCATCTTTTATATATGTACTGCAGACAACCTCAATACTAAAACACAAAATGGTTATTACTGAATGCTGATAAAATAGTACATATTATGGGGAGTTATATGAAGACTAATTACTAAGATGTATTTCTGTGAATATTAACTTGGGGTTCATATTAATGTATTTGTGTAATAATGTTCAGATCACTTACTTTTCAGACAGAATAAATATCAGTGCAAAGATGGGAGTTGTATAGATGCAAAGTTAATATGTGATGGTGTTAATGACTGTGCAGACAAGTCTGATGAAAGTCAAGATTCATGCATCAATACATATGTGTAAGTAAATAACTAAAATACTTACATTTTTAAAAATAACAATGATTGTATGATAACACTGTTCTGATTTCCTGTTTACATGTGTACAGGCCTGCACTTACCAGCTTCATTTCAAACAGTGTACTATCTTCATCTGTTCCCTGCCTAATAAGTACATTTCAGTGTGGCAGTGGAGAATGCGTTCGTGGTTCAAGTAAGTGCGATGGTAAAGAAGACTGCCAGGATGGTTCTGATGAACGTTTACCTGAATGCCCAGCTCCTACCCCAGTACAATGCAGGTGAAATTGTTATTTACAAACTGTGTAGTGAAAAAAAAGTTAAATTCTTATTTGAAGTTGCATACTATAGGAATATGGTTTAATGTTTGGTGTCATGTAAATGAGACATAGAACAAAAAGTTAACCATCCACATGAAATTAATAAGTAAATTGCTCTGAAAGTCTGTGTGGTATTAAAAGCTTGTGATTTTTATTTAACAGAATTTTTGTCACAATTTT
>JARYHS010012519.1:19733900-19781175 GCA_031002005.1 Vandiemenella viatica | reverse complement strand
CTTGAGAAAGTTCTTCACGCTGTTTGGGACTTGGACAGCAGGATATGAGAGATGGTCTTGCTTGGCTCCTAATCACCAGATACTGCACCAAATCCCAGAAGTTCGAGGTGTGACATTGTTGCCGGCGATTCGTCTGCCCTATGGCTTCGCAAACACGCGCAGACTACTCGGAGTCTTTCGGGAGAACAGGTTGAACGGACAAGCATAAGGTTTAACTCTCTCCATTCTTTCATTTCTCATCTACAAGATAAACAACACAGTACAATAACCTCTCACAACATCACAGTCAGACAAAAACACTGCAACGTGAACAGTGGGCAAGCCACGTGAATCCACTCCTGTTGAATCTCCCCGAGACACTGCTACGGAGGAAAACACCATCCATACTTCAAGCTACCCATGAATACCTAGTACGGTACACAATTATCAATAGTTCAAAACTACGTTTTTTTTTGTTTTTTTTTTTTTTTTACTAATGGCTTTTCGCTTCGTCTACGTCGAGGTCATTAGAGGTGGGATGGAACTGGGGCACCGAGCGGGGCGGTGTAACAGTTAGCGTTCTCGCCTCGCATTCGGGAGGACGGCGGTTCGAATCCCCGTCCGGGCATCCATATTTGGGTTTTCCATGGTTTCCCCAAATCACTCCAGGCAAATGCCGGGAAGCTTCCTTCAAAAGGCCATGGCCGAATTCCTTCCCATTCCTAGCACCCATCCTTTCCCGTCTCCTCGATATTAAAAAGAGACGTAAAGCAGTTACAAAAAAAAAAAAAAAAAAAAAAAAAAAGGACTGGGGCAAGGAAATGGAAGGAATTTGGCCTTGGCCTTTTGAAGGAAGCAAAACAGCATTCGCCTGGAATGATTTGGGGAAATCATGGAAAATCCAAATCTGGAACCGAGCGTCGTGAGTGAATGGTTAACGCTCTGGCCTCGCATTCGGGAGGACGGGGGTCCGGGCATCCAGATTTGAGTTTTCCATGGTTTACCCAAATCACTCCAGGCGAATGCCGGGATGCTTCCTTCAAATGGCCATGGCCAAATTCCTTCCAGTTCCTTGTCCCCATTCCCATCGCGTCTCTAATGAACTCGACGTCGACGAGGCGTAAAGCCATAAGTAAAAAAAAAAAAAAACTGGATGCCCGGACGGGGATTCGAATCGGTGTCCTCCCGCATGCGAGGCCAGAGCGTTAACTACTCACCCATCAAGCTCGGTCAATCTACATATTTTCAGAGCATTGAAATGAGTTTTGTGAGTCAATATGGTGTTTTCACCGTGCTTAAGGAGAGGGGGGGGGGGTAGTTGAAGTACAGATGGAGTTGTTACATCACAATGGAACGAGGGCACTTAATGGTGGGCAGATATTTCTTTAAAATAACTGCAATAAAATTTTCCGGTTACTGCGATAATTGGTGGAAAAATCAATATTGCAATGACAGACATTAAAGGCTCATGTAATTATATTAAATAGGGGCACGCAACGTTTACAGAGATCGTCGTTAGAGTGAATGAGGAATGGCTACCTTCTCGGGGACAGGTAGAGGACCGCCGTTACCGGACGGTAATCGCTGATGAAATGTCTGTCACCCGCGGAGCAGTTGGTTATCTCTAATAACTCATCGTTCCTATTTCGTGTCAAAATAAAAAATATCCTAATTCACCGCCAGGACTAAGATCTGTGTGTTATTATGGACCGTCCATAAACCACGTAGCCTCATTTTGGCCTCCTGTGAACCCCCCTCCCCCCCCACTCCCCAAGTAGCCCGACGTTGATTTTGCTTCTACCGCTCCCCCTCCCCCCAAGTAACACGTAGCACGTAGCATTTTTTTCCGTTTGATTCCACAAGACATTTTGGTCAGTTTTCTCTTGTCAAACTATTGTAAATTACAAACGGGGATAATTAAATGAAGGAAATAAATATTTACATGCTGTTGTGTGTTCTGTACCTGTAATTATATGAACGGAAAGCTACGTGGCCTGGCTCGGAATGTCTCCCCCCTCCCCACGTAGCGCAGCGTAGACTTCCAGCCAAAATCTCCTCCACCACGTAGTTAATGGACGCTCCATTAGAAATCCAATCAAAATCTGAGTGGAAGTTTTTTCGTGAACCCCGTTCATCCAAACAGAAAAACAGAACCCTAAGGTTTCCGCGGTTCGGGTTATGTCGTTTCCATTCTCCCGGGAGGGGCCACGCACTCGAATCAATTGTTAACGTTTCGGCCGAAGTTTTTGACCGTTCGTCTTGATGTGTAACTTGCGGCTGGGTAAGATAAATTTGTTAGTTACGCATTTTTGGATTTATCAACTTGTTTCGCCAAATACGTTCCCTGTTTTCACATTTAAATTTAATATCGACTGTGAATATGAATTTATTAATTATTCAAGGAAATAGGTTGAACAGTTGCAGTTGTCTTTTACTAATGAACCTGTCATAAGCTAACATTTAGTTGTAAGGCTTTTGGACTGAGACCCATTTACTGTTAATATAAATACAAAAATGTTAAAAAATATAAAAATGGTGCTCCATCTTATATTGAGTTGACAAATGAAAATATATAAAACAACACGACACATAACTAAGAAATAAACATACTGAAAATATTACATATGATTTTAACAATTACTCGAAGTGATCGATCAAATTTGACCTGTTACAAGCAGAGAACGATTTTTTGAAAAATGATGATACGTTATATTGAATAAACAAGCATAGACTATAAGGGCACCAGAATGCTTCAAAGTTTGCATTTGAAATTGAAAGTCTTTCAATACTATCAATGCTCTCGGCTTTTAATATTAAACTCAGTTTATTCTTAACAGGAGAGCCTCCGAGAGGCTGTTGCTAATATTTTAATAATTAAAATTGTAGAGTGTGGCTGACTTTGATCATCCTACTATAGTCTTGAGGTAATTGTACTTCTATATATTTCACGCGTTGTACTTGGCAATTTTTCTTCTTCTACCGAATAATCCATTTTGAGGGTACGATAAATCAACTTTGGCTATGTTTCTTTGTATTTAATTTTCTTTGTTTCCAAACTCCCTTCATTATTTGAGAGTGTTGTTCCTTTTCTTCCTGGGTCCACTTTCATCCTTTTATGTATTTCAGTCTTTGCTGAAAACCTGCATTTTGAATTACTTCTCTAAAAGTGTTCTGTTGTATATTATATCTGTTTTCACTCCAGCGTTTTTCATGTCCTTTTCAGTTTCAGAGAACCATGTGGGTTTGGATTTGAATTTGTTCAGTAAGGTGAAGATCTGTTTCGATTGTCTATTACTATCCATTCTGTATATGAGCCCGGTACTAAGCAATTAAAACTAGGACGCGGAACTATACAAGCAGCATTGAAACGAAATGGAAGTTGCTTCTCGCATTCGAAGTGTTTATATCATAAAAATATAATGGAAAACAGTTACGTTTATAGTTGAAAGTTTGAAATTACTTTTTCTGTTTGATATTTAAATGAGTGTGTAACTCTGTGAATAGTTATTTCAATCTTTAGTCGGCTTTAACTGTTATCATTATGGCATACGAAATAAATAGATAAATTGGAGAGTTTTTTTCCCCACACGCGGGCCAGCTATGCACTGCTAACACGAGAAGTTTAATGGATTTGCACATTGAGCTTGATTGTTCTAACATACACTTCAAGTATTTGATAGCCTTCTCAATAAATCGGTGCCACCTTCGCAGTTGTCTTTCCAATATAATCGCCTATATCTTTTGTCAAAGTGCAATGTCATATGTCAAAAATCTATTTTTGTATCAATCAACTGCCATCTGTGCTACCAAACCAATGTCTAGGAAAGACAATCCTGGGTTCCAGTACCGCAAAGTATGACAAGCAACTGTTTTTTTCTGAGACGTTCTTTCATGTTTGTTTATCTTGGAACATATTCCGCCACCTCTTGTTACTGTCATCTCGCCTAGAAGGAAACTCTCTGTTGGTTTAGCTCGCACAGAGCAAACGACCGCTGAGTTCACGCCTTGTTTGCGAATATCGCTTTCCTGGCGTCTCTGCTGCAGGAATGACCGACCCATCAATCTCACCTAATCTGAGCGTGACTCATCGGAACACGCAATATCCCGTCATTCTAGTCTGCGACCAGTCTATGCACAATTATTACTACCTTGCCATATTACGTCATACTAGGTATCTTGTTTTCGTTGTACTTAACCCTGTTCACAGAACTGCAGTTGTGTTTAGTTGCCGCTCTTCATAATCTGTTCTTCTTATTTTTACTGATTCCGTACCATAAAGTCATAAAGCTTTTATGTTTAAGAGCCCAAAGCAAAGCTTTACATTTTTCCACGAATTGTGATCTATAAACAGGTACACAACAGAATACCATATAGAAATCTATATTAACATATTTAGAGCATTAATCGTTATTTTCCCCTGCTGTATCAATTGGAATCAACTGATAAAATCGTCATGAATATATGTGAATTTCTTTCACACTTAATTTGGGTTGCTGGGCCGTTTTGTTCTGTTTTAGAATGCCGTCTCATTCATGAGTATCTATAGATTTTTGTTATGTCTGTATTTCATTTTTATTCTAAAAGTAACTACAACTTAATATTCCAGTTATAAATGCGTATTGCAAGATAAAAAAAAAAAAAATATTTGAAAAATTAGAATGACAGATGTGCTTTGCCACCTGTATCACAGATTTGTTTATATGTTTTAGTGTGGTTATTAGAAAATTTGGTATTGATTTTATTTTCGATTATAGTACGGGGTGTAAGAGCACTTTTATGAAAAATAACTTTGCCACATTATGCTGGAACATCAAACATTTGGCATTGCTAGTCTACACTGAGTACAGAAGAATTTGCTTTGGACTAAGTTTACATATTTTTTATTTAGG
Organism: Vandiemenella viatica; assembly: GCA_031002005.1. Taxonomy (NCBI): domain Eukaryota; kingdom Metazoa; phylum Arthropoda; class Insecta; order Orthoptera; family Morabidae; genus Vandiemenella; species Vandiemenella viatica. The sequence goes on along the minus strand of JARYHS010012519.1, from coordinate 19,776,307 downwards.
AAGTTTGAGACAGTGATTAAATAGATATTCTACGTGGTTTTACATTGCAATTATCCTTGACTTCCAGCCAGACATGCCTTTATTTCCTGACCTGCAGGAACTATCACCGATTCGCTTGACTGGGAACAACTGCCCCCCCCCCCCCTTGTTTACGTGGTGATCTACTTGTTCCACACGCCGATTCAGATGCCGCAGGCTACCTTGACAACACTGTGTAACTTTGAACAATCGTGTTTCAAAATAAACACACGTATATTCACGTAGCTCAGTGGACAATGCCCGCAGTCGGAGTTCCGCTGTGATATTCGTAGTGTGAACAACTATTTCCTGCTGGTTAACTGGAATCGTATAAAGGCTTTGCAAACTACCCGGACATTGATTGTGGACTACGATTAGGCTCAGTGACTGCAGATTTACCCGGCAACTACACAGGCGACGGATGGGACCTACGGCAACGGACACCTCGGCGCACGGCACTGGACACGGACTGGCAGACAATTCGGCAATGAAGAAAATGGCAACAAGTGGGAGCGCGTCAGACATGGCAATGTCTGAAGCCCAATCCTACAGTGAAAGTGATAGTGAATGTGAGATGTCAAACCCAGACAACATCAACAATATTCTACTCAGACCAGCTATCAGTCAAAACATGGATTTTTCCCGATTCACAGAAGTGAAAGGTAAAAGGAAACGCGGCGGCAGACAGAGTGGCAAAACGAAGCAAGCAAGAAGCAACACGGAAATTCCGACACAAAACCGATTTACACCATTGGAGGCATTCGGAAAACCAGGACAATAAGAAAGAAGAGGAGACATCAAATGCACAAAACTACAGGAACTCAGCCAGAGCAAAAGAAGGAAACCTTTCCACCTATTGTTATCGGAGTGGTTAAAGAATTCATTCAAATGAACCAAATAATTAAAGAGAAGTTGCAAGGGAACCTAAAGGTTGTATACAGAGGTGACACCTTGAAGTACCATGTGGAAAATATACAGGACTACGAGTTTATTAACAGATTTTTTAAAGAAAATGGAATACCCTTCTATACATATCAATTACCAAAAGGTAGTAATAAAAGGATTACCGCCAACAGTGAAAACAGAGGAGATAGAAGCTGAGTTAAAACAAAAAGGCTATGGAGTGCAAAGTGTGCACCAATTTAAGAAAAAAGATACGTCCACCAAGAAACTGATCCCACTGGCGGTCTACCAAGTTACACTCAATACACCGTCTGACTCAGAACGCATCTACAACGAGCGAGCAATTTTATATACCACGATACAGGTGGAACGATACAGAAGTCCCCTAGGTCCACCCCAGTGTATGAGGTGCCAAAGAATAGGGCATACTGCCAATTACTGTACACTCCCGCAAAGATGTGTAAAATGCGCTGAATACTATTCCACAAAGGAATGCAAGTTGCCAGAAAAATCACCAGCCAAATGCGCCAACTGCCAGGGTGCGCACGCAGCTTCATGGAGGGGATGCCCGGTGTTCCAGGCAGCAATAAGACCACCGAGACCCAACCAAAATGCAAAAGACAATATTAAAAATGGGATAGAGATGACGACCCAGAAAAAGATACTAGTAAAACAAATATACTAGTAGATACTAGGAAGACAACCCAAAGAGAACACCGGAATAGAAGATCCTACGCAGATGTGACAGGAGGTAGAGACGAAAAACAAAGAAGAAGAAATGAAGAAAGGGGAAGTGGCAATCAATCAGAAGACGACGCAACATCAAATGATTGCATGAACGCACTGAGAAACATGATGGAAAAACTGAAAAGACTAATTATAAATTTGAAAGAAGCCAGAGGCCCCTTCGACAAGGTAATGGCCCTGGCTGAAGGTGTAATAGCCCTCCTGGAATAATGGAGAGAAAAAATATACAGAAGTTACAGGATATCAACATAACAATATGGAACGCGAATGGACTAAAGGGAAAAAGAGAAGAACTGCAACAATTTATAAGACGATACCAAATCGATATCCTACTAATAAGTGAAACACATCTAAAATCTAGGGACCTATTCAAGATAGAAGGAATGGAGATATACCGTACAGATCGCCCACATGCCAGAGGAGGAGGGACAGCCATAGTGATACGTAAAACTATTACACACCAACTCATCCAGATGGCACCCCTTATAGAACTAGAGGCAACAGCAATCAAAATCCAATCAAGAGAAGGCAAGGTTATTTTAATCGCAGCCTACCTTGCACCCAATCGTACCCTTATGGAACAAGACATCGATGTTATCCTATCAACGGGTGACAAGATAATCCTGGGCGGTGATTTAAACGCTAAGCACGAGTCCTGGAACTCCAGATACTGCAACAGTAGAGGCGAACAACTACTAAAAATAACAGAAGAAAGAAATGTGGAGGTGATTGGTCCGACGGAGCCGACGCATATACCATTTAATCACCAACACTACCCAGATGTTCTGGATATAGCAGTAATAAAAAATATCACACAACATATCCAACTGGAGACGAAAAACGACCTTTCATCAGACCACCAGCCTGTAAACATCAAGCTTAGCAACTGGATAACATCGGAGAAACCGATAAAGAAAATAACAGAAATAAACTGGAAATATTTTACCCGCCTAGTACACAATAAAATCCACACAATACATGCAGTTAATACGCCAGAAGAAATAGATAAAGCAGTAAAACATCTGGAGAATACAATTTAGACAGCCAATAGCAAGGCTTCAACGATTACAAGTTTTGAAGAAACAAACAATGCCGACTTACCACCGTTATTGGAAGACCTAAGATACCTGAAGAATAGATATAGAAAATTATGGCAAAAATATCGAGACCCTCAAGATCAGAGAGAATATCACCGCCTTTCAAGACAACTAGAAGACAGACTACGGGAAAATCGAATAGAGAGGTGGGAGGACAAAATGGCCAACTTGTTACTCACCAACAGAGATGCATGGAAACTTATCCGGGCACTGAAGACGAAACGACAAGCGAAATCGGCAATAATTGGACCTACCGGAGCCATGTTCACCCCTGTCGCGAAGGCGGAAATACTCGCAGAAACGTTTGAGAAACACTACATGACACCGCAAAAGCCCTTAGAGGGAAAGGAAAAAAGAGAAGAGGAAGAAATAAAGTACCGAGCCGATATCATTCGAACTGAACCAGCGAATACACTCCCGGAATTGACAACGCCGAAGGAGGTACGAGGGGTAATCACGAAGCTGGCCAATAATAAGGCTGCAGGGCCGGACAATATAAGAAACGAACAGCTAAAACGATTACCGATAAAAGGGATAGTACTACTCACGAGAATAATCAACGCATCAATGATTACCGGCTACTATCCTGAGTCATGGAAAACGGCGAGGATTGTGGCAATACCAAAAGTGTGGAAAGATCATACAAAACCTGAAAATTACCGACCCATTAACCTCCTTAGCGCCACATCAAAGGTTATGGAAAGGGTTGTCTACAAGAGCATAGCAGCAAATATAGGGCAAAATAAAACAATAAGAAAAGAACAACATGGGCTTCAACCAAAAGCATCAACCGTAACAAAACTCCGACACCTGGTGGAGGAATCAGTGGGAGCATTCAACAAAGGAAAATCCGTGGCGGCGGCTTTTCTAGATATAGAGAAAGCATATGACAAAGTGTGGAAGGATAAACTAATCGTGAAGATGGACACAAACACGAATATTCCCCGGTGCTATACAAAACTAATAGGTAACTTCCTGAAACATAGGCAATTCTATGTGACTGTAGATGGTCAACAGTCAACAAAACAAACGATGAGAGAAGGAATACCACAAGGAGCAGTACTTTCACCGACCCTGTTTAACATTTACGTGAACGATATACCGTGCCCGGAGAAAGTTTACATCGCTCTATTCGCAGATGATATTACTGTTTTTACCATAGGATACAGTCATAAAAAAAATATCAAAAGACTACAACGGGCTCTCAATAAAATATTCTTATGGTGCCAGAATAACAAAATAACAATAATCTCTGGTAAATGTGCGGCTGTATATTTTACAAAAAAGAGACCAGACTTTGATCACCTCCCAAGAATAATAATAGCAGCACAAACAATCCCATGGGTAATAGAACACCGTTACCTAGGAATTATACTTGATCAAAAATTACTATTCCATCTGCACATAAGAGATGGATTCAAAAAAAGTCTCGCAGTGATTTTAAACCTCTTTCCAGTCCTGCGTAGCGGAGAACTGATGGTTGAGACTAAACTAAGAATCTACAAAACGGTCATAAGACCGTTTATGTTGTATGGATGCCAAGTCTGGGGAGCTGCAGCGAAATCAAACATTGAAATGCTACAGCGATTACAAAACAGATGTCTTAGGATGATATTAAATGCACCAATATTTACACCAACCAAACAATTACATGACCTAACGGGACTGCCTACAATTAAAGAAGAAATATACCACCAGAGCATGAACTTTTATACCAGGCTAGACCAAAACAGGAACAACAATGATGATAGACTGAAAGAACTCGGCACCAAAAGACCCAAACCCTGGCATAAATATAAACTACCCCGCAGTACTATTGAATTAGAATATAGTAACTCGTAAACATTAGAATAAACAAATAAATAAATAAATACATAAAAAAGGGGGTTTCCATTAAGGCCGTACCGCAAGGTTAGGCCAAAGCAGGTTTATCCCCCCAAGCGAACAACAAACAGTGCCCCCAAACAAAACTTGAACCAAACCAGTAAAACTGCTCAAGGTAGTGGGACTGTAGTATAACGACCGCTGAGGCCATAAAAAAAAAAAAAAAAAAAAAAAAAAAAAAAAAAAAAAAAAAAAAAATGCCCGCAGTCGGCCATTACGACAGGATCGCCAGTCACAACCACTACAACGTGACGTCGAGGCTCTACAACCAGGCCACCGCCTCCGGTGTGGCGAAGTTTAAGTCTTCCCGACTACCAGGAAACGCAAGTAGTTGGACAGTCCTGCACAATGTGCGACACAGTTTGTGAAACCTCACCGCAGACACATTACAGAGAATCTGCCCAGCCCCAGGTGTGGAGAGTTGAAGCAGTTTTTCCCGTACCACGCCTAAAACGATTTAATTTGCACCAAATTGACCGCGGTAAGTTGAATCATTGTAGTTTTTAGCAGGGATTGGTAATTTTCTCTGTGATCTTGACGATGCCCATTCCGCTGACCAGCTATCTGTAGGGCTGAAGGAGTTAGATGTTAGACTGACAAAAGTCTTCCAGGCAGGGCGACGTGACTTCAGCCGTATATGGTATTCACTAATTTCTCCATGGATGGGAAGAGCCTCGTTGTTTAGAATTCTCGACCATAGTTTGATTAGGACCCTTTGTCTTCTGATGTGAGGTGGTGGGATGTTGCTGAGCGCCGGCAGCCATGGAATAGGTGTAGATAAAAGAGAGCCAGTTATGATGCGCATTGTTTGGCGAAGCTGAACGTCCATCAACTGGGTGTGAGAGCTATTAAGCCACACGCTAAATCAATATTCAGCTGTGAAGTAAACCAAAGCTAGGGCTGTTGTTCTTAGTGTATTCGTATCAGCTTCCCATGTAGTTCCTGCCAGCCTCTGAAGTAAATTGTTCCGACTTCTAGCTTGGCGGCTTTATTCTGAAGGCGCCTTTTGTAAGTTTGGGACCTGTCTAATGTGACACCCAGGCATTTTGTGGTACTGTTATACTTCAGCATCTGGTCTCTGAACAATATATTTCGCTGGTAGTTCATTTGATTGTTGCTAAGATGAAATGTAGCTATTTCGGTTTTCAGCGGTTTAGGTCGAATGCACCACCTTCGAAAGTAGGCATCCATTTCCTGAAGGTCATGAGTCAAGATTTCTTCACTTTTTTTTTTTTTAACTGCTTTACGTCTCTCAACAGCGAGGTCTTTAGAGACGGGAAAGGATGGGGGCAAGGAATGGGAAGGAATTCGGTCATGGCCTTTTGAAGGAAGCGTCCCGGCATTTGCCTGGAGTGATTTGGGAAACCATGGAAAACCCAAATTTGGATGCCCGGACGGGGATTCGAACCGCCCTCCTCCCGAATGCGAGGCAGATTTCTTCACCCTCTACGAAGTTAGTTCTTTGCATTGTAAGCCTGATGTCATTAGAATATACAAATTTTCGAGAGACTGTGTTTGGAATGTCATGGGTATATAAGTTAAAAATTATAGGGGAGAGAACCGAGCCTTGTGGTAGACCATTATTTGGCTTGTGAAATCTGCTGCTGCTAAACTCAGTGTGCACCTGGAACAGGCGATTACTTAAATGTTTTTTGGTAACGAAATTATCTTTTTGCAAGAAACTGCTTTGACCCTCTCTCCAAACTGTATCGTATGCTACCGAAAGATCTAGGAATAAAGATAAGTTCTTCATTTTCTTCTGATAACCTACTTCCAAGTAGGTGGTAAGAGACAGGACATGATCACTACAGTCCCGACTGGGATGGAATCTAGCTTGTTCAATAGGGATCTGGGCTCCGATTGCCGGAGCTATTCTGTTAAAAATAAGCTTTACCCGCGTCCGTATCGTGCCCTAATCTATACGTTCTCCCTGGGTGGTGCTAAATGGGTGACAGCGATCAGATGCCGCCGTACTGCCCTTCTGGGCTTCACGGCAATGACATTTATTACAAACATAACAGTCCTTCTGAGGACTCAGAGTTCCATACAAGGACGCACAGCATCGGACCGATACAGTATCAGGTGGTGTTCGAACAGACGTGTGGAGAGTGTCAGGGGTCTGTACAGTGTTTCCACAGCGCAGAAGTGATGGGAGAACTATGAGAGTCGGACACCACGTCGTCAAATGGGTGGCTCCTACACCGCACCACCAACTCTGCGAAGCAGACTACAAGACTAACCGCAGTGTTATTTACAATTTAAAACCTAATAACGCCTCCAGGATATTTCTTTAAACCGGTGCTAACACAGTTCAAAAATATTCAATTTTTCATTTGTCTGTGTTAATTTAATTAATTTCATCGTCAATTCTAACATCGTTTTGTTGGCAATTTATGTAAACGTTAGATTTTTCCATTGAGAATCCCAATAATGTCCTTTACGCAATAACAGTTTTATAATGTATTTTAGTTTTTTGCCATTTATAGGAAATAGACATTTTTTCCATTGATCAGCGCAGCAATAGAATGCAATATTAAGTATAATGAAACTTTTTAGTCCTTAATCATCATAATTTTCAATTGCTAAGTAAAAGGTCAATTAATAACAAACACAATTGTGGTGTATGAAATTAATTAATAATACATTTAGAATTTTTTTTCGAAAGATTTAACTTTCATTTATTAAAAGTTCCACTCTTTATTGTCTAAGTAAAATGGATCTCTCGAGATTCGGAGTTTGTAATGTGTTTCAGTGGTAGATATGAAGTTCGAATAGTCACAATTTTTCAACTTATCTGTAGAATGTATCAGCAAGGTCTTACATCTAGCCTTAACGCTGATAACGTGGATTAATCTTCGCAACCTAAAAAATGAAACGTGCAAAGAGACTGACCATACAACAAAATATTGTGTAAATTTGTTATTTATTACTAGAAGCTATTTTACAATCAACATCATTCCGATATTACTGGAAATTACGTCTTAATTAGAACTGAAATATTTAAAGAATAAACAAACAAACCTTGAAACTGGCTAAAAGTATAAATTATTATCTCAAACCTGTATGAAGTATTGTAAATGTTAGAGTTGCGATGATATCAAAACTTTCTAGTGTTCTTTCAGACCCAAGTTTAATATAATGGTTGTAACAGGTATGTCAAAATAAAGTGCCAGAGAACTAAAGGTGAGGTCTGAAAGAAAGTAATCCCGCTCTCGCCTCGAATTCGGGATGACGGCGTTTCGAATCTCCGTCCGGGCATCCAGATTCGGATTTTCCATGGTTTCCCCAAATCACTCCAGGCGAATGCCAGAATGCTTCCTTCAAAAGGCCATGAACGAATTTCTTCCCGTTCCTTGCCCCAGTCCCATCCCGCCTCTAATGACCTCGACGTCGACAAGGCGTAAAGCCGAAGCAAAACAAAAAAAAGAAAGAGTCCAGAACGCTGAAGACATAAACCGGGATGCGATGATAACAATTATTATCAATTCAATGAAAGTTTCACGAGTCTCCAGCCGGATGGTGTCATAAAACGACGACGTTTCGACAAGCTGCTCGGTTGTCTTCATCAGGTCTATTTAGATGTTGCTTCTCGAAATCACATCTAAATAGACCTGATGAAGACAACCGAGCTGGTTGTCGAAACGTTGGACACCCGTGAAACTTTCATTGAATCAATACGCCGGGAAAGTCTCCATTTACAACAATTATTATGTTTTCAAAAATAATTTTCTGAAGTTCAGTAACTAAACTGGCTAAAAATACAACGCTCGTAAAATCAGACCCGTCGCTCCGTACGTCAAAGCCTCGGAACTAAGTTATTTTTCCCTCACTGTAATGAAATTCACAGAAAGTCGTATTATATATTCACTGTAAAACAGCTGTAAACAATTGTTGAAATAAATAGTGCACCTCTCAATTACTCCCTCCCCCCAGAATTTTTTTTCGGGTATCACACCGAATGCTGTGCTAAAAAATTAATTTCACATTGTTTTGCGACATTTTTATTTATCTCTGTATGTTGTGAAATATTAGCTTCTACAGCCAGAAAAATTATTTTCTCCTTCTAATTTTCTACCATATGGCTGAAATTTTTTATGGCTTTACTCCTCGTCGACGTCGAGGTCATTATAGGCGGCAATGGACTGGACAAAAGGAATGGAAAGTATTCGGATATGGCCTTTTGAAGGAACCATCTCGGGCGTTAGTCTGTAAGGCCAGAATGTTACCGCTCTTCCAGCACGCTCGGTGCGTACGTTTCGAGCTGTCTAAAACAATCTATGGGCAAAACACTTTATTTTACTTCGCAGTTTGTATACATAGTGTAAATTCAAGTCTCGTTACCAGGCAGAGGCGGTGGTTACAGTGGATGTCACGGACAAGCGGCGTGCAAGATACCACGCTCAAGGAGACCAAGCGGCGCTTTCTTACCGTTTGTTTTTGTAGATAGTGGCGTTGTTAATTAGAGGCTTGTGTAAACAGTTCTACGGGGTGTCCCACTTATCTCTTTCTGTGACCTCTATTTCATCTTCCGCATTGCCACCACTTTTCCTTGATTAACAGGTCATCTCTGTATCTTTGTGGAATATACGACGTTCACTCTATTGCTAGTTTTGAACTTCTCGTCGATAATAGACTGCTATTTTGCCTCGACTGATCAAGTAGCGAAATGTCTTGGTTCTTTATGAATTATCCCCAATTTACCAGAAACATTTTTTTATTAATCTCTGCATGAGATGCAAGATTAATTTTTATTGTAATTAGTCGTCATTCAATCAAGGGGAGATTGATACTTGGTTTCTAATTTAAGTATTACATTTTTTATTCAAATTGGAAGGTGGCAATTACGTTTATACACTCTAATTACATGAAATGAATGAAGCAAATTTTCCGTTCAAAATATATATGTATTACTAGTTCGTACCCGCGACTTCGTACGCATGGATTAAGAATTGTTTTGCCAGAATTAAATATAGAAAGTTGTTGGCAACGAAGGATTGATCCTAAACAATATCGAGTCGGAATAATATGACAGGAAAGCTAACACTATATCATTCTACCGTCGAACCTCTCTCTTGAAGAGAATCAATTTCCAACACATTTCTGTCACCATTCAATAAGGTCTCAAAACTTCATGACTACAACTGTTAATCATACTGGAAAAAATATCCTGTGCCCTTCATAGAGATTTCCTTATAAAATTCCATCACAGCGATATAGCCTTTTAGTCGTCAAAATGTAACAAAAACACAGAAACTTACTTCCGTATTTATAATAATATTACTGTGGTTCACACTCACACACTGACTGCGAACAACACCTGAGGGATCATTATAACCTAAAAAAGTGTACACCTACAACATTGCAAGACTACCTACGATTTGCCTCCCATTGCACCCCTAACTTTCTAATATCTACAGTTTAACATTCAATCCGAATAACCTACTGCCCAGGCCTGACTCTTACGATGTAAAACAATTTTAAAAAATCTTAGCCTCCTCGGAGATTTAAACCGGAGACCACGATGTTCGTAAGCAAGCGCTTTAACCACTGAGCTGCCAGTCCACTACACAGAAACGTCGTACGGCGACGTCCATATCCAATGTGTCTGTCTATCACCGTATTTCGAAGTTATGAGGCAACATGTGTTATTTATACAGATAATTTTTCAACCAAATGTGGACAGTATTTTTCTCCTTGTTTCAAAGGATAAGTGTGCACAGTTTCATCGAGATCGGATGAAAACTGTGGATTTGTATGAAGAAGAAACTAACAAACAAACAAACATACATTCATCTTTATATATAAAGATATATATTTATATACATGGCCAATGCTACGTGAAATTTTTCCTCGAAAATTTCAATTACTATAGTAAAAACAGCAAGCAACACAGTCATACATAAAATTATATCAGTGATTAACATTCCCGGCTAGGGAGAGAAAAAGACTCCATTTTAGTCCATAAGTTCGATAGAAGTTCACAGGGCATAAAACTGGGCGAAAAAGGCTTATGTAAAGAAAGAGGTTTCACTTATTAATTTTTCTTGTAGAAGGTGAATACGGCGACAGTTCTCTGCATCGAAACAAAAAGTCTTGATGTTTTGTCCTCCACAGAAAACACAACAAATGTGAAAACTCCGACGACTCACGTCAGACGATAACGTAATATTATGTGATTGTTCCGCACTGAAGCAGAACACGAAGCACTGGCGAATGCCGTTGAAACTTGGCATCCAGTAGCTGGACATACCCTGTATCCTGTCCAGTCGGGATACCACCCCCAAGTCTCCTGCAGCTTCGACCCTCAAGCGGTCACGCGCGCAAATCTCCAGGTACCGTTATGTCCATCTGCAGGCAAAACAAGCAGCCCTACTGCCCACTACACCGACAAATCTGCGCTACTCCAGAATACCAACCGACACACAACCGCTGGGCGTCAAATGAAATGTTTTAAAATATATCGTAAAGCCTCGAAATCAATGATGACAGAGGCAGGACATTACAGTTAGGGATAGCAATCCAGCAAAGCGGGATCCCGCAATCCCGCGGGATCCCGCATCATTAGACAGTCAGGCGGATCCCGCACAAAATTAAGCGGATCCGCAATCCGCAAAATGCGGATAAAACGCGTGTCAGTGCGTGACTCACTGCCCCACTCGGTCTCTATCGGATGTATTGCACTGTTTGCCTATACCCTTCCAGTTGGCATTTGGCGAGTGTGAACAAACGTTTGGTTTTGTCAACCTTCGTCATTCGTAAGTAAATAGATACACTTTTACGTATTCATTTTCGAGTACACATTCCTGTAATTTGAGTTATGTTAAGTATTTAATACAATTTTCTAACTATTTAATTATTTTTTATGTGTTGCAAACGTTATCTGAACTACCAAGTTACAGGTTTTTATTCACGGTTCATTATTAACCTTTTTCTGTATTTGCAGATAAAGTTATTGTGACAATTTCCTTTTTTGTGGCCGAAAATTTGATTATTCGTTGATAGAAAACTAATCTTATCGTAAATTTAATCGCATACCTATTTATTCAGCAGCTATCAAAAGGCAATTGTATATCCTTTGACTTATTGCGCTGTTGGCCGCTGCCTCAATGCGTTTCTTTGACGAAAGCCGCCTGTTTACATGTGCCGCTCAGGCTATAGATTAATACCTCTTCTCCTTGGTATTATTGTTATTATTTCGACTAAAGGCAAAAAAAGTTATAATGAAGTTTTCACGGGTGTATCGACGAATTGTGTTGTAGGATCGCTATACTTCGACGGCTGCCTCCGCCGTCTCCCTCACGTGTGAAATCTCGTGTTTTTACAATGAAATCCGGAGAAACATCCTATGAAAACTTCACTTCAATCATTCGCCGAGAAAGTCTCCTTTCTTACTAAAAAGTAATAATTTCCACTATTAAAACATCGTTACGCCACATATGTAAAATTGAAATACTTGACAGTTTAAGTGTTGGTGAGTAGTTTCCTTTAATAACATTGAATCTACTGTAAGATCAATCAAGGAATCAGGAGATATAATAATGAATCCCACAAAAAACAATTTTTGTAAAGAAAAAGCCAAGTCTCGTGCTTGTGAAGTGACAAAAAGTTATGAGATCTTATTCTGAGCCAAGTCTACATTTTACAGAGTATATTCACTTTGTGAAATGGCATGCTATCTCTCGGTGTTATGTGTGGAACGTTTATTTAAAATTAAAAAAAAATCTTTGGTAACTTGGTCACTAAGCAAACCATGTTTTTAAATTCATGTGATGTATTGTAAGTCACATAATATGACCTAACACTGAATATTTTCCATTTTTATTATTTATTTAAAAATTGTATTAGAATAAAAAACAAAAATGTAAAACCTCGAAATGTACTTAAAACGTGCTAAAAAGTTTTAATATAATTTTTCCAATTAAAATATTGTTAACTATTATTTTTTATCATTTAACATTAAAATTGATTTATTAATTTAATTATTATTTAATTTATTAACGTTTTAAGTAACTATGTTTTAAATATAAGCGTTAAAAAACTGTTTGCGCCAATCTCGCACGGATCCCGCGGGATCCCGCGGGATTGGCGCAAATCCAGCGCGGATCCCGCGAGATTGAAAACACTGCGGGATTGCAATCCTTCTCGTATCCTTTCGCGCAGAAGAATAAAACCAGTCTTCCGTAGGATCCGTTCTGCTTTTCTTGTACCAATGTGATGTCGGATCTTCAAAAATGATGGTAAGATATCTTCATCCCGGCATCGCAGTAGGAAAGTAAGTTGGTTAAGTTTACGCGTTCTTTTCTCCCGTACCAGTAGTTTTGAGAAGTTTCTACATACGTAGATTATATCCTCCTCGTAGAGATGTGTTAAATGATTCCTAAGACTTCCACGGCGGACTTTGTTCGTGAGTGTAGGTTAGCTTCTGAGTCGGCAGGAACCGTTATTCTGGTAACGGCCATCAGTATCGAAGTAGGTTAAGTACACTCAACGATGCAAAAGGTAATGTGATACGTGCACTTTGTGTGTGAGACGTCGCACATTGTCAGTGAGGCTTGTCTTGCAGTGTCCATAATACAAAGGCTGTCACGGACACGTCCCTCTCAACGTCGCCTCTTCTTCAATCAGCGTCGCAGACATATTTACAAGACTTTCTTCTCAAAGGCTGTGTATCTGTAAGGAAACCTCGTAAAAGGGAGTTATAGAATTATGGTTGCATGAAATTTTTATATATACTGGTTACCATACGGATTTGAGGGACAGACACATTTCTACATTCGGCATGATGTTTGTTGTGTATCTGGATGTAATAGTACGAAATCCCAAAAAGTAACCTTCCTTCTCTTCATTTTATTTTTATTTTCTCTGCCATAGGAGACGATATACGGAAATTGTGAAGTCAATTTTATTCTCATAGTATTCTTTTTTATTTTTCTTATGTGTCGCTTATCTTTATGGATTCCTTACTGAAGATTGCTATGTTTACAGTCTTGACACGTATTCAAGAAAGTGCAGTAGTAAGAACAGGGATACGCTGCAATAAAAATTAATTGTTATTGTCACTTGTATATTCCAAGTAGCTTTACACCAATTAATTAATACGCATCAGCTCTATTAGTCAAGTAAATTCATCTTTGAATAATTTATGAATATTCAGAATTCTACTCCTCTCCATAAACATTTAGAGAGTAATTTTGATCTGCACGAACATGTGATGATTTAATCACGTTATGTCTTACATGTTAAAGGCTTCAATAATTTATCACTCACTCATAACCAAACGTGCACATTATTCATACTAAAATGCTGCGACACCCGTGAAACTTCATTGAAGTTCAGCATTCACTATAAAGATCTCATTGATTTATCACTAGCATCTCCACAAGATGTTTATTATTATTATTATTGCAGCTATATCGATCCTTTTTTCAGGATGTAGTCTCTTTAAGCCTGATGAGCTATATATTAGAATTTAATTCTACATAGTTTTGCTGTGGTTGTTTCCAGGCTGATCGATCCTGAGCCGCCCTCTTCCAGTTCACGCCTGTAACTCGACGTATATCCTTATCCCAGCGATCCGGGGGTCTTCCTCTTGCTCTTTTCAGGTTTCTCGGTATCAAATCCAGCACTATCGTAGTCCATCTTTCATCTCTTTTGCGAGCAACATGACCGGCCCATTGCCATTTTTGGGTCATGACTCTTTTTAAGATGTCTGTTACTTTAGTTATTGAACGGATGTGCACGGCCCTTTTCCTCTCTCTTCTTGTAAACCCTAGCATTGCTCTTTCCATACTTCGCTGGGCAGTTCTCAGTTTTTGCTTCGTGTGGCTATTTAGGGTCCAAGTCTGGCAGGCATATGTGAGGACCGGTAATACACATTGTTCAAATACCTGTGTCTTAAGATGTACTGGCATGTTCGATTTAAAAACTATGGAATTTCTTCCGTATGCTCTCCAGCCCAGCTTTATCCGTCTGTAGATCTCAGGCTTTGAGTCACCATTCATATTGATCAGTTGGCCAAGATAGATGTACTGATCTACGGACTCAATACCAGAATCTTTCATGTCTGCCTTTTCTTTATTTTTTTCTGCCCATTTGTTTTGCAAGATGTTTACATTATTCAAATTGAAAACTTCAATGATTGACCGATTGCGCAAAAACATAAACATTATTCCTATTTAAGGCTTTTAATGATTTATCTACACAAGTTTTACAAACAAGAACTTTATTCATATATTGTAAGGGAAAGAATCACAAAACAATTTTTAAAATATTATTCATTCAAATATAAATTAGAGTGTTCCATAACATCTATGTCACCTCCTGACCTTTGTCAACGTTAGAGATCCAACCACTGAGTTCCGCATTGAAAGAGGTGATCTCATCTCTCCAAAATTATTTTCAGCTGTCTTGGAGATGGCAATATCAAAGCTAGAATGGGCGGAAATTGGAGTTAGAATCAATGGCAGAAGACTTAACAACTTGAGATTTGCTGATGACATTGCGCTTGTTGCTTAAGACCTTGATGGATTCAAAACCTCGGTTCCCGACCTCACCTCCGAGTGTAAAGCAGTTGGCCTAAGAATGAATCTTTCAAAAACAAAAATTATGTCTAGCAAATGGACCACAGAGGGTAGTGTACAACTAGCTAATGAATCTTTAGAAAACGTCAGTGAGCACATTTATCTTGGCCAGCTTGTAAATATGAGAGGTGTTGTAAGATCCGAAATTTTCCGTTGCAACAAGCTGGGATGGCAAGTATTTGGGAGGTATTCTATTATTCTGAATCTAATTTGCCCTCAGTTTATAACCAGCGCATTCTTCCTGTCCTGACATACGACTGTGAGACCTAGACTATAAGTGAATTTACAAAAGGTAAACTAAGGACTGCCCAAAAAGCTATGGAGAGGTCAATGCTAGGCTTACCGAGAAAACACAAGAATAGAGCAACTGACATTAGGAAAATTACAAAGGTCACAGACATCTTAGAGAAGACAGCATCCTTGAAGTGGCAATGCGCGGAGAAAAGACCAGAGGTAGACAAAACTAAGTGTTATAATGGAGACCTAGAGGAAGACCACAAGACCGATTGGACAAGGACATACGCAGGGTTGCCGGAGTCAACTGACAGAGGATCACCCAGGATCGTGCGACCTGGAGAAGACTGCTCAAGTTTGTAATAGTCATCTAACTTATTAAAATTCTTATAATATTAATTTTTTATTGTTCGGGATCCAGAAATGAAAGATCTATACCCAGGTAACAAACTGCATTAAAAGGTGATATGTAAAACAAACAAAGAAATGACTATACAAACATATATCTTGCTTTTACTTCCAGAATTATTTACACTTAATATTATTTAAATTGTGTCTTGATACTTGCTGCATACCAGAGGAATGGAAAAGTGTGATAGTAGTGCCCGCACATAAAGGAGGGGTGAGAAATATAGTTGAAAATTATAGGCCAATTAGCGCTTGACGTCAGTGGTAGGTAAATTAATGGAGAGATTGATATGCAACCACATCAGAAATATATGTGAGGAGCGTAAGTGTTTTTCAAGTAGGCAACATGGCTTTCGGCAAGGATATTCATGTGAATCTCAGTTGGTGAGATATATGCAAGATATTTCGGATGAAATGGACAATGGAGGTCAAATTGATAGTGTAGCACTAGATCTTTCAAAGGCTTTTGACAGAGTGAGCCATAGAATGGTAGTTAAATCAGGTAAAACCTATTGGAGTGGATCAGAAAGTGATTTGCTGGGTAGATGAATTTTTGAAAGGTAGAAAACAGAAAATGAGGGTAGGAAATGCGGTATCAAAAGAAGTGGAAGTAAAAGTGGGAGTGCCACAGGGTAGCGTATTGGGACCATGGGTATTTATTATTCTAATGAATAATTGTGTTGATTGTTTACTATCAGAAATTAGATTTTTTTCGGATTACATAATGCTATATAAAAGGATCAAAACGGTTGACGATTATAAACAGTAGCAGGGTGATATGGACAGGATATCTAGTTGGTTGGTAAACATGGGATGAAGATAAATGCAAAGAAGAGTCAGCTAATTAGATACACAAATAAAAAATCTAAAGGTTTATTATGCATATAAGATGGGGAAAGAATTGCTTATTAAAAACTTGAAATGTAAATATCTTGGCACTACATTTGATAACAAGCTTAACTGGGCAGATCACATTGGACAGGTAGTAGGAAATGGTTTCAAAATCGTGCATTTGTTGGAGAGGGTGATGAGGGGATGTACGAGAGAAGTGAAGGAAGGAATTGGGTTACAAAACTTTGGTCAGACCAATTGCTTGAATATGGTAGTGTAGTATTTGATCCACATTTTGAGTATCAAATACAGGAGTTGGAGAAGGTGCGAAGAAGGGCTGCTAGATTTGTTTTTGGAAATTATCGCAGAACGGAATCTGTAACAGATATGATAAAAGAACTTTAATGGGACAGAAGGACAGACAGAAGGAGGCTGAAGAGGGTCATGGGAGCTTACAAGGCTAATATTGGTGATGAGGCATGGAAAGATGTTGGTGTAAGAATTGAAAGTAATGCTTGGAAGGGAAAAGATTACGATGACCAAATGCTGGCACTCGATTTCAGTCGCAAGGGTGTAGGAAGATTCTCTTTTTTAGGAAAGGGTGTCAGGGATTGGAATAAGTTACGAAGAGAAATGATGAATAATTTTCCAAAAACGTTGAAGGAATTTAAAATTAAAATTTGTAAAGTGTAAATGTAGGTGGATGCGGAAAAGGGGGAAGATGGGTTGTGTTAAGGGAAATTGCCACTGGAGCCTGTGCTCCATTCCAATTTAATTTGTTCCATATCTTTCTGAATATCCCGGTATTTTGTTGTACTTTATACGTTCTTAGTAATTTTCATTGTTTAGAATAATTGCTTTTAAGAATTAATGTAAGAGGCATTTAATATTTTTCCATTACACAATAAACAAGTACGAAAAATAATCTATTAAGTGACTGATAATTTCTTTTAAACCTTTTCGCAATCTGTATAAACTCTATGTTTTTTTTTTCTTTTTTTTTATAGTATGGTCTTCGGCCAGTGCTACCATTTAGGATGCTTCAATTTGAATCGTACTAATTATTGAACCACGTTGCTTTCATGTTATTTTGGGACTCAATGGTGAGGATCACGCAACACTAAAATAAAACCATCCAGGCCCTCTGGCGGATTCGATCCTGCGACCCTTAAAATGTGAGGTCAGCGTGCTTGCCGCTACACTGTCAGGGCCACATCTATGCATAGGCTACCTAGCTGTAGCCTAGGGGCCCGCACCACAGCCCCTGGCCCGCCTGGTAGTAGAGCTAATAAAAAAGTCGCCCATAAATTATTAGCGCCGAATTTCGTCCCCAATGATAACCGGTCGGAAGAACCCACAGGGGGCCCACAATGCCTGATACGGCCCTGGCCTGCTCTGCGAAAGTTGTACTTCTGGCTCGGCGCGGTTGATGCCCCTCCTAGTTAGGACTGGATTCTAAATGGTCTGGGTGTAAATGACGTGGTGCCAGATAGATCGCTCGTGTGGGGAGGTGAGAGCGTCGTCACTTAGTTCATGACGGCGTGGCGGCAAGGGGCACCGAATGCTTGAGTGCCTCGAATCCAATGTTCAAATCAAACAGACACATTGACTCACCTAGGTCCACTTCCAGGACCTCGGTACAATAGTTTCTCCGCTCTGCAAGGTCCAACAGCGTCACTTGAACCACCAACCCCGTTGGGCCGGCGAGCCCCTAATAAATGGCTCACCCCGTCCCATTTGATGCCGAAGACTGTGGCACAGAGTGAATACCGGCGGCAGGAAACACTACCCCAGTCTTCATATTAACCGTAATCCACTGGTCCGTCCGTTTCCTTTCTGCGAAGTTTCGCCACCTCATTGAACTCAGGCCGATCTGCAAGCTTGAGGAAAACCCGTGATATCGTTAGTACAACCATAGGAAATCCCTTTTTTTTTTAACAGTTTAACGTCCCTTTTTAACAACGTGGTCTTTAGAGACGGGAAAGGATGGGTGCAAGGAATGGGAAGGAATTCGGCCATGGCCTTTTGAAGGAAGCATCCCGGCATTCACCTGGAGTGATTTGGGGAAACCATGGAAAACCCAAATCTGGATGCCCGGACGGGGATTCGAACCGCCGTTTTCCCGAATGCGAGGCCAGAACGCTATCCGTTACACCACCACGCTCGGTGTGTGTGTACATCCCTGCGGCAGGGTGCGTCCCATACCCGACAAGCCGTATACTGTCGGTACTGTCTGCACTGTGCTACCGAAAGGCTAAGGACACACCGCTCCAATGATCTTCCTCGCGTTACCGCAGGAGAAGACTCGGTTCCTTGTTCCCTCAAGGCAGCGTGGACGGTTTCCCAGGAACACAGAAATGGTATTCCACCGCCTTCCACTATCCCGGGGTTTGATCTGCCAATTGCTTCAACCGCGGAGATCCCCAATGAATAGGATCTGGGGTAAGGAATTGGGATTGGCTCGGAGAGCACCGATCGTGCCGCAGCCACCCCTAGTGCCGCACCCGTGTCAGATGGTCCGACCCCAGCACAACAGGACTACAGCACTAGAGGAACTAATATAGCAGCAACAGAAAGGTGAAATCCGGCTGCAGGAGAGGCCGGATCTCGTAGAATAACGCCCCAACGTGGCCCCCATCTTCAACGACGCGCGATGCTAACCGGCACCGAAGCAGCCTGAACTAGAAAGCGTTATTAGTAGCATAGAAGAAGATATCGAAATTCGTAGAAAAATCTGGTTAAAACCAGACACAAAATTCGCAGAAAAATTTAATAAATGCATGACAGTTTGCCATAAACTCAGATTGAATTCGCATGGAGGCTGTGTATTTACAGCTGTTACTAAATACGTCTCACGTATCGAAATAGATATGGTCTGTGAAGTTACATTGATTAAGCACAACGTAGCCAAGAAAAATATGTTGTAGGTGTCACCTGATGCAGATATAACTTTTCGAGGGGTTATGGAATATCGAAAATAATGTAGCTCTTCAATTTCAGGATCATACAACAATACTAGGAGGTGATTTTTATTATTATTATTCCAAATATACCTGAATAATTCACGGGAAATTAAATGACTACAGGAATAAATGACAGCAAAGCGTTAATTGCAACCATCAAATCGACAAATGAGTGAAAAAGGGGAATAGAACGGATTCTATACAGATTTTATATGGCCTCAAAGAAGTGTTTTAGAACGTTTTTGATAGATAACTACCACATCTTCAAAGTAACAAAAAGGCACTGTTGTACATAAGTGGCATCAATTTTTATGTATAGTCATGGAAGGTATCTACATACGCATAACGAAGCGGACAATCAAGGAAGGGAACGACCCTACTGTGGTATGTACGTGAAGTTAAACACTCAAAAAGCAAAAGAGGATAACGAACGCCAATGAAGGACGAGGAAGCATAGTGATTTAGACAACTACGATGAGATAAGAGGACGTGTTAAAATTGGGAAGCATGAGGCCTTTATTGACTTCTATAGCAATTCACTTTCTAAGAGCTTCACCGAAAACACAAAGATATTTTGGTAGTACGTAAAAAAAGTCAGTTGTAGTGATAACAATATGTCAGGGCTAGTACAAGAGGGACGTGATGTTACCGACAGCCCTGACAAGGCTGCCGTATTTAACACCGAATTCATAAAATTAATTCATTGACAAACATATGGATAAAATACCCACTTTTCAACATGGTGTGGAATTGGAAATAGATTTTTTTTTTAACTGCTTTACGTCTCTTTTTAACATCGAGGTCTTTAGAGACGGGAAAGGATGGGGGCAAGGAATGGGAAGGAATTCGGCCATGGCCTTTTTGAAGGAAGCATCCCGGCATTTGCCTGGAGTGATTTGGGGAAACCATGGAAAACCCAAATCTGGATGCCCGGATGGGGATTCGAACCGCCGTCCTCCCGAATGCGAGGCGAGAACGCTAACCGTTTTGGAAATAGATTCGGTATGAATTGATACTATACGTACTGTAAAGCAATTAAATATCCTGAAGTGGGGTTAAGAATCAGGTCCCGATCGTATCCCAGTAGGAATATTTACAGAGTACTCGAAACTAGAACAATTTTTGCTTGATACACTGTAAATTCTTATAAAAAGTACGACTAAAGAATTATCTAGGTAACACCCTTTTTTAAGAAAGGAGATCGGAGGGATTCTAAGAATTACGGACCAACATCTCTGATGTCTGTTTGCAGTAGAGTTCTGGGGAATATTGCATTCTCTAACACTATGAAGATTTTAGAATAAAACGACTTGGATATACCAAAAAGCATATATATGCAGATTCTTTTTTGTTTTGTGATATTTAAATGAAGAGCCACAGCAGTATTTGTATCTAGCTTTTATTGTACTCCAATATTTGGTAATTTTGATAAAATTACTTTGCTCAGTAATGTCATGTTTTCTAAAATTTGAAAAAATTCAGACATATATAAAGACTACGTAAGTGACTATCAGAGCTTTTTCGTGGTTTACAAGATAGTTCATACACCACTAATGCCCAAAATTCGGCTAAAAAAAAAGACAGAGCTGTATTTGATATAATATGTTAGTGCACAGTCAGCGGCATGTATTTTTGTAATAGGATGGACGTGGCGTTAATGTAAGTATTAATGCACTGATACTTTTATTTGCATTAATGGACTGTTTTCATGACGATAAAGTTACAAAAAGTTGAGGCTTGTTCTGAACCGAATCTACTCATTACAAAGTAAATTCACATTGCGAATTAGAATGCTCTCTCTCGGTATATAGTTCATATATTTTGAATAATAATAAAAACTCTGGTGACTTCACCGTTATGCATACCATATTTTCAAACTGATGTGATTTATTGAATGGTACGTAATATGACCTAAGACTGAATATTTTGCGTTTTTGATTATTTATTCAAAAAATTTGTTAATATTAAAAAAAAAAAAAAAGCTCGAAAGATTCTTAAGACAGGTTACAGGTTGTCATTTTGCCAATTAGAATATTGTTAATTGTTAATTTTTTATAATTCAACATTAAAAATGATTTTTAATTTAATTAACAGACGTTTATTATTTAGTTTAATAAGACTTTAAAAAACTAAGTTTGAAAAATATGCGGTGAAAAACTGATAGCGCCAATCCCTCCGGATCGCGCGGGATTAGCGCAAATTCCGCAAAAATCCCGTGGGATTAAAAACACTGTGGGACTGCAATCCTTTTTTTTTTTTTTTTTTAGTTTATTTGGCCTTTAGGCCTGCTGGCCATTTAGCCATTACCAAGTGTACAAGCGTTTATTACAATGTTGTCTATTACATCTGTAACATTTACACATCGTAGCAGTAAATTTTAATATACATTGTCTCTGTAGGTTATCCGTATTTCATAGTACCTTACACACATTAAAGCCAGAACTAATACATTTACGTAATACGCTGGGTACATAAGGTAGTAACTTTGTCTGGCACATACATACCTTAAAATGGACGATTTGATATTACATTATACACATTGAAATATTGAGTTTGGCAAAGAATCGATTTACAAGGTTCATATATACATGAAATGTTATGATATGTTACATCTGATTATACAGTTAATTATTGTTCCTTTGTCTGGCATATAGGCCTACATACATTAAAATAGTCCATTTGATATTACATTATATACATTAAAATATTAAGTTTAGAAAAAGTAAAGCAAATTAAAAAAAAAAAATTATTTACAAAGACTCATATATACATGAAATGTAAGGATATGTTACACTTGATTATACAGTTGATTATTGGTTACAGTTCTCGTTTGATTTGCCGTAAAAATGAGTACATGAAGAAGAAGATTTAAATTTGTTTGTATTTAGTAAGTCTTCAACACTTGCCGGGAGTTGCTGTCCTGCTTGCACCAAGTGCTTGATGAGGTTGTCAGAGGCTTGTTTGTTAAATGGGCAACCAAAGAATATGTGATTAGCGTCTTCAACGTGTCCGCACTGGCAGTACGGTTCCTCTACCACACCGATTCTACATAAGTGCTGCTTGAGGCGGCAATGTCCGAATTTAAGCCTAAAAATTGTGATATATAGGCTTCTAGGACACCGGATGTTCTGAAACCATGGCCGTTTTGTAACTTCAGAATGTATCCTTGCGTAGTGTTTACCTTTCGTAGCAGATGTATATCTCCATTCTACGTTCCAATCTTTGTATAATTTTTTCCTTTATTGTCACAATCAGGTCCGAAGTAGGTATCTTACGGTGTATAGTTACCCCGGTCTCAGTTGCTTGTTTTGCCAGCTGGTCCGCTATTTCATTGCCCCTGCACCCATCATGGCCTCTCACCCAGGAAAGTACTACTAATTTATTACTTTGTTCCAGGTCTATGATTGATTTAATAATTTCGTATATGATCGGGTTGTTGCTTTGGTTTATGTGATGATTTTTTAATGACGTTAAGGCAGAGAGTGAATCAGATAGTATGATAATGTTACTATCCGGTAAGCTCCCGGCATATCTAAGTGCTTCTAATATTGCTATCAGTTCCGCTGTCATAATAGAGCATTCTTTAGGCAGTTGGAAAGTGCCCTGTTCCATGCTATCAAGGTTGATGTATGCACAACCAGCATAACTGTTGTTCTTAGACCCATCTGTATATATGATTCCAGCCGGAAGCCATTTGTCCAATTTTTCTAGGTACGTCTGTTTGTAGGGGCTCTGTTGCGTTGTTTGACCAAAAACTGTAATTTCTTTACATGTATGCCATAATGGAGCCTCATAGCAGTATAGTTGTTCACTCTTGATGGCTTTATCGTATAGTGATTTGGTTTCCAGATACGCTGAAGCTAGCGGTGGCAGTCGTCTGTTTTTCCAATATCCTTTTGTTAGGCAGTCTATGGATAAGTTGTGTATGGAATTATATAATTTACTGGTCGTCAACTGACTCTGTTTCAGTAAAAATTTTGAACTTAGGTAGGATCTACGTAGGTGCAGAGGAGGTTCCCCTGCTTCTGCGCATAGTGCATTTGTGGGCGTAGATTTCATTGCCCCTAGGCAGGTGCGTAGTACCATGTATTGTAGTACATCAAGCTTCGCTAAAGGCCGTTGGGAGGCCGCACCATAACAAATACACCCATAGTCAAAATGTGGACGGACTAGGGCTCTATATAGAGTTAGTGCTATTTGTGGACTTGCTCCCACTTTAGTCCTGTTACTGCTCTTATAAGGTTGTTCCTTGAGCAGACTTTTTTTTCTATTTGTTTGATGTGTTCACACCATTTGAGTTTATTATCTATTATCAGGCCTAGATATTTGAAGCTATTCTTAACTGGGAGCTGGTATGGTCCAAGAGTCATGCGGATCATTGGAGGAATCCTGTGTCGTGTAAATATGCAGACTGAGCTTTTATCTATTGAGATCTCCTGTCCATTGTCTGACAGCCATTGTACTAGTTTACACATCGCTTCGTTTAATATGGCTTGGCATCTTTCGATGCTTGTGCCTATTGTATACAGGCAGATGTCATCCGCATATTGAAGTATTATGACGGAAGGTGGCATTATTTTGTGTAGGTCAGTTGTGTATATATTAAAGAGTAACGGAGACAAAACTGATCCTTGAGGTACCCCTTGGCTACACTTTCTTGGACCTAGAGTAATTGTTTTCCACTTGGCTACTAACCATCTATTTGTAATCATAACTAGCAGCCTCGCTGTAAAGGGGCCCGGCACGCCATTCTCTTTTAGTTTTTTTCCCAAGGTCGATGGCAGAACTTTATCATAGGCAGATGTTAGGTCAGTGAAAATGGCAACCATGTATTTATTGTCTGTAAGGCACGATTGAATATCTGTAACAAGGTGTGCTAATATGTCATTCGTGCCTTTCCCTCTCCGAAAGCCGTATTGAGTATGCGGCAGCAATGTATTATGTTCGAACCACCATTCGAGTCTATACTTTACCATTCTTTCGAGAATTTTGAACACACAAGATAAGAGGGATATGGGTCTATATGCTGAGGCACATTCAGTTTCCTTTCCTGGCTTTTTTATAATAATTATTCTGGCCGTCTTCAAAGGTGGTATCTCGCTTTTCTCAGCCCAAATACGATTAATGAGGTCGAGCAGGTATGCTTTCCCGTTGGCAGGGAGTAGGCGGAGCATGGGGTAGTATATGTTATCCGGCCCAGGTGCTGATGATTTGCCAAAGGAGAGTGCTCTGCTGAGCTCTTCACTCCTGAAAGGTTGACATAGGATGTGCTGTGTATTTTCCTGTACGTTAAGGGGTTGAGGGTCCACATAAGGTGGTGTTATGTTTTCTAATATCTCAGTCAGAATATTCAGTGGTGGTGTCCGCTCTGGCACCCTCGCTTCCTTTATATTTTTCAGCCTTCGTATTTTCATCCACACTTCTTTGGTCGGCGTGTTGAGACTCAGTTTTGAGCAGTAGTCTTCCCAGTTTTTCTTCTTCTTCTTTCTCAGGAGTTTTTTTGTTTTCGCACATGCCCTTTGCATTCAATATAATTGCTCATTGTGAGGTGTTGCCTGTAATTTTTGACAGCTTTCTTTCTTTCTTTTATTGCATCGTCACATTCCTGGTCCCACCATTCAACTGGTGTTGTGTTGATTACATAGTTCTTGTTTTTGTTTTGGAATGCTGGAGCCTGCGGATTTTTCAATGCAATCTATGAAGGCTTATAATCATCTTTGTATGTCGTCTGTAGGTTGTAATGAGAAAATGCAGCTTCTGCTTCCTGTTGGTATTTTTCCCAGTTGGCCCGCTTGATATTCCATTTGTAGTGCGAAAAGATAGTTTGCCCTATCAGCTTAGTGCAGGGGCCCTTCAGCAGAATCGGGAAATGATCCGAGCCCAGAGTATCTTCTATGATTTCCCATGTTAGGTGTGGGGCAATAGTCGCCGATGCTAATGATATATCAACAGATGATTGTTGTTGTGATGGTCTATTGATTCGAGTTGCAGAGCCATCGTTTAGTACAACTAGTTCCTCCATTACTTCCACAATTAGTCGCCCGTTACGATCGTCATATGTACTTCCCCATAAGGAATGGTGGGCATTTAAGTCACCAAGGAGCAGAATTGGTTCTTCTAGATGAAGTTTTAGTATTTCCAACTCAGATCGTTTTAATGCTGGTTTGTTTGGTGACCTGTATACAGATACTACCGTCATATATTCGTCTTTAAAGAGGATCCGTGCTGCACAAACTTCGAAAGACAGATTAGTAGGCGTAATGTTTACGGGCTGGAATGGGATTGATTTCTGTATCAATAGGGCAGTGCCGCCATAACCGTCCGCTCTGTCTGCTCGTACGATATTATAGTTTTGGAAAAGGAAAGATTCTCCTGGTTTCAACCAAGTTTCTGAGATCGCACTTACTGAGATTTTATGGGCCAGCATATATTGCATCAGACTTAATTTATTGGCTTTGATTGAGCGCGCATTCCATTGTAAGATTCCGAGTTCTTTGATTGCAATTTTTTCATTCGTTTGGGGATTATTATGTGGTATGTTATTTTGGTACATGGAATCTAAGCCTCCAGTAACGGGTATCGAATGCGTTATTGTGTTCTCAGTTGAACCCATTGGTGAGTGTTTGTTGTATAAGCTGTTTGATACTTGGAGCGAATTGCAGTGGATCGATCTGTTGGTTACCGACATACTGGTTTAAGATATTCATTATGATTTCGATCATTTTGTATGTGAAGATATCAGCTGTGCTTGCGCTTTGTACAGTGCTGTGAGGTTGGGGTGGGTATGGGTTGTACGCAATTGGTTGTATATTCCTGTTGTTAGGGATCCAATAATTTTTGTAAGATAGATCCCTAGAGTTGCTTCCTGCTCTGTAGTGCCTATTATGTCTTCCGTTAAGGGGGATTCTGCCTGGTTAGTAGGCATTGGATTTATTTGCATGTTTGTTAACATGCCAGGTGGGCTGGTGGCCAACTGTGACGTCTGGGTAGGTAGTTCTTGGTGGAGTTGTTGATGTTGTTGTTGCGATGTCCCTACAGGCACTGTGGCAATATTTAAGTTATCCTGTATGGGGGTTCTTTGCTCGTAACATTCCGAATTTACGACCGTGGTTTGGGTGGTTGCGGCCGGTCTTGCTAGTACACCGGCATACGTACCGGCGTTGATCTTTCTAAGGGCTTGTTTATAGTCTAGGTTCTCGTACGCCATTAACTGTTTGATTCTTCTTTGTTTTTCATATTCAGGACATCTTTTTTCATTAGATGGGTGGCCACTATTACAATAGATACAAATGGGGTTGTTTTGGTTACAACAATCTTTGTCGTCGTGTGCACCAGCACAGAATACACATCTTTTTTTACTTCTGCATTGCTTGCTCAGGTGACCATAGCGCAGGCAGTTAAAGCATTGCATAACAGGTTTTATGTATGGTTCGACTGGACAGCGGACACCGTGTATGTAAAACATAGTTGGGCCGTCTTTGCGATTTGAAAGTGATCAGGCAAACTGGAAGTGGGATTGTTTGTAGGTTGACCGTTTGCTACCATTTTCTTAGCAAATCGTTTAACGTTTATCACCCTGTATTCACATCGCGCTACCGCTTTAATTTCATCTTCTGATAATTCTGTCATTACGTTTCTAATGATGCCTTGTTGTGTGGTGCACGAGTATGGGATATACGCCTGCAAACCGTTCTGTTTCCAGACTGAGCTTTGAATCATAGAATTGGCTGCTATTACCGATTTCACCTCAATTTTGACACGGTTACGGCCTGCTGTAGTTATCTGTAATATTTGATTATTTGTATCACGGCAGAGGGAGTTAATGAGGCGACCTATAGCCATTGGATGCAGTCTACTGATGTTTTTATCGACACTTTCTACAATCACATAATAGGGCCCTAGGTCATAGTTTTCATATATCACTGGCGTTGCGCTATTTACCTGTTGATCATGGCTGACTGTTGTGGTTGTAGTCTGGTTTTGCTGTGTGTTGCTAGCTGGTGACGTCTCCATACTGATGTCTGTAGGTTTCGGCTGTTCTGCTGTTCTTGGTACTTTGTAGTTGCAGTTGTTGCTGATGTCTTCGATTGTTGGTGTGCTGGGGCGTTTCTGGCTGCAGGTGGGGTCGATTCTTCCTCTCCTACAAGTCGTAGTTCCTGTTGTCTCGTTTGGTCAATGGTAAGATTAGCAGCAAAAGATGGTACATTGACGGTTTCGAATGACGATTGTATGATGTTTCTCGTTTCCCTTCCATCTTCACTTGTGTTGTGATGTAGGGATGGCACTTGACTGTCTAAGCTATCTTCTGTTGCAATGTTCACGTTACCTCCATTATATAAAAGTATGTGCGGCGTCGGCTGTACCTGTTCGTAGCCGCCTTCACCACACTGGCCACCATACATGGCGGCCAATGTCACTTAACACTTATATTAGTTGTTTCTTGATTATCAATTCACTTTTCTTGTCCACCACACGAAGTTGAAAACTGTTTATGTTGTTGGCACTTGCCGTCGAGTCAACCCGCGATCGCGCACACTACTTCCTCGTATCGGAGGCGATGTTACCCGTACGACGGTCTGCTCACGACTGTGACTGCAATCCTTAATATGCAAATGTGAGTAATTTTTTAGAAAACATTTTTTATCTATTAAGTAAATGCGTCATCTTCGCTGTTTCTTGATTAATCGGTTTTTGAATAAGTAATTCATGAAGATTCCGAGTCAAAAGCCAACAGCGGGAAGTGAAAAGTCAGTTAACATGAGAAGCTGCTTGAACATTATGGAACCAGATGCACTTGCTGAAAGTGACTTCAACCGAGAATTACGCGAGGCCTTTAATGAACGCATGCTAATGTTAACTGCTAGAAAGTGAATTTTTGATTGACAATTTGATATTTTGTATCAATGCCAAAAGTTCAATATTTTTCATGCATATGACATACAATATCTATAGTTTCCTAAAATTTAAATAATTCGGTACAGTTAATAGTACCGTCTCATTACAGGACTAAAAAAAAATTTTGGTATACTCCATGTCTGCAATATTTAGGGAAATATAGCTATCAAACGATTTGGACTACTTTCACATGTATGAGGAGATTTTTGGTTCCAGTGAATATAGACTCTATTTCCATCAAAAAGTATGAAAATTGGTTTCCATCAATAAATAAAACTATTTTTTGATTGTTGTTTTACGCCTCATCGTCGTAGAGGTCATTAAAGACGGGAAAGAACTGTGACAATTCCGTCATTTTGAAGGAAACATCCCAGCATCAATTCATTTAGGTATTACATAGTGGAGATGAAACCAGGAAAAGTTGAAACATGTAGAATTTTGTTACTTACAAAAAACTTACCCTTGGACAGTTGATTTATAAAAGCCACCTATTAGGTATACTATCTGCACTGCAGTGTGCACTCGGTCATATAACTTGCAGTAGAAAATGGGGAAGGCGAACACTCATCTTCTGAGTTGTTTTGCCGCGTAGTGGTGGAACCAAAGTGTCACCATATGTTTGTTAAACGTGTAACCCAGTTGTGTATGATAAGTGTAGTTTTTTTCATGTAATGTCTAATCTGTGAGGCGGAAATGAGTGACCATCCCACCATTCATCTAGGTGATTACGGGAAATCGCCTCGAAAGGTCAGGGAGTACGCAGGCCTACGATGTAACCCTAAGCCCGTTGTACCCTTCCAGTACAGAATGGAGGCGTTTTAACCCGCACTGCCACACTGTGGATATGACAATTCAGTTCGTTACACATTTATAAGCACTTTTCTTACGGTTACAAACATTTCAAGAGTTACGTCCTAGTGAATAGAACGTAAAAGTCTTGAAACCGTAAGAAAATCGTAACTCAAAAGATAGAGAAAAACTACGCAACACGCTCATTTAAAATTTTTAATAATACAGTTGTGTACAAGAAAAGTAATAAAGCTAATAAGAAGCAGCAAAAGAGGTTACCAGCAAAACGCAGTTGTGCAGTTTCAATAAAGAAAAGTGCGAGCAACGAAAATTAAATTGAGAAGCAACAATGTTTATAAGGTATTCGTAAGGTATTCAGAAAGATAAAAAACAAACGATGCCAGAAAAGACGGAGACATTTTTATATTACCGATTATGATTTATAATCTTGGTTTAGAATATTGACCCAGGTGGATCTTTGTCGCACGAATTCTCCTGAGTGGACAGTACAGTTTGGTTTAGCAATTAACAAGCACCGACAACGGTCATAAGCCGCCTCTCCCTAAGTATTGGTAGTCCAAGTGAACGGAATGTTTACACGGTGACAACATACAGATTGCCTGGTGGAGCCAGCTTGCACCACGTAGTTTTGAGCCAAATCAAAGGATAACATTTGTTATCACCGGTTCCACTTCACGTTACAGTGCCGCCAACCTTGTTTTCGTGTGATTTATTCCTCATATTTACCCGAAATTTGTTACGTTTAATGAATGGTATTTGATATCAATTAGCTTGTTAGCTATTTACTTAATTCCAGCTCCAAACACAAATCTTTTTCTTTAACACCGCAGTCAACTTTACATATTTTGTCGTGTCCGAAAACTGTAGGAACTACACAAACAAAGTTTGAGTTCATCTAGAAATTATCCAAGTTAAAATACTTTAAATAAGCTCATTTTTTTAAACTCATTTAATTTAATTTCAATGGAGCGCAATTTATCTATACAACCATTTTTCCCCTTTCCTTTACACGCCTGCTTTTGCCCTCTAGAAATTTCAATTTTTAATTCTTTCAGCATGTTTGGTAAATTACCTGTATTCTTCATTTCTATTGGTAATTTAATCCAATCCCAGACCGCCTTAATTAAGAAAAAAAAATCTTCCCACGCCTTCATGCCTGAAATCGAGTGCTAGCTTGTCATGGTCATCTTTTTCCTTGCATGGACGACTCTTAATTCTTCCACCAATTTCTTTTGCTAACTGAGATTCACCCGAATATTGTTACCTATGGCCATGTTGTTGAGTTGATAATCATTTATATTCCTCACAGAAATTTCTGATGCATTTGCATATCAATCTCTCCGTTTATTTACCTATCACTGATGTCAAACTAATTAGCCTGTAATTTTGACCCTATTTATCACCACTTCTTAACTATCCGGTACTACCAACACACTCTTCCAGTTATCTGGTAAGCAGCAAGTATGTAAATTCAGTTTGAATAATTTTTAAAAATAAGGCACAATGTCACATCATACTATCAAAACACGTCCACAGTAATATACTGAAAAGTCAAAGAAACGGTTATGGGCATGCGTATACAAACACAGAAATATGTAAACACCCAGAGTACGGCACTGCGGTCGGCAACGCCTATATAAGACAACAGGTGTTTCGCGCTGGCGTTAGATCGGTTACTGCTGCCACAGTGGCAGGTTATCACGATTTAAGTGAGTTTGAATGTGGAGGTGTTCGATGGCTTGTAATGGAAGGTTCTTCAGCAGGTGGTTATAAACTTATAACTACCTGCTGAAGAACCTTCCACTACAGGCCATCAAACACCTAACAGAAATCTTTAACATAGTTCTACGAAGCCAGCACTACACAAGATGTTGGAAGCAGGCTACAGTTGTTGCTGTCCCAAAACCTGGGAAAAATACGACATTCTCTCAGAACTACCACCCTATCAGCTTGCTCCCCTCAATGAGTAAAATCTTTGAGAGATTATTGCTAAAGATACTAGAGGCACACATGCAGAACGAGAACATCATCCCGGAATTCCAGTTTGGGTTCCAAAAAAGACACTCTGCAAACCAAAAAATTATCAGAATAGTGGAACGTGCCACTACTACTATCAATTTTCGAGGATGCTGTCCGCTAGTATTGCTCGATGTCGCACGGGCATTCGACTCCGTCTGGCACAGCGGCTTGCTCTACAAACTTTATAACCAGGGTTTCCCCGGCCCTTTTGTAAATCTGATCAGGAGCTATATATCTGGGAGATTGTTCAGGGTGAGGGTTGGCAATGATCTGTCAATTCGCCGCCCCATAAACGCCGGAGTGCCGGAAGGTTCGGTCATAGGTCTGGTATTGTATTATTTATATACTGCGGATATACCAACTACGGTCACAGTAAGTACTGCCATATATGCAGACGACACTGCTTTCTTCACCGCGCATAGAAGTAAAGCCGCTGCACTCAGAAGATTACAAGAAGTCCTCCAGCAGACTGAAGCCTGGGCCAGACGTTGGAGAATAACTTTAAACTCGACAAAGACTCAAGCCATTATGCTGACCAAGCGCCTGGGAAAGCGTGTTTGCCGGAAAAACCGTATCCGTGTCACAATGGTGAAGACATTGAGTGGTCGACCACAGCTAAATTCTGAACACTCGTCTAACCTGGAAACATCACATTGAGGAGATACGATGAAAATTTGCAGCTAGACTACAAGAGTTACACCCAATACTCAACAGCTCATTGTCAACCAGCTCCGGCGTCAGTGTTTACTGTAGCCTAATACGTCCGGTGATTGAATATGCGTGCCCTGTGTGGGGGTACGCATCCAAGGCCCAACACAACCGTCTGCAAACGATGCAGAACAGATCACTTCGGCGAGCACTACATGTGCCAAACCGATTTCCGACAGCAGACCTGCATGAAGCAGCAGGTGTCCCACTGCTCCAAGAAAGAATTTTGAAAATAACCAAATCTTTTTATATGGAATCTTGAAAGTCAACTAACCCACTGATCGCCAAACTCGGCCAGTATTATACTAATTTTGACAAACACAAAAGACCATTGTCAATCCTAACTAATAACTGAAAAAAAACAAAGAGCAACCAAAACACAAACGACCAATAAGGAGATCAAATCTGTAAGATTGAAGGAAATGTCTAGCGACAAAACCTTCACCACTACTGCTTGCAGATAGAAAGCAGAAATTGATGATTAGAAACATGTTGCCTGGTCTGACGAGTCTCGTTTCCAATTGTATCGAGCGGATGGACGTGTACGGATATGGAGACAACCTCATGAATTCATGGACCCTGCATGTCAGCAGGGGACTGTTGAAGCTGGTGGGAGCTCTGTAATAATGTGGGGCGTGTGCAGTTGGAGTGACATGGGACCCCTGATACGTCTAGATACGACTCTGACAGATAGCACGTACGTAAGCTTCCTGGCTTATCACCTGCATCCATTCATGTCCATTGTGCATTCCGACGGACTTGGGCAATTTCACCAAGACAATGCAACAATTCAGAAGTCAGGAATTGCTACAGAGTGGCTCCAGGAACAGAGTTTAAATACCTCCGCTGGCCATCAAACTCCCCAGACATGAACATTATTGAGCATATCTGGGATGCCTTTCAACGTGCCGTGCA
The DNA here is from genome assembly GCA_031002005.1 of Vandiemenella viatica. Lineage (NCBI taxonomy): Eukaryota > Metazoa > Arthropoda > Insecta > Orthoptera > Morabidae > Vandiemenella > Vandiemenella viatica. The sequence goes on along the minus strand of JARYHS010012519.1, from coordinate 19,743,295 downwards.
GAAGAGGTCTCCACACCCTCTTTCTCTTACGGATTTATGGACAGCCCTGCAGGATGGGTGGTGTAAATTCCCTCCAGCACTACTTCAGACATTAGACGACTCATGCCACGTCGTGTTGCGGTACTTCTGCGTGTTCGCGGGAGACCTACACGATATTAGGCAGGTGTACCAGTTTCTTTGGCTCTTCAGTGTATTATCTACATAGTTACCTTATGCCTTTTTAGTTTTCTTAGTTCCTTTATGTTAAGATCAATAACTCATTTCAATCCAATAAAATATCCCAGCATCACTATCACTCATAGCGTAACCGGTTTCCACTTCCTCCGAAATTAATCTATGAATTGGCGGAAAACGCGTCAACTACAGTCTTATAACTGGTAGGCATTGCGTGAGAACCGTTTCTTTCATATTGTTTTACGCCTTGTCGACGTTGAGGTAATTAGAGCTGAATGGTCAATTTCATTAAACAGTACATTATTGCCAGACAATAACTTGAGACTACTATTTTACTGAGAGAAGAAACAGAAATGATTAGAGAAAATAATTTAAAATGACACAAAAAATGTTTGTTCCAATACAACATTTGCAGTAGTTCGATCGAGGATATTAGGTGTGATTTGACGAAAGTTTCATCTGTAACGAATTTCAGCGAAAAACTAAACACTAACAGTATAACTTGATACATAAAGAACAAGAGTTTTAGAAAGCTTAAAGATTGATCTTTAAGGCAACTGGTTCTAACAACTCGGCAAGCTGCTAACTCGTATTAAAAATCTGTGGAAACATAAACCACGAATTCCTTTCTAAACGCAAGAACCCCATCCTTTCTCCCTCTCCCCCCTCCCTATACTGCTTATAGCACATGCGTTCTCTTCCATTTGAGTGAATTCATCACACAGATCTCTATGAAATTAATCCAATGTTTTTAAAATTAGTGAAATTTATTAAGAGATTTGAAAAATTTTAAGTTGAAATCATGAATCCTAATTCTGTTTATATGGACCTAAAATTACTAAATATTGTTTTTAACTCAGCTTATCCAAACCAGCAATATTACATACGCCAAATCTGACAGAGAACTAAATTCCAAACACGTTGTTAATATAGTCAATGGTAAATTAATACCGAGGAATAACTTATTCTGAAATTGACCTGTACTACATGGGGAGCGTACCCACATTATCTGAACATAACAGCTATCCTACTCATATGCTGTGAACGAAGTGATTAGATGAAACAAAATGGCGAAAGGACTAGTGTAAAGAACTATGGCCTTTTGCATGGACCATCCCGGAATTCGCTGTAGTGACTTCGATGGAAAATCCGGATGGCCGGACGGGGATTCAAACTCACGTCCTACAGAGAGTAACCGCTCACCCATGCCGCTCGGATGTTTTTTGGTCCATACTGTAAATATATCATCCATGTTCATAAAACGTACTAGTAGCTTGTACTGCCTTATAAATATTGGTGGTTTGATATCCACTCCATTTGTCCACCTGCACAAGCGCAACGCTAGCATCCCATTAAAGCCAGACGAGAAATGTCCAGTATGGTACAGCGCTCATAGTGGTTGGATGATCCCCGTCATCGAGTGCATGATCGCTCTCACCTGAAATAAAGCAGCAGCTTTCCCAACAAAAGTCTAACTCAACAAATGAGACAATGCTTAGTTAAAATGCGAGACAAATATGCGACTGGGTTGCAGAATTTCTGAAGGGCAGAACACAGTGTGTAGTTTTCGACAGTGAGAGTTCATCATTTACCGAGGAAAGGTCCGGGGTTCCCCAGGGTAGCGTGATAGGGCCTCTGTTGTTTCTCATATACATTAATGATTTGTGTGACATAATAAGGGGGATGAATTTTTTTTGCCGATGATGCTATTATTTATCGTGAAATTAAAACCCAGGAAGACTGCGCTTTGTTACAAGACGACATTAAGAAAATAATTACGTGGTGTAAAGACTGGCAGTTAGAGTTAAACGCTAAAAAGTGCCAAGTCATGCGCATAAGTAAAAATGTGACACCATTTAGCTCTGAATATACAATTAATGGTACTGTCCTTAGAACTGTGCATTCCGCTAAATACCTAGGGGGAACAATTCGTAATAATTTGTCGTGGAATGAACATATCGAGAATGTAATTGGGAAAGCAAATCATATGCTCCGATTTCTAGGTCGTAATTTAAAACAATGCACTCCTGAAGTTAAATCGATTGCACTAGTGCGTCCTCACTTGGAATATTGTTGTTCTGTATGGGGTCCCCATCAAAAGGGCTTAATGGAGGCATTAGAGAGGGTCCAGAGAAGGGCCGCCCGATTCGTGACAGGTATATATAGTTGGAGGGAAAGCGTAAGTGCGATGTTGAAGGAGTTAGGTTGGGAAGACCTGGAACACCGAAGGCGTTGCTCTCGGCGGAAGCTAATTGAAAAATTCACGACTGACATATTTCATAATGACAGCAAAGAAATATTGCTACCAGCAACATTCGTATCTGAGAATGACCGTGAAAATAAGATAAGAGAAATCAAGGCCCGAACCGATTCTTTTCTGTATTCATTTTCTCCGCGAGCGGTTAGGGAATGGAATAGAAAGGATTTACCGGGCGAGTAAAGTTAAAATCCGACGGGAGTAGCTTTCGATAAAGCTCTCCGGCCATCCTGATCTGGGTTTTCCATGGTTTTCCCAGATCATTCAAAGCGAATGCTGGGATGGTTCCTCACAATAGCCCATGGGCGCCTCCTACCATATCCCGTATATCCATTCCAAACTATTACCCTTTCGGATAGGTGCAATGCACCTTCTGCCACACACTTTTAGTGAATCGCAGAGTAATAGTAATAGTAGACAACGCTACTACCAGACGGTATAGTAAATTGTTCAAAAATCAAAATCCGTGCGATGAATTTTGCATTTTCCTTAACGAATTACATTAAAACATTTGTTTATTTTAAATCATCCTAGTTATAAAGTAATCATTTCTGTCCTCTCAGATATATCTTAATTGTGAGGTTCGCATGTGTAGAGTGTAGATTTGGCTCAGAACAGGATAACTTTTTGCCTCTAAACAACATCTAGTCCTGGCCTATTTTTACATGAATGGTTTTTGTGATATCTTTCTGACCTGAGAAGCTAAGTCGACGTGTCTCACTCATGTACGCAGTAGCGAACACCCCAGGCAGTAGAAGACAGACATGACAAATCGATAATACCTACTTGCCGGAAATAATAAGCATCTCTGAACCCAGTAATGAAAATAACAACAAATGCTCGTACAGTGGCTAAACAGACAAGAAGGGCGTAAACAATAGTGCGTTTCTAAAAAATGAAGACAGTTTGTGTCGAATATAAACACACCACAGTGTATGTGCGGAACACATTAAAAGCAATAGAAAAAGCACTGAAATGGAACTTCCCCTGACTTCGATGTAAAAACAAGAAACAAAAACTGTAAGTAGAATGTAACATTCATTGCACTTATTAACAGATTAGAATTATAAACATATTTTAAACAAGATCAAAGAATGTAAATAAAACTGTTCTAGGTCACCGAAGATGATTAAATAAATCGAAACGCGTCTGCCAAAAAACGAAGTTTTTTATTTAGCTGCAATAGACGGATAAGTTTACAGAATCCTTAAGAGGCTTAATAATCACAGCGGTACTGCTGTTGATAAAGAACAGGAAGGATATCAAACATGGCTTTTATGGAGGAACCACTGGAGTAATTTCTAGTGATGCTGATTCATCGTCGTTGGTTGGGATCGTTGAACCTGTGTCCTCAGGTGTCCTGCAAACAGGGCTAAGAGTCGGCATTCCCTTTCACCCTCCCTCTTCATTCTATCGAAACGCTATACGAACAGTACGCTACATTTAACATACATTCATTACAGTCGTCTATACTTAAACGCACACAGTAATGTAATTCTTCAGAAACGTCTTTGCCCGTCAATTATTAATATCCACGACTCGATCACTGTTCTCACCGACAGATATTTCTATTTACTGTTACAATTTTTCATTCCATCGTGTAACTCGTGCAACACTGGGAATGTCCGTCGGTTTCCCTGTAACTTACTTTTACAGAATCGAATTTAACTTCTTTCAGAAACGCACTTGTTTAACAGAGCAGCCAAGCTTTCTCCAATGTCCATTGTTTCGTCTTGTACTACTATATGTCCCTTACTGTGAAAACCTGCTCTGATAGTTGTGTTTTCGCGGTGATAAAGTTTCGGGAAATTTATCAGTCATATTAACGTCAAAGTGGTTTATTTATTTGTGGAATTACCTTTATGGTTTTCTCTGTTCATTTGGATAGATACGACTATGAAAAATACTAAACTTCTTGAGTCGTTGAAGAATCTTTATATCCGTGAAGTTCAAAATGAGATGAGAATCGTTTCGCTCTCACTTTGTCTCCCGTCGAGAGGTTTCGATAACTGTTATTAACTTTTTGTGTGACGTTATAAACACTTAGCGTAATTAATATGGAACATTATTTTATTTTGTGCAACTTCTGGCCTACGGATTGGAATCAACGGATACAATAATTTTGGTTGCTAACATGTGATATTTTATGCATCTAACGAGGATTTTGTTCAAATTATTTATTTAGTACGAGTGAAAGCCCGTGACAATTTTTTTTACGTATCGTCACGGGTCTAGAATAGTTCCAGCTTTTAGGATGAAAGATTGACAGGTTGACCTGGTTTGACCAAATATAATCTTGACCTGTGTTTCAGGGTGAATAAAATCTCTTGGATCTTGAAGAACTCAGAAGCATTAATAGAAGTTGCTATTAAAAACGAACAGGAATGATAGCGTAATCATATAATTGCTTAAATAAAAACTTGACTTGAATTTGACCCTTAAAGTTCACTTTGCAAAATTTTAAAAATTCCTATTTCCTTCGAAAGCTTCCAGTTGTTTTTATTGAGACAGGGCAAACTCATAATGTAATCGTTGGTCATAGTATCTGTAACGGCCACAGAACTTAATACACATTCCATATTATTAAACAGTTGAGCAACTCCCAGAATAGTCGATTCGGCATTATATTTGGTCTGATGTCCACTTATAATAACGTAATAACTCATGTACAGCGAACATGAAGAAAGACAATTAACGAAAGTGGTCAGTAAAATACCTAAAAAGCAAATAAACCGTAATGCATAAACTTTGGTCAAGCAACAACACTAGTAAAAGTTAATTAAATTTAAATTTATCATAAGCCGGAAGACAATTGGCATTCATGGTTGCAGAAAATATCATGAGTAATTTAATTTTTTAAATGTTTTTTAAGTTGCTTTTTTTTTTTTTGCTTTCACCAGTCTTTCGATTGGTTTGATGCAGTCCTCCATATCTTTCTATCTTGAGATAAGCTCTTCATCTCTACATATCCCTTACAACCCACGTCATTAGCATCATATTATGGAAAAGCAGATCCACGTTTCTTCAGCCGCAAAATTTTTTCAATATATTTTAACTATGAATCGCTACGAATAGCAAGCTTAATGAATGTATTATAGCACTTAATTTGGTATCAGTTGCGTAGCTATTAATTTGTAGACATAACCAGGAATTTCTTCTAATGGTATCTCTGGTCGCTGTTTTGCAAGCGAAGGCTGACACGTGACACCGTTCTGCAGCCAATAGCTATAGACGTGAGTGAGTGAGTGACCTTACCAAAATATTTAATAGATAGAACGTAATGCATTTTGGAATCACAACCAGAATGAAAAACGATAGCTACCTCGCATCCATTTTGTAAATAATCTGTTATCATCATAAATAATCTGTCTCACAATAAACAAATGTTCTCACTTTTTCTTCACTTTAAAACATTTATTTCACATACTGCATTAAATCTCATATAATTCATTTCCTTTACGCATTGAATCAAGGAAATCTTTATCTATAGACTCAACTCATCACTTTTTCTCTATAACTACAGAATAACAATTTCTTAGCTACTACCAATGATAACCATTACTATTAATCTTAAAGGCCAGCCAACTTAACTCTCTGATTCTCTTAAACTGAAACCGTTTCACCATATTATTTTACATATTGTAATGGTTCTTCATTTTTTAGATGATATCAATAATGTACTTCGTTTTTGGTTCTTCTTTACAATATTACCATCATCTCTTATTTTTACCTTTACAAAATAAATTACACTACTTTTCCCTAAGTTTTCAGCGTCAGATTAGTTCAAATAGGATCTTTAATTGACCCTGTATGTCCGTCACTGGTTTTCTTTCGATACCACCACTTCCATTTTCAAATGACAATCAGTTACCTAATACAACTTTACATAATTCACTAACTTTTTTCATTATACTAATCTTCTGCCCTCAGGCTAATATTTTCCATTACAAAACCTGCCAGGATTTTACAGCTTCTTCATTAAGCTGATTTCATCCACACCTTCTCTCATTTCATTTTCTCTTCAACTCCTTTTTTTCATCAAATGTTATTTTTTTACCAAAGATCTCGTATACCTATCTTGAAATTCTGTGACCTTAGAAACTCAATGTTAGTATTTGTAATTATAACTACTAAATAAAAAATAACAATTTTGCTAATATTAGAAAGCACAAATGGTGAGGTTGTGTACCTTTACACACATGTCCCCCACATTACGTATTGGTCAACAAATAATTTACAATCCTACCAATACGGAATGTCACCACTTACTACAATATAAAGGAATATAATTAAACAACAAACCAAAACAGTTTATCTTTATCTTCAGCATTCCCACCATCAGGGTTGAAAATTCAGTCCATATTCCTTGCATTCCTGGTGATGTTCTACGTTTCTTTAAACTTACGCCTTTTTTACATTCCTACCTTCATATTCTAAATCTAATCCTCATTTCTTCCTTGTTTTCCAATTTATTACTTTTCTTACATTCTTGTCTAAGTCCTTCCCTTCATCATATCCCTTCATTTCTTACTTCTTCCACTGGTCATCTTCTTCATTTGTCGTTTCTTTTTCTGGCTCTTCGAATATATCAAATAATTTCCTTTCTTTTCTAGGGTCTTCGTCTTCTTGTACTATAACCTCCCTTGTCTCCACAGGTTTACTTTTAAGATCATTGTGGTCACCTTTAGTATTAATGTCATCTTCATCATTTTCCTCTTCTACTTCTTCTTCATTACCTGATTTCTTATTGTGGTTTTCTTTGATACTAACATCATTATTTTCTTGTTCCTCTTCTGTATCAGTTTCCCTGTTTGATCTCAATTTCCTCTTCTTTTTCTGCATTATCAGGTTCCTCGTACGTGTGTCTTGAAACCTTTCTTCATTCCTATTTGCATTCCCGAAACTACTTCTCAAATTTCCTTTTTCTTTCGTGTATACATCTTTGGCCTCATATCTGCCACAGTTGTTGCGATTACCTCCTGTTGTGTATTCATTTTCTGTTTCGAACATGCCCTTCCATTGTTCTAATCCGTCCATATATCCAAGAATTTCTTCAGTACTACTCCTTTGTTGCAAAATTAACTTCTCTTGATCTCCTCCAGGTAGCTTTTGCTGAAGCGTGTCTAATATATCCTCAACACTCATGGGGTCGTCTAGGTACCTTAATTCTTTTATTTTGTCTTCACAAAATTTACGCAAATTCCCATCTCGCCTACTATAGGATCTACATTTCTGAAATTACTCTTTACATTTCGCTATATTTGCTTCGACCAGTACATGTTTAGAAAAGATGCCTCAAAATCATGAAATCTTTCACATTTTAAACCAACTTCTATGCCTCAATCATAGACATCTCCAAATAACATGTTTCTAACATATCTAATTTTCTCCTTATCATTCCAATAAGATGGCAAATTAGCACTATACGCCTTCATTAATAAAGCTGAATGTACTTCACCACCTGGTACAAATTTAATTTCAGGTAATTTCCGTCTACAATCCTGTATACCTTAGACAGTATTATTTTCCTCTGTCGGCCTGAAAGTTCTCGAATCGTCACTAACGGTCCTCCTTATAATGTTTTCAGACTTATTCATCCTGTCCTCTCGTTTTCGTGCTTCATCATTTATTTGTAGAATTTGTTATCTAATTCTATGCGTTTCTCATTGTATTGTTAACGTTGGTTCCTTCCTTAAATCGTTAGTTTGTTCTGTTTCGTGATTACCTTGCTCAATCTCAGTTTTCAAATCACGATAATCACATCAAGCTCTTCGGCCGGGTCAGAAATGTTTTGGTCCAGGTAGATCACGTTACTTCATATACGTTGCGATGCGGCTTCTCTGATGTTATATTCTTTACTCGCATAGTTCTTATTCAATTTATTAGTGTTTTACCAGAGATTTCTTCCAAATTCAGAAATTTCCTTCTTAAAATTATCCACCATTTCTTCGTAACTGTACAAATAGCAAATTTAGAGGTTGAACCTACAGTCTCATTCAGAAAGCTTTAGTAATAAGTCTCACATTGCAGCACAGTGCAAGACATGACAACAGAAGGAAAGGCCTGAACGAGCTAAAGAACTTTAAAACGGTTAGCTTTCTTGCAATTCCTCGGTTCCTTGCAGTGAACGTGCGAACTTTGCAACATGCAGAAGTATTTTTTTTTTTTTTTTTTTATTTTTTTTTTTATTTACGTCTGATTTTTACTTAAACATGAGGGAAAATGTTTGACAGTATATTCAGCATATTGAGGCTGGTATCGTAAAAATGGCCTATCACACATTTTTGGTTTGTTTGGTTATTGAAGGCAAATTACTCTAAAGATGTTAAATTTTAAGACAAAAGCGGCTTAGCCCTAGTTTCGCACTGTAGTGGTATACCTGGCTGTGATTTAACAATATTATTACCTTTGAAATTAATTAATTTTGCTTACTGATATCTTGAAGCTTCAAAAGTCACGTGCTTTTATTATTACTGCATCTTACCATTCGTAATCCTTGAGGGAAGATGGGACATGTTTTTACATAACAAATGAATTACCAATATGAACGAACATTAATATATACCCTAGATAAAAAAGGATGTCATGAACAAATTATTGAAACAATGTTTAATAATTATGTCATCCCTTATATGAGACTACAAAGTATTAAACAAAAACGAAACACACCTAAAGAAAGAACACGAATATTTGGAAAATATATTGCTCACTCCGGCCACTAGCTAGGATATATAAAGTTTTTGGAGTCAAGAGAAACTCCCATCTTGCTAGTTTCCTCATCCAGGATCCAAACGGGTCGTTTGATGTCAGAAAAAAAATTGCAACTTTCATGGAAGATTACACATTACCATTGCTGTGATGTCTTTTTGTACACTGTTAAAAACACTACTAAACTGGAACTTACTCGACAATGCTTTAAGAATGTAGAAGCTTGCGTTACAAAGAGATAAACAAAACTTTCAAC